>JAPMUY010002967.1:0-241899 GCA_026901105.3 Galaxias olidus | reverse complement strand
ACATGCACCCTTTTCCCTATGGTATAGGTTGCTTCCAAAACTTGCAGGAGGAAATTTGTACAGCAGTGACACTCCACAAACGCACTCAGAACAGTTTTACGATATCAATCCCTTTTGTCAAACGTGTGAAAATAAAATGCAACTAGAAAATCCATTTCCCTGAGCAAATGCGATGTGATTGCGTTTCCACCATCAGCAACCAGGCAGTGCGGGTGGCCAGCCCCCTAAAATAACCGCTGCAGCACTACTACGTCCTCGTGTGTTGGTGGACAGCGCTGAACTGAACACAAGTGTAAACGCCCACTTGGAGCAAGTTGCAACATCTGACTTCTTCCATTCATATAAATATTGTGAACTATATGTCATATGTAGTCATCTTTAAATTGTATGGGTAATTAGAAGACAGATAAGTTTAATATGTTTGGCTGATCTATGTCAATTAGTCTCAGAGTAACAGAGAAACGCAAAAAAGTTTTGCAACCGTCCCCAGTCTCCCCTGCGTCCTTGTGTTAGCGTAACCTTCGCATTAGGACTTCTGGATGGCATATCACACGCGTACAGCGCTGCAGACATAAAATCAGCTGCAGTCTATTGTCTTAAGTGTTATTGCTTGTTCAATACTGATTATTTTACCATTGAAATACATTTTAAATAATCTTAGTGACTGTGCTGCCGCATGTTTAAACAGCCTACATGTATCAGACAGTCTGTTCATTCTGACACTACTTTGTCGTGTTGGATTTCGCCGTTTCAATCACGCTATGGTGACAAATAAAGGAGTTTGTTTTGCAGCAAGCAATTATTTATGGTGCCTTTAAGGGGATAATAGTAGCTAAGCACACTTCAGATAGATAACGTCCACTTAGACAAATAGAATTCACATGCAGTAAGCAGTAGTATAAACACGGCACAATGAACTCCTTGTTGACGGTACTCCCACTAGGTCTGGCTAAGCACGGTATAGTGTGAGAAGTCCTAACCTAACAATCTTTTGCAGTGTTATCAGCAGGGTCTGAAATTAACACCTGTCACTCGCCCCAGACGGTTAGATTTTCTGTTTGGCGAGTAAATCTAGGAAGGCTACTCGCCACGCTGGCGGGTAAATGTTTGTACTAAACTAGTATAAAAAAAACAACTATAAGTCGGAAAAAAAACGGAAAGTCTTTACTTCGTTTTGGAGTAATTTGTGCTTGCGCTGTTACGGTCCTCTGCTCTGTGTCGGGGTTAACTTTGACACACATACACACAGGCTTGCACTATACTCTGCCCACTGCGTCCTTCTATTCAACCAATAATTCAACCTACCGTGAACTCAAAACGATCACTTGCACGAGCACCGCAGGACTGCCAAAGCTTCCCTCAACTCTGTTCAGAGGGTAGCTCTACCCCGAGTGTATACGCCCACAGGCTTGGAATACCGACACTTGATTCGTCCGCTGAGATAAGGCTGCAGTCGAAGCTGATTGGTTGGGGCCAACTTTGAATTTGCGAGCAAACAGTTCTAGTTACTAGTTAGACAGTACCCCTTCGTGATCTGAGTCTGCAACAGCCAGGTAAGTAGCCGTCTTGCATTTGTAAATACATATTTTGCAAGCTGACATTTGGAGGATTGTGAATTTTTTTTTTTTACATTAACCCATTGAGTTGGATAACTTTAAATTACTTTGAATAAAGTGTTTAAAATCCTTCTTGTCAGGTAAACATCCAGCTAGTTAGCTAGTCAGCAGCTAACTACATTTTATTGAACTGTCTAGCTCAAACAGTTAACAACTAAGAATAAACTGGTGTTTAACTGATCATTGGACTCACAGAAGAGCAGAATATAGTGGAATCACTCTACTCCCAAAGCGAGCAGCATCCCATTTAGTATCAGTAGATATGCTAGAGACACCCTACCCTCAAAGCACCACTAGATATGAGACACTACCCTCAGAGCAGTATTTTATATACTAGAGACACTGCACTACCCTTAGGGCAGCATACTAGTGACAGCAGACTACCCTCAGAGCAGCATTACATATACTTGAGACACCCTGCTCTCAGAGCAGCATTAGATATACTAGACACGCTACCCCCAGAGCAGAATTCGATATACTAGAGACACTGCCCTCAGAGCAGCATTACATATATTAGACACACCCATCCCCAGAGCAGCATAAAATATATCAGACACCCTGCTGTTCTCAGAGCAGCATTAGAAATACAAGCGTAGACACCCAACCCCCAGAGCAGCATTAGATATACTAGAGATACCCTGCACTCAGAGCAGCATTAGATAAACTAGAGACACCACCCTCAGAGCAGCATAAGATATACTAGGGACACTACAATACCCTTAGAGCAGCATTATATCTAATAGAGACACTTGACCTACCTTGGAGCAGCAATAGATACACTAGAGACAATCTGCTCTCAGAGCAGCATCAGATATATATTATATGCACACTACCCCCAGAGCAGCATTAGATATAGAGACCCCCTGCTCTCAGAGCAGCATTAGATATATTAGATACACACTACCCCCAGAGTAGCATAAAATACATCAGACACCCTGCTGCTCTCAGAGCAGCATTAGAAATACTAGCGTAGAGACACCCTAACCCCAGAACAGCATTAGATATACTAGAGATACCCTGCTTTCAGAGCAGCATTAGATATATTAGATACACACTACCCCCAGGGCAGCATTAGATATAATAGAGACGCCCTGCTCTCAGAGCAGCATTAGATATATTAGATACACATTGTGTGTATATATATATATGCTATATATATATATGCTATATACTCACACACACACACACACACACACACACACACATAAATATATATATACACATACATATATATATATATATACACATATACACATATATACATACAGTACTGTGCAAAAGTTTTAGGTAGGTGTGCAGTCTTTAAAATTAGAAAAATTATATATAAAAATATAAATGTTAATGATTTATTTTTTTATCTATCAATTCATGAAATACAAAGCGAGGGAACAGCAAATCTGTACCAAATCAACATTTGGTGTGACCGCCCTTCGTCTTCCAAACAGCATTCCCTGCCTAAAACCTATGCACAGTACTGTATATATACACACACATATATATACACATATATATACAGTGGTGTGAAAAAGTGTTTGCCCCCTTCCTGATTTCTTATTTTTTTGCATGTTTGTCACACTTTAATATTTAAATTTGTTTGATCTGAAACATTTGTCAAAGACAACACAAAATGCAGTTTTTAAATGAAGGTTATTATTAAGGGAGAAAAAAAAATCCAAACCTACATGGCCCTGTGTGAAAAAGTGATTGCTGCTGCTTGCTTCTCAATCAAGAAATCACTTAAATAGCACCTGCCTGACAAAGTGAAGTAGACCAAAAGATCCTCAAAAGCTAGACATTATGCCGAGATCCAAAGAAATTCAGGAACAAATGAGAAAGAAAGTAATTGAGATCTATCAGTCTGGAAAAGGTTATAAAGCCATTTCTAAAGCTTTGGGACTCCAGCGAACCACAGTGAGAGCCATTATCCACAAATGGCGAAAACATGGAACAGTGGTGAATCTTCCTAGGAGTGGCTGGCCGACCAAAATTACCCCAAGAGCGCAGCGACGACTCATCCAAGAGGTCACAAAAGACCACACAACAACACCCAAAGAACTGCAGGCCTCACTTGCCTCAGTTAATGTCAGTGTTCATGACTCCACCATAAGAAAGAGACTGGGCAAAAATGGCCTGCATGGCAGAGTTCCAAGGCGAAAACCACTGCTGAGCAAAAAGAACATTAAGGCTCGTCTCAATTTTGCCAGAAAACATCTTGATGATCCCCAAGACTTTTGGGAAAATACTCTGTGGGCTGACGAGACAAAAGTTGAACTTTTTGGAAGGTGTGTCCCCCATTACATCTGGCGTAAAAGTAACACCGCATTTAAGAAAAAGAACATCATACCAACAGTAAAATATGGTGGTGGTAGTGTGATGGTCTGGGGCTGTTTTGCTGCTTCAGGACCTGGAAGACTTGCTGTGATAAATGGAACCGTGAATTCTGCTGTCTACCAAAAAATCCAGAAGGAGAATGTCCAGCCATCTGTTCGTGACCTCAAGCTGAAACGAACTTGGGTTCTGCAGCAGGACAATGATCCAAAACACACCAGCAAGTCCACCTCTGAATGGCTGAAGAAAAACAAAATGAAGACTTTGGAGTGGCCTAGTCAAAGTCCTGACCTGAATCCTATTGAGATGCTGTGGCATGACCTTAAAAAGGCGGTGCATGCTCTCAAACCCTCCAATGTGGCTGAATAACAAATCTGCAAAGATGAGTGGGCTAAAATTCCTCCACAGCGCTGTGAAAGACTCATTGCAAGTTATCGCAAACGCTTGATTGCAGTTGTTGCTGCTAAGGGTAGCCCAACCAGTTATTAGGTTTAGGGGGCAATCACTTTTTCCACACAGGGCCATGTAGGTTTGAATTTTTTTTCTCCCTTAATAATAAAAACCTTCATTTAAAAACTGCATGTTGTGTTTACTTGTGTTATCTTTGACTAATATTTAAATTTGTTTGATGATCTGAAACATTAAAGTGTGACAAACATGCAAAAAAATAAGAAATCAGGAAGGGGGCAAACACTTTTTCACACCACTGTAAATATACATAGATATAGATATATATATATAGCATAGTATTATCTAATGCTGCTCTGGGAGTGGGGTGTCTCTACGCTAGTATTTCTAATGCTGCTCTGAGAGCAGGGTGTCTCTAGAAATGATAAGAGTTAGAGACTCTTTTTGGAGTCTTGCAGAAAGATTTTCAGGTAGGCATGAAAATATACATACAAACAAACATACACTTGGCAATTATTTTCCCCGCTCCCCTCTATCTCTAATTATATCAGCGTGTAGGTGTGGCTACAGGTTTTATGTAATTAGGCTAGTGGTGAAGATGGACCTTTCAAGGAGGTTGAGTAGTTTGGAAAACCGGTCTTTAACGCCATAAGAGTAGGCCATAAGAATACATCTTAATAACACACTTAACAGAATACATAATTGTAATTATAGTTTGATCGACTTGCATGTGCCTTGGGAGCAGTGCTATTGTTAGGCTAAGCCTGTTAATTCATGCATTCACACGGTGGTCATTTTTTTTGCCAGCTTTCCTTCCTGCCTTGGCAGCATTAATTGCTTTGCTTTTAGCCTGGATTTAAATTCTTCACATTTGTCTAATATTAGTTTGCTCATATTGTGTAAAATATACGACTCTGGTAGACTTGTCCATGTTTGCGATTGGTCATAAGGTTCAAACAACGCCCCTTTTGTGAATGCAACGTAAATGTGTCATCAACAACAAGATGTCTCTGACCAACAGGTGCAAACTTGTCAAGCTTGATTTGCCACAATTCCAGGGAGTGGGACATTTATACATACTGAAACAAACTCATCGAAGCTGATCTTGTTGTCCTTGTTTCGATCCAGTTTCTGGATGATCTCCCGGACCTTGTAGCCTGGCAGGGGAGTGTTGGCCTCCTTGAACAGTTCGTGGAGCTCATAGTCATTTATAAAGCCATTGCTGTCTAGGTCTAGAACATCACAAGAGATAGTCAGATTAGAGACCGACGAAACAGATTTAACAAACACTTAGCCATCTTTCTGTAATCTTTAAAAAATCTGGATTCCTTGGTGCAACTTATTGTTCAAAAAAGTTGTTTGAGGTTCAATGTAAAAACATCAAGCAGTAACAGAACTACAGTACTGTGCAAAGGTTTTAGGCAGGTGTGAAGTCTTTAAAGTTAGAAAAAAAAAACATAAAAATATGAATGTAATTTTTTTTATTTTTATCAATTCATAAAATACGAAGTGAGGGAGAAGAAAATCTATATCAAATCAACATTTGGTGTGAACACCTTTCGCTTTCTAAAGAGCATCCCCTGCCTATAACTTATGCACAGTACTGTATATGCCTAAAAAGAAGCTAAAACAAAAACTCACCAACTTTCCTAAACGCTTCTTTCAGTTCTTCAAGTTCGTCTTTGGATATCTTCCCAGCCATTTTGATGTCAATGACCTGAGTTGGTAAGTCAGAGAGAGATGGGTCCTGTTGAGAAAAACCCTTGCTTGTGAATACCTGAGGGCTGATAGGATGGCAAGAAAGAAAGATGCACTGCTGGTGAGGGGCACACACACGTCTGGGAAGGCATTGGCACCTGCACAAAGTCTCGCCACCAAACAGTCGACATGAACTCCACTGAAGCTGGGATTTGTGGCCCTAAAAGATGCCCTCTTCCGTTGGCGACCGTCCCTTGTCGCTACTACTCCTGAGCAGCCAAAATCCCAAAGGGGACTCCTCCATCAACAACATAATTTGACATATGCATTGGCGCTGAGCCCCCTTTGTGGAAGAAAGACTGTGGGGTTGTGTGTGGGACGGATATTAAATCGACACTGGATAAACACATATTATATAAAAATGTGGCATTAAAACTAATTTGCATTAACTTTGACAGCCCTAACTTATAATTAGTTTTTTATATGTTTTGTTTTTTTATTATTAAGTGTCTTGTGAACAGGGCACTGCTACAAAAGAGACATTTTCTCAGTCAATCTACCTTGCATAAATAAATACCAAACAACTACTGCAAAATTAGCCATGGTTCATCTGTATTAAAAAATCATATAAAGACAAAATGCTAAACTTTATATAATTCCTTAAAACACCTTTTAATTTCTTCCTGCACAAACTAAACTGAAATTAACTTTGAAAAGCAGGCAGCAGTGTGCTTTGCAGTGCGACCAACAGACTGGACAGACTGAGAAAGGGAGCGCACAAGACCATGCAGAGAGAGTAGAGCCTCATTATTCCCTTCACTCTTTAGTTTGGGAACATTACGGCTTTCCAGTAAGTTCTAATAAAGACGGGTGAAGAATTGTAGATAAAATATTAACATTATGCAAACATTGTTAAACGAAGATCAAATAGCAATACATCAAACATGTGATTTAAGACGAGTTTTAAAATCATAGGAGAAAAGAGGAAGCATGCATAAACTTGTCAAATTCACAAACTAATAAATACATACATTTATTCATTATTTTGGGCAATAGCTTGGTAGTTTACGGATCCTATTCCTGAGGTGTAATAATAGAGGTCATGTAATAGAGGTATTCTTCCCAAAAAAAATTGACAGGAGACAATTAACCCCCAAGGGTAGAAAGATGCTGGCTGTTCTAATTAACAGCAAACATCCATTGCATAAGTTCTTTCTGAAATAGAGAAGTCTCTTTAGTGACTGCTTTGTATAGGGTCATTATTGTAGCAAAACTATTTGCAAATGCGAGTGGAGGGTTGTGCAACTGTATCTCAATACTTGTGTGTGTAATCAGAGTGACAAATGTGTACTGAGACGTGTGAATGTGTACAGGGATCTGCAAATGTGTATTCCGAATCCGTCCGTGCGTAATCAGGATTGTAAATGTGTATAAAAAGTCTGTGTTCGGATTTGCAAATGTATTGAGATTTGTATATGTGTAGACAAATCTGTGAATGCATACATACTGTCAATATATACACCGAAAAGGATAATTCAGGTTTTTAATTATCACATGTTATTGATAATATATTGTCATGCTTGTGATAGTGCAGTTGTTTTTGGTTACTTTGATGCAGTATAAAAATAATCATTGTAAAAATAACCCTTGAGATCTTTTACATCTAACCGACATGAGAATCCTGTTTTATATACTTCGGTGTCGCTGCAACATTTTTGCCGCCACTGCTTCAGAATTTCATGAAATGCAATGAAGTCGCTATTACACAACTTTGCGTTGTCTGCTCCACTGAAGTCAAACGAACAGCTGCCCGCTCTCCCTCACTTATGACTCATATCCACCAAGCAGTGGGTAACGGGTTGGGTCAGGTCATTGTGTATTGGAACGGTTATGGTGCATTTCCAAACACTTGGTTAGGGTTGTGCGGATTTCTGGTTTAACCGTAAACTACGGTGTGAAGAAATGCAGGCGGTGTGAAATTCCAAACCGTGAACTGTAATAAAATGCAAAAAATTAAGCTTTGCAGCTTTAAGTCGTTGGATGAGAAACACTGACATAGCATGCGAGGTTGACTTGTGTAATTACTTATTTTGACTATGAGGGGGCGAAGGTTGGAGCGTAACAGACATTTGAAATGACACGGGACATACTTTACTTAGCTTCAGTTGGAAGAAGAGAGCGAAAAAAAAGCTTGAGAACCAGTTTGTTTATCTTCATGGCGAAAAATCTGTACTAGATGCAGGTAGCTTTTGTCTAATACCAGACCCCGAGTACGCTTTAATGTTAATTTACATTTTTGTTTATCTTCCATTTATAACATATATTTAATTTACTCATAATTTACGCATTATATTCTTAATTTGTTGAGAATCGTGTAGCGTATATAGGCCAGTTCATAGCATGCAGACCAACGACTTTGAATCTAGTCACAGAATGTTAGTTTTTCCAATTGTAAATAAATGTTTTATTAAAATACTGTTTTTATACAAATGTCTGAGTGTTTTAAAATAGTTTTAGCACAAAACCATTGCTATTTCTTTTGTTTAAATTGATGTCGAAATAGGTCTATTATGTCGTCTATCATGTTAATTGCTGCCTCCTAGGAAGTACGCAATTATATCTGAGTTATTACCAACTTAAAACGGTCATAACTATACCGTACTGAGTTGAGTGGATGGGTTATAGTAGAGGTTTTTCTTAGTATTTCATCTATAGTTTCTCTGTATTTATATACTTCTGTACCAGTGGTAACCCTATTTTGACCAGGTAATAGTGGAGTTTTTCATAGTATTTAAGATACGGTATTTCAGTTAGTTACTCTTTATTTACCTACTTACCTACCAGTGGTAATTACCCAATAATACAATATTTTACCGTATATTTACCAAGTAAAAGTAGACGTTTTTTTATTAGTATGTCCGCTATAGTTTCACTGTATTTACCTACTTTTTACCTACTAATATAATTTCTAGGTATTTACTAGGTAAATACTTAGTAATTAGGGGACTGTAAAAGGAAGGGTTACCCAAATTTTTACCCACCCCTTGAAGTGTATAATAGGCTTGGGTGATATGGTCTATAGTGAAGGACTATTTTTGATTAAAATTTTCTCTTTTTCTTGTTTGTAATACCAAGACACGATTTAAATAACTATTTCTTTATTCATATCAGAAAACCTCATACCTCAAGTTCAAACCTCATTATGAACATGTCTAGGCCTATATTTGTGTGCACTGACACTGACATCCATGCAAGCTAGCACTCATAGATTTCTAGTCGAACTGTTAGCATTATAGCTAAATGGGAAAACATAATTACTCAAAAACAGCTGAAATGGATGTAATAACCTGGACGAGTTGGGACATCGAGAGCACTGAACAAAAGAAAACGTTCACTATTTTACTGCGCACCCATTTGTTGTGCGAACCTACCCGATTATTCACTCGATCGTCGTGGGCAACATAAGTTGTATAATTTATTTTAAATATAATGATACTGTTTAACTTTATGTAGCCTGCGTTGCACAATTTTAAGTAGGCTACTTTGCATTATGCATCATGAGACTGGCGTTGCACGCTAAATCAAATTTAACTTGAAACTTCATGAGTGATGATGCACATTGGTGTTGGATAACATTTCAAATCAGCTCAAATCATAGCAACACAGTTCACTACAATTTTTATTTGAATAATTTTTTTATTTTTTTTTTTATTTTTTTTACACAGTAGCCTGCTCACATGCATTCAAAAGACAAGCGTTTTCACTATAAAATCATTGAGTTTTGTCTGCGTTTGTATTTTTTTAATCTAATTCAATTCTGCCGCTTTTAATTCTTGATTTTCTCTATAACTTTTTCACATTGATTGTGCCAACAAATTAATTCAAATGAATGGACTAAAACATCCAGCCCTAGCATCCAGCCCTATTACTATTGTGTACGTGTAGGCTAGATTTGGCCAGAAGGTGAATGACAACGATTGACGGTCTAACAGAACCGAGCATTTACACACGGGATTAGGGCTGCACCTAACGATTAATTTTCTAACGATTATACTTTGATTAGTCGACTAATCCAACAGTTATTTTAAAGATTTTTTGTGTACTCGATTAATATACTCGATTATAACCATTAAACCTTATTTATTATATATTTATTGACACCTTCACTGTAAGGTTTATCAAGCCTATGTATTGGTTTTAGTTCATTCAATTATTTATCAAATTAACTTATGCCAGAAGAAATTCTAAAATAACAAATCATGTGAATCTATTCCACTTTCATTGCGTTAGAATAGCCAACTCTGAAAATCTATACCAGGTTTTGCTCATTACCTTGCAGTGACTGAAAGTTCGCCTCTCGTCAAGGCAACCAGCAGATAAAGTTAAGCATGCTCGCATCAAGTCTGACCCCACAACATGGCGAAAGTACTCTATCATGCTAACATTGCTACAAAGCGGAGGCTGGTGGTCATAAATGTACACACACGTCGTGCTTGCCAACCCTCCCGATTTTCATGACCACAATTATCTATCAATACGATTTTTTGTATAGAGGACCGCCAGATCCCCGCTATTGTTTATAAATCCTCCGGATTTTTTAGGTTTCAAGGTTGGCAAGTATGACACACGTACCAAATCGCAATTTGTTAATCAAAACTATTTTATTAGCATAAAAATATTAGATAAGTTGCCGGCTTGACTTTTGAGTTTAGAGTAGACCTACATTGCTACCACATCGGCGACGGTGTTATGCCGCATTGCAGCTGCAAAGCCATCATAAACACACCAAGTGCAATGCTTGTTAGAAATAATGTTTTCCATGAAGACACCAGTCATTGTTTTGTCAAGAGCTGGCACAAAATTTAACGGAGGCTGCTGCTTTGGAACTCTATATGCAGGAAAAACCCTGACTGCATCCATTTTCCATGGAAATCCAGTTTCTTCTTTGTC
Source organism: Galaxias olidus (assembly GCA_026901105.3). Taxonomy (NCBI): domain Eukaryota; kingdom Metazoa; phylum Chordata; class Actinopteri; order Galaxiiformes; family Galaxiidae; genus Galaxias; species Galaxias olidus. The sequence goes on along the minus strand of JAPMUY010002967.1, from coordinate 230,899 downwards.
TGTGCACTTAACTGCAATGCGTCGACGCACATGAGGCAAATCGAGGTATTTTCAAAATCGATTTGAATCGACTCGACGAGTCGCCCCAGCACTACACGGGATATAAAACTTTCTGATCTCATAACGTCTGCAACATTATACAATTAACATCTTGGCTTTTCTTAAGACTACCTTAAGCGAACTAAATAGAATTGACGCATTTTTACAAATCGAGAAATAGGCTAACTGGTACACTAGTTTTTAAATCACCAAGGTTCTAATGCTGTTGGCTTGAAACATGAGGAAAATAATGCTCCATGTTATTCCCTACCATGTCAGTGAAAGCATATTTTAAGATAAAAGCAGCATCTGCGTTTCCACTATAGCCTGTAGTTAACGTCAGGCTGCATTGACCAGCCGCTTGCTTTCCGCACTGCTACATGGTGCGAATGATAGGTTCACTTCCTAGCTATATTTGGCAGTGTGGGGTAATGGATTTTGTCTGTGTGTTTCAAAAATCAGGTTTGGTGTGCAGACAAAAACTAATTGGCTAATTGTGTTTCAGTAGTGACAGGAAATCTGGGGACAGCAATGGACAGCAATTTTCCAATATAGTTTCTTAATTTATAACTTTTCATAAAATAGATCGGAATCTTTCAAGCAGAAAAGGCTCTCCTGTTCCACTCTGCTCCCCATGCTTCACTCTGCTCTGAGTACGCTACTGAGCATCAACGGGCCAAATCTGTGCGAATTACCCTTAGGGCTGTGTATTGGAAAGAATCTGGCGATACGATACATGTGTTGCAAATCGATATTGTGATTTTGTTTGGTTTTTGTTATCTAATCTTTGGGAAACTTATAGTAAATAAAAAAAGTTTGCTTGCTTTACACGCATGCCAGCAGAACAGTGGAATCTCCATTTGTATTTATCAAAGTCTCTGTAACATTCAACAATACTGCACGGCTTTTTGTGCATCTGAGCAAATAAATAACACTTGCCGATATATATATATATATATCTTTTTTTTTTTTTTTTTTTTAAAACATAATATCGCGATACTCAAAGGAATTAGTGATGGGTCGTTCGCGAACGAACGGCTCTTTTTGAACGGCTCTTTTCAGTGAACCTAGGGAACCGCATCACCTCGGTAAAAGAGCCGTTCTTTCGGCTCCCTGATAAAAAAAATATTTTGTAGCACTGCTCAAAGTAAGATTCTCTGCCTTGTTACCCAGACTGTCAAGTGACAACTCCTGAACAGCCTCAGTGACTGACATGCCAACAACTAATCAAATGTATTGTTTAAACCCAATCGATGTGACAGTTTTACACAAGCCAATAAAGTATCACTTTCAACTAATTTGTCTTTCATAGGAAATCACATTAATTGGTTAGCTGTCTAAAAAAAGTAATTCAAACCATATCTCCCTGAAAAAAGACATGCATTTGTTTTCCATTTGGAAACAATAAAAAAATATAGCCAAAATGAATTGTTTTCATCATTTTTTCATCGGCTATTTTTGGTGAACGGAGCCAAATGAACCGGCTCACCCAAAAGAGCCGAAATTCACATCACTAAAAGGAATCAATGGGTCTACTAAAAGGTTTACGTAGGCACCACCTTTACAATGCGTAGTTAGGTCTAAATCTTAAAACGTAAGATCAAGATCATTAGGAACTATCTAAAATGTTCAGTTTTCTTTTCACGATTTTCAGGTCACCCACCTATTTTGTCAAATAGTAGTCTGAATAAGGATAATAGGATGCAGAGCTGAAAATAGATCCGAATACGAATTATGACATCTAAGCACACCTTTGATAAATATGTATATCTGTCTATGTACATAGATGTATCTTTTGAAAGGATTATTGTTAAATATTGCCAGGAATTTAAGATACTCAAAGATGGTTCTAAACAATCAATATAGGTCTGTGTTAAGCACTTAGCTTAAAAAAACTCAATCTAAAAAGTTAGGTGTCCTCAAAACTTAAAAAGCTGAGGCAACAATTGCTAAGGATTCTTTAAGTTCAATTTTGTCACTTATCTAAAGTGAATGAGTCTACCAAGTACTGAATTTACCAAAACATTATACTAGGATTGGCCATATCAGAATAATTGATGAGACTTGAGAAAATCCTGTTAATTACAAAAGTAGTTATTTTCTATGAATGGCAAGAAAACATGTAAACCAAAAATTTAAGTATTCTACCAATAAACCAAAACATAATGCATTACTTTGCAAATATACCTTAGCAGGCCACAAAAACATTAAACAGGCAGATCCTAAGTGTGCTCCTTAATATTTAAGGTTTGGTACCTAAAGGTTGTGTGGAAACTATAAAACTAATATTATTTATTTAGTAAATAATGTTGTCATTATCACCTCAGAATCTTTTTTTTACTATGACCTTACAATGTTCTGGTGGTAGAGGAATGGAGTAGACACGTAAAAAAATGTGCTGCCGTTTCATCGGAGGTGAGCAACATGTGCTGTTCTCTCTCATTCTTACTGTGGGTGCTCCAAGGCTAAACTGGAATAATAGCATTCCTGGCCAGTCATACATTGTTGAGACAACAAGGATTGGGCAAACTAGTAGACTGAAATGACGGCTTGGGCAAACTAGTAGACTGAAATGACGGCTTGGGCAAACTAGTAGACTGAAAAAAACTGAGAAGGCCTACAAGTTAGTTTTCCTGAGTAGGAGTGTTTCATGCAAGATAATCTACAAATGATTTATCCATGCAAACTAGGCAATTTATCAAGCTTAATACGAGGGGTTAAGGTTAGTACCAAACTACTCGTGGCTTTCTTAAATATGCATATGCTTAGTGTTTAAGTGTACAAACTGAACTGCAATGTACATGTAAAACTTTGCACAACTTTGTCAAATGCTGCGTGTTTATCCAGTATGATGTGAAGTGAGGCAAAGGAAGTAAACTCGGCCATAAGAAGATATATCCAAACATTAGCTCACACGCCAGCATGTCACACTCAAGACAGAATTATGGGGATGAGGAAGAGAGGTTAGGTAAGTACAGTACAGGACACACATATAGTTTCAAATAGGTGTAGTCAATGATGGTCTTGTGTTTGCCAGTATACTGGTAAATTCACAGTAACGCTCGACAGTAAGTATTGTGTGCCAGACTCCATTTTTAGTTAGTTAAACTTGAGAACAAAGTTACGTTTCAAAGCCTAACGGAACACCCATATTCCCCATATAAAGTATCCTACTGCAAAACAGTTCTTGGTCACAGCATGGTTACAGTATGTGATATAATTCAAATGTTCCATAACTTTAACTAACATAAAAAAAATTAAAATAACAAGTCCATTAACTGATTAAGTCACATTAATTTAAAATCGGTGGGGAATTCCTGGATGGTACAGAATGACTATTTCCACTGCCAACCGACCACACCTTCCCACTGTTGCATGTGCAGATGGTACATGTCCCATTGTGGCCATTTCTCTTTTCTCCCAAGTTCATGTACACCGAAAATAAATTTACAGGGACATAAGATTTTATTTTTATTTTCAAAACAGAGTTAATTAGGGTAGGCTAGGGTGAAAAGATAGGTTTTACGGTGGGTTTGAAAAATTGATAGAGTTGGAATTGCGAATTAGTGGAGGAAGAGAGTTCCATAGTTTAGGTGCTGCCCTAGAAAATGCACGCTCCCCAAAATGCTTAAGTTTTGCTGTGGGAATGACCAGTTTCCTATCTGAAGAGGAACGTAATGTCCGGGTAGGATGGTAAGTCGGAGGAGTTCAGTGCGGTAGGGAGGGGCCAAATTATGTAAAGCTTTGTAGGTGAATATAATATTTGGTGAATTTGGTGAACATCTGAACTAAATGCAATTTATTTTCAATCCTAAATCTACTTTGGCCAGTATTTCCTGAGACCATTCCACCTATTCTGTGGGTAGTCCTCAAAGGAACAAAGTGAAAAAGTAGTGAAGAAAGCAACTGATTAGGCCATCAGTAAAGGCCATCCAATCGTTGGTTGATTTTGTTGTTGTTGTAAAGTAGTAGTTGTAAAGTAGGAATAATCTCCATGATTCTGAAATTATGACGAGCATTATTAATCTAGGTTTGTTGGTGTATAATCTTGCTGACAGAAACAGAATAGGAAGGTCTAGTTATCAAGGTTTACTGGCTGTTACTTAAAATTCAAGACTTAAGCGGGACCTTGGCTTTCTTAATTAGAATGGTTCAGTTCCACCAGAACCTTGTTAAGTTTAATTAGCTAAAATAATATTCTAAATTTCAACATAAAGCTTGATATTTTATGTTAATGTTGATAAGAGTGGCATATTTTCTCACACTCTCGTTAGGATGTAGCCTAGCGTTTAACCTAAAGCTGGCATGGTATAGATTACCGAGTAGGGTTTAATTTCTACGGAGATCATGCTGAAAAGAAAATTGCTCGTACGACGCGAGGATGTGCGGCCAACTCAACATCACAATACGTCACTAGCTAGTGTAAATTAGCTAAGCAGCTAGCTAGTTTATGTTACTACAAAAGCTAGAGTTAACATGCTAGTTTGCGTTAGACATAACATTTAAGATGAGCTAATTTAACTAAGAATCTTAAATACTTGGTAGACAATGCAGCTGTAAATCGTTTTTACCAGTGTAATTTTCCATTTTAAAAATTGTTAGTATAGATGTTGTGCTCATACTCACTTTCGATGCCCACAAAATTCCAGACAGCGTCAGCGTAACCAGCAGCGAGTTCCTCCCTACTCCGTGTAGGAAAGTTACAGGAGTGGAGCACCCGCCTACTCACGCCCATTGCTTGTGCCTTTAGGACAGGGGTGGCAAACAAATTTTGGGTAGTGGGCCATATTAGTCAAAATATCACACTGTAGGGCGTCCAGACCAATAGACATCTTCATATCATCATTTAGGTGACCTTGAGTGTCTTGAAAGTATAACTTTATTGCATTGAAAAAAGCGCAAAAACACACATTATCATACTTGGCTATAATAGGTCTAATTAACAATATGATACAGTAGTTGTTGATATAATATTGTAATGACCTAATAACGAGTGGGGAGGTCCACTACTTCCAGAGTCATTCCATAAAATGAGTGCCATTTGGGGTCAGGCATTTTCAGATATTCCATCAAAAACTCAAACTCATTTTTTCATTCCCCAACATGGAATACATGTTAATCATCCAAGAAAACATATTTTCCCACCTTATACATAGGCCTACACAATTATTAATAATATTACCCATTATCAGTGTTGTGCTAGTTACTGTAAATTAGTATTTAGTTAGTTACTCGCTGCAAGTAACTAAGTTACTTTACAGATTACTCCCTTAAAAAAGTAATGCGTTACTAACCTCAGTAACTTTTGCGTTTCCATATTTACTCAAACTCTGAAATTTAGGCTTTATTTTTTATCCCACACTGCTAACTTGTGATCGTTCCGTGGTACTTTATTTGCCAATAAGCCCCGATATATACATATATTTTAAAACATCAACACAAATAATGATCTAATAAACCATAAACCACACAAAATATTTGTTCAATTTATTTATTCTAGTCTCAAATGCAGGGTTCGAGTTATAACCTGAGATTTGTGGGGGTCTCTAACGTTAGTGGCGGAGATAAATAAATGATAGCTGAACCGGTGCACTTTGAGTATGTGTGTGTGATTGTGTGTGTGAGAGAGAGAAAGAGTTCCAATACCCATACTACTACGTGGTCCAATATTTTCACACACAAGGCCAACCCACTTTTTAAATCATGTTGCGTGCAGCACACAACAAACAGCGCTGTCCATTATTGTTCTAAAACAATTAAGCAGTATCTCCTATCTTGGCCAACAATTGTTGTTTTTGCAATTTTTCTATAGATTAATAATGCTCAAACAGAGGGGACAAAAAATACATGCATACAAAGGCCTAGTAAAAAGTAAAAGCCATCCTCTTACTGTTCCACTGACAAAACAGACTAAAGCTTCACGGTAGCTAGTTCACTACTTTGTACTGTCTATTCAATATTTATTAAGATTTCAGTGGCTTCAGTTTTTTGCACAAATCGCACGTTGGCGCGCTCTCAACACAGACATAGATTTCTAACCACTGCTGCGCACCATGGTGCCTTGGTGGTGCTGCCACTCTAACATTCACAAAAGAATGTACTGCCTCGTTCTTTTGGAAAATATGTTTCCTTTAGCCTCTTTATCTTGTTAATGTAAAAATACTTATTACACGATTGATAAATGCATTACTTGTGATTAAAATAAAGGTTGAGGGTAATGTATTGGCGGCCCCCACAGATGTATGACTTCACTGCTTTCATGGGAGCTCAGACCCCTCCTTGTGGGAGCTCAGCTCCCACTGGCTCCCACATAACTCGAACCCTGCTCAAATGACCAAACAAGCCTCAAAACTCACTGCTTACATTCCCAGCTCAAAATAATATTTCCACATTCAAAGCGGACGAGATAAAATGATTTAAGTTTCACGAAATGCTCAGCAACGAACGTTATTTAAGTTTAAAGTAACAATATATTTCCCGTACAGTTTGTGTCCAAGCCACCCTCCAGATCAGCCGAGCAAACAATACGTTTTGTTCAAGCTGGTATCGCTTCAGTGACTTTAGCTAGCCAGAACGCCAAGTTTACCTAGCTAACAACTACAAGTACAACCACTAAAGTCGAGCGCTTAGCAAACTTTCATTACCAGTTCAGTTACTACAGTTTCCTCCAGAACCAAAACGAGAATACCAGAGGCCCCCCTTAAAAAGTATTTACTTCGTTATGAAGCATACTTAGGAAACCATACAGATTTAAATAACATTAAATAACCTAGTAACGGCCCCATTTAAATTTTCAGTAACTGTAATTTAGTTACTCACATGTGAATAATAACGTGTTACTTTAGTAGTTACCGCGAATAGTAGTGAAATTACAGTAACGTTTTACTTTGTGTTAGTCCCAACACTGGCCATTGTCAGGCCGGTAAGCCAATCTTGTTCCACCCCGTCACAGACAGAAGCCTACATACAGTATAGCCTATCAAAAGTACAGCTTCCATCATTCAAAATCCGAGTTATATTAATGTGATTACACACGTTTTTATTATTTGGACAAAATATTAATTTACAAAATATTTTATTCCTTTGTCACGAAATCATTTTGTTTAAAAAATATGCCAGTGTGGAAATTGATGTGACGGGGTGGAAAGTGTAATTCACGGACGCAAATAAATCATGCAATTATAACAAAAAAATGTGAACAATATTTAAATTAATGTTTCATGTGAATAAGGGCACATTTATAATCCTAGAAATATGTATATTTTTATATAATTACGTCATTTATTTTGTAACATTTCTAAAGCAACTGTCATTATGGTCAATGCGTACATGTGAAAATGTACACTCATGGATGAAAAATCATGTGAAATATATTTATTATATTTATATTTATTTATTTTTACAAAATTGTCTTTTATGTTAAGATAAGAGAATTTGAATTACTAGTTTCAAGCATTGCAAACCTGGTAGGATTTATATTTAACTTTTTACCCCTAATCAAACATTCCGGACACAAATGGCACCCCTTTTATGGAATGACTCTTCACAGTCTTTAATAACAGGCTACTCTTCGGCCGTAGCCCACGGCAACTCGGAACTTACAAACACACAATATCAAATCACAGGCTAACGATAGAAAGCTCACTTGACAAGCACATCCACATAAGAGAGAGAGGGAGCATCCCTCGCCGCTGCAAGGTAATGCTTTACTGGGACCGCCCCCCACCCACTGGCAACCAACCACCAGGGTGCCCCTGGCTTGACAATACAGGGCACCCTGTGGTTGGCAGCGTGTGTTGGTTGACAGGATGAACCCACCCTAAATGTGCATGAACAGAACCCAACCGGACATTAACAACAGAACATAGCAAATACACATATTTTCCCTTGTTGGGGTCACTACAATATAGAAGCTGTATAACTTTATAGACATACTTAGTGCAAAAACCAAATTGCAAAAAAATCTCGTTCGACTACAGAACGGGGGGTGGGGTATACGTGCAGGCAGCGCAGCAAACAAACTGCAAATTGTATATTTTTTTGGGTGTATCCCAAGGCCCATTCCGTTTTTCACCCCTCTCCAGATGCAGCGTTTACTAACAACTAATAGCATCCCATGCATCTTTTTTTGTGGAGCGTCAGCCTCTTGTTGAAGCAAGGAGACATCCTGGAGAGCAAATGGGTAGAGTTGATAAGGGAGAAAGTTGTATGGCAGCCAATAAGTTTTTTTCCCAAGAGCATGATTGCCTACTGCCTTCCCAGTAGATGTGAAAAAACCCTCTGACTCCATAAGGAATTAAATTTATACGACCAGCATGGACATGGCGTAAATTAGTATAACGACAAGTGTTTTACCCAGAGTCCACACGCTCGAGTGAGCGCATACAACTCGGCCTCTTCTGGCAAAAGATGTCCAGGCGTCCACTCTCCGGGCTCGTTGTGAGTGATCACTGCAGAGACCACCATAGGCTCACCCCTTCTGTGAGCGCTACACTGAACCATCAACAAAGAACATTTTCTCAGCATTCGCATAAGCAATGTCAGATAGATCCGGTCTCGGTTCACATGAGAACTCCCCTACCTTTACCCAATCATAAGGATCTCCCTCTATGAAAGAGACAGCATTAAGAGTAGATGAAACAACAGTGTGGTGCAGCACTCTAGATTAACATGTACCATCGTCAGCAGACATTTTGATACTGGAGAAAGCAATCTGTGAAGAAATGCTGTTTCGTCTTGCAAAAATAGTGTATGCTACTGCGTGTGAAATGTAACAAGCGGGACATACAAACCACAGAACGCAGACATGGGATGAGACTTTGAGCCACAGCATCCAAGCATTTTAAATAATAACCCATCTAAATCTGCTTTCGTTGGTGTCCGTGTGTTAGAACTACACACATGAAGCTGTCTCTCTCGGAGACATAAAAAGAAAACAGTTTGTTATGGTTACGTCATCCCAGACAGGGAAAGAGATGCTAGCAAAGATTCTTGGGTGTACACAAGTACTGTTCTCCATTCGGAGTCCAGCTTAACAGATCTGGTTGTGTTAGCTACATATTCCTTAGCTACCCCTAACAGGCACATCTTTTGCTTTTGTTGACAGAGTTAGGAATTTTCTGAATAGCCAACAGTAGATTATTATTCAAACTGTGGGTCACCCATGACCTAGATACGTGACTTTTATCTCTTACCCGCTGGAGTTTTGACTTTGCCGCCTTGTGTCCGTTCTCTGCAAGATATTTTAACAAAGACACAGTATCTGCACACAAAGACTCCTCAGTTTTGCCACAGATTGACAGATAATCTACATAGAGGATCAACACACTAACTTCGCTGGGAATCCAGCCTTCTAGATTCCTAGATAGTTCTTCAGAATACACAGGACTCCCAACATAACCCATAGACATTCATGTGAATTTGTACTTATGTCCCCCAAATGTATATGTAAACCAAAATTGTGAATCGGGGTCTACGGGGACACTGTAAAAAGCATTTGTGAAGTCAATCGCGCTAAACCACTGTGTCTCCGGTGGTACCTGAGACGAAATGGTTACTAGATTAGGAACAACAGGTGCCCTTGGAAAGACACTCATTTACCAGACGAAGATCATGAATGAAACGGCAACCTCCAGTTGACTTTTTCAATGGGAATATTGGTTAATTACAGGGAGAATCAGGGGCCGGGACTACTACCCCACTCTTAATTAAAGCCTCATGGATCGGACGAATGCCTTCTTCAGCTTCCTTTTTTAGGGGAAATTGTGCTCTCTTGGGTCTAATAGTGCCCTTGGGTTTGATAACCAAAAGTCGCGCCCCCTTTATCAATCCCACATCATACTTGTCTTTCGCCCATAGTTTGTCAGGTAATTGTGTAATGGATGATTTCAATCTATGACAGAAAATAACCAAGTAATGAGAGGGAGAAACTATGAAAAGATCAAATACAATTTTATTGATGACTACAGAGTCTGAGTCAGAGTCTGTCCACAGAGAAAATACTACAGTTAGATCAGTCTAACGACAATGTAAGTTCTGATTAGTTGACAAGGTTCTAATGAGTATATGGGTCTATAAGATAAACAATCATTTCATTGGACAAGATGGATCACATGTTCATAATCAGCATATCTAAAGACACGTACGCAGGAAACTAAGACATGACTTAATGTTATGACTTAAACACAAACTTCTAGCCTTCAGTGTCTCCAAAAAGCACATATGGACCAGATGTTCATAATCAGCATATCTAAAGACACGTACGTAAGAAACTAAGACATGACTTAATGTTATGACTTAAAACACAAAACGTCTAGTCTCAGTGTCTCCAAAAGGCACATATGATCTCTTTGGTGACCTGGCCTTTGCTCTGACCGTCCCCTCACCCCTGAACCACATCCCAGGCCGGAACATCCGCTAGGATGCCCAAATTTGGCCACAACACTTGAGAGACAAGGACCTGTTCCTCCATTGTTAAACCAAGTGAGGAAGAGACCAACTGTGTGGATCTTTGAAAAGTTGGCAGACTGCCACTGCGCACAGTGGCTATCTCTGTTGTCAACTCGAAACGAAAACATTGAGCTGAGGGAGAAAAATCTTGTCCCTCTCCCTCTTTACAATCTTTTAAATTTTGCATCTCGGTAATCCATGAAGCACTATTGTCACAAAAATCATCAGGCTGTTTAAACAGGGCTATGTGTGGTACCGAATCTCGCATGCAATTCACAGCCTGTCACGCCAGGCGATATAAAGTGAGTCATGACCCAAGAGCGGACCAAAACAAAACAGACTTGAAGTAGAACCAAAAAAAACAGGCAGGGATATAAATAGGAACAAAGAAACACAAAGAGGCCAATGAACACAAACTAATACAGGTGAAAACAATATAGCAATAAGGGACGGAGAGGTGCTGTAGCCCACAGGAGCTGTTCCAGGTGCTGAACTGCCCTCAGGATGCCATAGGGAGATCCCGACCCTGACAGGACCCCCGCCCCGACATGTGGCACCGGACGCGAGCAGCCGGCGCCCTGGAGGACAGAAAGGAAGAGATTAAAGATTTATCCAGGATCCAGGCAGCAGGCTCCCAGGAGCGTTCCTCAGGCCCGTAACCCTCCCAGTCAATCAAATACTGCCTACGCCCCTGGACCGGACGTGCGTCCAGGATACGCCGTACGGTATACGCCAGTCCTCCATCAATGAGCCAGGGAGCCGGAGCAGGGGGCTCAGACGGACACAGGGGGCTGACGAGCAGGGGCTTCAGTCGAGAGACGTGGAACACAGGGTGCACACGCAGGGACCTGGGGAGCTGGAGACGGACCGCCACAGGGTTGATCTTCCTGATGACCTTGAAAGGGCCGATGTACCTCTGGAGGAGCTTGGGCGCCCCTCCCCGGAGTGGGATATCCTTGGAAGAAAGCCATACCCGTTGGCCCACCCGGTAATTCGGTCCTGGACGGCGAAGGCGGTTAGCCTGCTTCTCCGTGGCCCTGCGTGCATGCATCAGAGCGGCCCTGGTCCTCTGCCAGGCTCGGCTGCAACGTCTACAAAAGCCTCAGCAGAAGGGACCCCCACCTCCTCCTCCTGCTCGGGAAACAAAGGAACAGAGTATCCAAATTGACATTCAAAGGGTGACATGCCCAGGGCCGAGTGACGCAAGGTGTTGTGAGCAAACTCGGCCCAGAGCAGTTGCTGGCTCCAGGAAGAGGGATTCTTGGACACCAGGCAGCGTAGACTGGTTTCCAGATCCTGATTAACCCTCTCCGTCTGCCCGTTATACTGCGGGTGGAAACCAGAAGACAGGCTTGCTGTAGCCCCCAGCAGACGGCAGAAGGCCTTCCAGAACCTGGACATAAACTGGGGTCCCCGATCGCTGACCACGTCAGCCGGGAGGCCGTGGAACCGGAAAACGTGGTGGAGGACCAGCCGGGCTGTCTCAGGGGCTGAAGGTAGCTTGGGCAGTGGAAGAAAGCGGGCAGTCTTAGAGAACCGGTCAACCACCACAAGTATGGTGGTGGTCCCTTGGGACGGAGGCAACCCGGTTATGAAGTCCATTGAGATGTGCGACCAAGGGCGCCTGGGAACCGGTAGGGGCTGCAGCAGACCAGCCGGACGGGTCAACTGAGGTTTGCTACGTGCGCAGGTGGTGCACGCGGCCACATAGTCCTCCCCGTCTTTCCTCATGCTTGGCCACCAGAAACGGTGCCGAAGCAGCTCCAAGGTCCTCCTCCGTCCAGGATGACAGGAGAGCGGGGAGGCATGCACCCAGGTGAGGACCTTCGAGCGCAGTCCTGGAGTCACATAGAGGCGTTGAGGAGGCCCCCCTGGAGGGACCCGGGCGCCGGTGCCTGCACTACGTACTACCTCCACGACGTCCCACTGGATCCACGATCCTGGAGGCCGGAACAACCGTGTCATCCTTTGGGGAAGCCACAGGGGGACCCGGCAGCCGTGACAGGGCGTCAGGTTTTCCGTTCTTCGACCCTGGACGGTAAGTAATGATCAGATGAAAACACTGATCAACACTGAGAACAAAGCCCACCTCGCCTGCCGGGGTTTGAGCCTCTTGGCAGTCCGTATGAACTCGAAGTTCTTGTGGTCAGTCCAGACCACCACTGGGTGCACCGCCCCCTCCAGCCAGTGCCTCCATTCCTCCAAGGCCATTTTGACCGCGAGCAGCTCCCGGTCACCGATGCTGTAGTTGCTCTCGGCTGAGGAGAGGCGACGAGAGAAGAAGGCGCAGGGGCGAAGCTTCCCATCGGGAAGACAGCGCTGAGAGAGGACCGCCCCCGCACCCAGCTCAGAAGCATCGACCTCCACCACGAACGGATGACCCGGATAGGGCAACTGCAGCAGCGGAGCCGAGGTGAAGCGCCGCTTGAGGTTGTCGAAGGCCTGCAACGCAGAGGCGGGAAAAACAAAGCGCCGCTCCGACTTCCGGGTGAGGTTGGTGAGGGGCAGAGCCAGGGTCCCGAAGTCACAAATAAACCGCCTGTAAAAATTGGCGAAACCGAGGAACCGCTGAACGTCCTTGACAGACTCAGGAACGGGCCACTCCCGGACCACGCACACCTTAGAGGGATCCATTTCCAGTCGGCCCTTGGAGACGATGTACCCCAGAAACGCCACTCGCTGGACATGGAAGGAACACTTCTCCGGCTTGACAAACAACTGGTACTGGAGCAAGCGCTGGAGGACAACACGGACGTGTGCGACGTGCTCCTCCTCAGAGTCTGAGAACACGAGAATGTCGTCCAAATACATGTAAACAAACTGGTTCAAAAAGTCCCGTAGTACGTGGTTGATGAGCGCCTGAAACACCGCCGGGGCATTGGTGAGGCCAAAGGGCATTACGAGGTACTCGTAGTGTCCGTTGGGGGTGTTAAAGGCAGTTTTCCACTCGACACCCGCGCGTATGCGCACCAGATTGTAGGCGTTGCATAGATCCAGTTTGGTGAACAGTGATGCGCCTTGAGTCGCTCAAACGCGGTGGCCATGAGGGGAAGAGGGTACCGGTTCTTGACAGTAATCTTGTTTATTCCCCAGTAGACGATGTACGGACGGAGGTCCCCGGTCTTCTTGTTTACAAAAAAGAAACCGGCCCCAGCTGGAGACGTGGAAGGTCGGATGAACCCGGCTGCAAGTGCCTCCTCTATATACGTGTCCATGGCCCGGTGTTCTGGTGTGGAAAGGGCGAACATGCGCCCTCGGGGTGGCATGGTCCCAGGGAGGAGGTCAAATGCGCAGTTGAAGTGAGTCACAACCCAAGAGCGGACCAAAACAAAACAGACTTGAAGTAGAACCAAAAAAACACGGAACACGGAGTAGCTAGAAAGCAGGGCTTGCTCTTTACTTCAACACAAAGCGTAACAACGGTACTGTCAGACAAAATACAGGAACTAAAGCAGGGCTATAAATAGGAACAAAGAAACACAAAGGGGCCAATGAACACAAGCTAATACAGGTGAAAACGATATAGCAATCAGGGACGGAGAGGTGCTGTAGCCCACAGGAGCTGTCCCAGGTGCTGAACTGCCCTCAGGATGCCATAGGGAGATCCCGACCCTGACATAGCCTCTTGTGATGGAGTGAGAGAAACCTTTACCGCAACGCATTCTTTACCCAGATAAAGATAGCCCAACTTCAACATTTCTTTCTTCCCTGCCTGCCATCTCTGCGAATACTTTTTAACAGGCCCTGTTTCACTGTAAAGGCTAACACAATGCATAGTTTCTACAGGAGTCATCAGATTACCCGTTTCAGCTAATTTCTCATTAACTATTCTCTGTAGGACTAAAAACTATTCTGTGGACTGAGTGCAGCTACTAACAAAACTAAAGTAAAAATACCCCTAGAGTCTGCGAGAGCGGGGGCGGAAGATGACTCACATACTGATAACACGGTTTTGATCCTATACAGCGCAACGACTATGAGCACGAGAAGCACTTCAGAAACCAATGCAATCATAGGTAAAAGTCACAAGATCTGCCCTTGTGGCTGGGAAAAGGTAACAACTATAAGGGGCCTGAGAATACACCAAAGTAAGAAAGGGTGCCTAAGTAGGAAGAAGCAGGGGCATCGCATTGGCCAGTACTTTTTAAGAAGTCAAGCAAGTAAGTCGAATGAAGGCCAGCGGCTGGACACAAACCAAAGTCCGCAGGCCATCAACAACTCCAGCACTGAGGCGGCACAGACAAGCACCGAAAGACAAGGGGATAAGGTGGTAGAGCCCAATCAGGCACAAAAAACCTCCAAGGAGAAGATCAGTGACCAAAAAACTAAATTGGCCATCAGCTGCTGAAATTGTTTTTTGGAACTCTATTAACATAGATCTAAAAAAAGACACTTGAACAGCTAAGGGGCACAGTGGAAAGGAAGCTAGATAAAATAGGGGATGTCATATATGATTATGGAAAGGAGGGATTTGGGCTACTGGATAAACTTCAAAAAACCCAGGTGGAGCCAAGAAAATCGAGGAGGCAACAAGAGATTGACAAGCTAGTAAAAGGAAGATGGCTATTAAAAAAGCAATGGAAAAAGGCGTCTGAATCAGAAAAGGCAGGCATTAAAGACTTGCAGGACAGCTTAAAGAAGCGGTTGTCAACATTGAGGAGAGCGGAGAACCTACGAAGAAACCGAAAGAAGAAAGAACGTGCAAGGAGTCAATTCTGTAAAGACCCCTTCAAGTTTACTAAGTCCTTGTTCAACAAAGCAAAAGACGGAACGCAACCAACAAGAATTGGAGTCCCACCTAAAAGAAACTCACACAGATGAGAAAATGCATGAGGAACTCACAGTTCCCGCAGATATTCCACCAATTAAGGACCCAGTAGAGCAAATGAACACCAGCCCTCCAAAATGGAAAGAGGTGGAAAATGCAGTCAGACGTGCAAGAGCAGCATCGGCACCAGAATCTAACGGAGTACCTTACAGACTGTATAAAAATGCATCTGATGTCCTACGTTTCCTTTGGAAACTGCTGAAGCTAGCATGGGAAAAACAAATCATTCCCAGATCGTGGCGTCGAGCCAGAGGAGTACTGATTCCAAAAGAGAAAGATTCTAGTGACATTAGCGAGTTCAGACCAATTTGCTTGCTTTATATGGAGGGAAAAATATTTTTTAGCGTAGTAGCACAAAGACTGAGCAAATACCTAACAAAAAACAAGTTAATAGATCCCTCAGTACAGAAAGCAGACATTTCAGGCTTCTCCGGGTGTCTGGAGCACACTAGCATGATTTGAAACCAAATTAAATTGGCAAAACATGATACAAAGGACCTTCATGTCATTTTCCTGAACTTGGCAAACGCATTTGGGTCTGTGCCCCACAAGCTTTAGTGGTCTGCATTTCAGTTTTTTAAGCTACCAAATGCAATTTTAAACCTGGTTAAGGCATACTTTCAGGACATTCAATTGTGTTTCGATACACCAACATTTACCACCGAATGGCAACGTCTGGAGATTGGCATCATGGCCGGATGTACAATCTTACCCTTGGCATTTACTATTGCCATGGACGTAATAATCCGAGCATCAAAATGGGTCATTGGCGGGCAAAAGTTAAGGGCAGGATTATGTCTCCCTCCCATTCGAGCATATATGGATGATATGACAATATTTACGACAACTGCTCCGTGTACTAAAAGTCTGCTAAGCAAGCATTTCAATATACACAGGATAGGATGTTATAATACCCATTATGCCATATTCCAAGATGAGCACTTCAAAAGACAATATTTTAGAATGGACATGGGTTGAGAGCAGATATGTCATTAGGGTTATCAAGTGGGCACCCTCCATCCCAGATGTTTCGTTAATTTGAGCCCACGACACCTCCAGAAGGCTTAACGGTGAGCAGTGACGTCTCAGAGCCACCCCCCTCTATATCCGCTCTCGGCACGGCCAGATACTTAAAAAAAAATAAATACAAAAAAAAAAAAAATATTTTTGGGTTGTTTATTAAATTGAGAGTTACCCCTATACCTGTTATGCTAGGAAATGGCTAGGGGTGCCACGGTGTCTTAGTAGCCTGGCTCTTTACGGGAAAGGAGCTCTGGAACTGCCGCTTACCGGGTTTACAGAGGAATTTAAGTGCACTAAAGCTAGATTAGAAGTAACACTTACGGAGTCCCGAGATAGTATAGTAAGAAAAGTGGCACCCACATTAGCAACAGGACGGAGATGGAATCCAAAAGAGGCAGTACTGCAAGCAAAAGCAGCCCTTAAACATACGGAAATAGTAGGACAAGTACAACATGGACGAGGAGGATTTGGACTTTGGTACAAGTAAACCGAGATGGTAAAAAGCAACCCCTTTGGAACAATACAAATTAGTGATAGAACAGATACGTAAGCAAGAGAAAGCAGTAAGGAGCTCTAAAACTGTCTCACAAGCCAAACGGGCGATGGATGAACTGGGAGAGTGTAGAGCAGAGGAAAATTACCTGGAAGCACTTGTGGGGAATGGAATCCTCAAGAATTAGCTTCATTGTTAGGGCAACCTACGACGTACTGCCAACATCGACAAATCTGAGCCAATGGGTAGGTAAGGATCCAACTTGCCCCCTCTGTGGCAGGACGGCTAATCTCAAACACATAATGGCTGGGTGCAGGATGAGCCTTACTCAAGGAAGAAGTTGGATGCCGTGGATTTGTGGCAATATCAACAACCAAACTCCTTAAGGAGTTAGGGATCTGCGGCAAAGATTTGCACCAGACCATTAAAGCTATATCAGATATAGCACAAAGAAGTAGCCAGTGGTTGGGGCTGAAAAGGAAGGATCCTATATGGGCACAAAAGTAAAGAACATCATGCTGAAAAACCAAGAAGTGGTTTTATCTCAGGACAAAGGTATAAAAGGTAAGTCTTTCCTGCAGAGCGTCATTTATCAAGCCTGCAGGAACAGAGTAGAGAAAGATGATCTTCTTTTCAGGTGGTAAGTATCCCTGCAGAGTTGGCATTGAAAGCTTGCAGGAATAGGAATTAGGGATCGGTACAGGGATATCTCTCAGTTTAATAAACACATTTTTTAAACTTTTTTTTTTAAATATCTGGCCGTGCCGAGAGCGGATATAGAGGGGGGTGGCTCTGAGACGTCATTGCTCACCGTTAAGCCTTCTGGAGGTGTCGTGGACTCAAATTAACGAAACATCTGGGATGGAGGGTGCCCACTTGAAAACCCCAATGACATATCAGCTCTCAACCCAAGTCCATTCTAAAATATTGTCTTTTGAAGTGCTCATCATTGAATTTTGGCATAATGGATATTATAACATCCTATCCTGTGTATATGGAAATATCTCAGTATATCTGACTCAGCCTCGGTGTCTATTGTTTCCCATGGCTCTCCGTTGATTCGACCTGGGGACTTTGTCACAGGACAAGTTTAACACTCAGTTAACACACACACACACACACACACACACACACACACACACACACACACACACACACACACACACACCGTAATTAGGTTTCCCCCATCTTTCTTTCTGGGAGTCAGCCTGCATCTAGACAGTCCTCTGGAGACATGCCCAAGGAGATATCCATCCTCATTCTCGTCGCCAATTGTAATGGATAATGTCAATTTATGACAGAACATAACCAATTCATGAGAGGGAGAAACCGTGCAATGATCAAGTACAATTTTATTGATGACTACAGAGTCTGAGTCAGAGTCTGTACACAGAGCAATTACCACAGTCAGATCAGTCTAACGACATAGCAAGTTCTGTTTAGTTGACAAAGTTGAAACGAGTATATTGGTCTAAGATAAACAATCATTCCATTGGTCAAGGTGGAGGGAAGTGAACGTAATCAGCCTTAATAAGGACACGTACATAGGCACCCTCTACTGGACAGATGCCACCACAACCCTCACACATACGTATATGGAATTTGCGAGGGAGAAAGAGACCCTTTTTGACCGCTGGTGTGCGGCCAGTAAAGTGATCGAAATCAGCTTTCTCCATGTGTTGGTGCTCCTGAAGGAGTTCAAGAATAATAAAGAACAGAAAGTGTTTTTACTGTCACAAGAGGGGCCACGTCATTGTCGATTGTTTAGTCCTACAACGGAAATGTCCGCCGCCCGGTAGGAAGTGAAAAGGGGTGTTTAATACGCACTGTTCCCCGTCTAGTTACGGTGACGCCTACAAAATCTAGTAATATGGCATCACCCGATGCAAGTTACCATCCCTTTCTTCTAAACGGAATGGTGTCTCTGCTCAGTGCCCCAACTGATCAGCGACCAGTCCGCATATTATGAGACACTGGTGCTTCTGAGAGTTTTATTCTGTCTGATGTTCTTCCCTTCTCCAGTGAGTCCTCATGTGGATCAAGCGTATTAGTGCAGGGGATAGAAATGGGATTCATCCCAGTGCCTCTGCATACCCTTAGTTTAGAATGCAACTTAATCAGTGGAGTGTTTAAGGTCGGTGTGCGACCTACATTACCAGTGGGAGGGGTGACGTTCATCTTCGGGAAAGATTTGGCAGGCGGCAGAGTTGTCCCTGTCTTAGAATTGCTAGAGCAACCGGAGACTCCAGCTACAGACCTGGTGCAGAGTTTTCCCCATGTCTTCCCGGCCTGTGTGGTGATTCGTGCCCAGGCACGGAAACAAGGGGAAGTTGTTAACCTTTCTGATACCCTTCTAGCTCCTATTCTTCTCACAGACGCTGCAGAGTCACCTGCGTTGAGTGAGGCAGATGTTTTCCAGACCAAAGAGAAACCTAGCAGTGAGTGTTAGTTTCACCCTTTACCTATGACCCACAAACAGCTGAGGATGGCACAAAAAGGTGACCCGACCAAACAGAAATATTTTGCTGCTGCTGCTCCTGGGGGACTCACGGTATGAGATGTGACATATTTTGTAGAGAATAAGATCTTAATGAGGAAATGGATCTCTCGCACTCGTGCAGGGCACGAGTTAAGTGGGGTAACTCAATAATTCCGGTAGCATGCCGACAGAATACTGTGCCTTGCTCATGATAGTCTATGGTCTGGTCACTTAGGTATTCGAAAAACCTACAATAGGGTGCTTTGGCATTTCTTCTGGCCAGGGTTGAAGAGAGACGTGGTAGATTACTGCCGTACCTGCCACACATTCCAGGTTGCCGGGAAGCCTAACCAACCTGTTCCTCCTGCTCCCCTATGTCCTAAACCCGTTATAGGGAACCCTTTGAGCATGTCCTGGTAGATTGTGTTGGGCCTTTACCTAAATCCAAATGTGGTAATGAATATTTACTAACGATTATGTGCATGGTGACCCGTTATCCTGAGGCGATTACGCTCAGAAAAATAACCACTCAGGCGGTGATTAAAGAATTAGTAAACTTTTTTCCACTTTTGGACTACCAAAAATTGTATAGACCGACCAGGGCTCTAACTTCACATCTAATGTGTTTGTCAATCAGTCATCGTATATCTAGCGCTTATCACCCCAAGAGTCAGGGTGCGCTGCAGCGATGGAACCAAACCACCAAGGCTGTGTTACGCAAATACTGCTTAGAGACCGGCAAGCAGTGGGATGAGGGTGCTCCATTTGCGTTGTTCGCTGTGAGAGAATCTCTCGGGTTTAGTTCGGCTGGTCTTGTGTTCGGTCACGCAGTCGGTGGCTCTTTGAGGGTTTTAAAAGATCAGTTACTGGCAGCTACCCACAGGCACCCAACATGGAGGAAAATGTATTAACTTATGTAAACACTTTCCATGCTGGTTTGCATGAGGCCTGTGCCTTCGCTAGATAATCTCTTTCCTCTTCCCAGGACCAAATGAAACGACGGTTCGATCAAACCGCCGTTTCCCGTGGTTACCACCCAGGGGAGAAAGTGCCAGTGTTGTTACTGTCCCCGGTTCCTCACTCTCTGCACGGTTCTCTGGACCTTAAGTCATCGAGAAAAAGCTGAGTGGAACCGACTATGTAATTGCTACCCCTGATATGCGACATCATTCCAGTCTGTCACGTAAATCTGCTGAAACGTTACCATGTCAGAGGACAAATTGAGCCAGAGCTCAACGATAATGCAGCTGAGGCCGCTGCCGAATCTACGATACCGGTAATGTTAATCTCAAGCTTAGATAACGTTTCTCATGATGGGGACAGCGATGGTGTTGAGTTGCGAAATACCCCAGGGTGTCGGCTTTGTTTCAGAGGGAGAGCAGCGTACAGAGAGTTGGGTTGCAGCGGAGCATGCTGTGCGCCCTGAACAAAACCCATAACAGCCACTACAACGACAACTCCAGCAACACAGCTCTGGGCAGTGTGTGTGTGTGTGTGTGTGTGTGTGTGTGTGTGTGTGTGTGTGTGCGCATGCTTGGGAAGTTTTAATAAACGGGCGTTTCCCAACTACAAACCGCAGTGTCTGTGCCCAGAGTCTCACAACTGGCACCCGACGTGGGGCACAGATCGGGACAGATGCAGGAGTAGGTGGTAAAGGAGGCCTTCATCGAGGGCCTGCCATCGAGGACGTCTGTTTGGGTCCAACGACATCGACCCACCACCCTCAGTGCAGCGGTAGCCCTGGCGAAGGACCACATGGCGGTGCCATCTCAGCCGCCACCTGTTCCAGCACCTTGCAGACTCCAGAGTGGTCGCCAGGCAGAGCGCCCAGTACTGGCTTGTTCCTGTGGAGGGGAGGGAGCCAACACCCGCACCAACTTCCCCCACCCTGCAAACAGGTCCTCTTTCGCCAGGTGAGGGATGCTGGCGATGTGGGCGGCCAGGCCATGTCCGGAGGGAGTGCCTGCAGATGGAGGTGGGCCAGGTCGTCCGCGTCGCTGGCATGCCAACCCCTTTCCCCGGTCCAGGGGCAACGTACCGCATTCCGGTAAGGTTGCAAGGGGGGACACACCAGGCTCTACTGGATTCTGGATGTATGCAGTCCATGATCCAAGAGCGCCTGGTTCAACCCATGGCATTAGTTTAAGCAGCACGGGTGTCTATTAGGTGTATTCATGGGGATGTGCACGAGTGCCCAGTGGTCCCAATCGAAATTTGTAATGGGGGGAAAAAACATAGAATAAAGGCTCCCACCTTTCGCACCCCCTGATCATAGAAACGGACTGGCCTGAGTTTGATAGACTAGTTGGGGGGGGGGGGGGGGTGCGCTCACGACAGGCAGGGACATGTGAGATGTGTGCTGTGTTCTGCACTGATGCGAGGGCTTCCGATTCGGCCGAGTCCAGGGGGGAGGCCGGGGGGTCTTGATTGGAGGTTCCCTTGCCGGGGTTTTCCCCTAGGGAGGATTTCCTTCTCGAGCAGTCTCGTGATGCCAGTCTACACTTCGCCCTTAGCCAAGGGACAAAAACTGATGGTATGCTGGTACAGCCAGATGCGGCACCATCTTGCCTGTATTTTTCCCCGGTTAGGGACAGGTTGTATAGAGTGAGTCGTGACACTCAGAGACAGGAAGAAGTGTTACAATTGTTCATACCAGAAAGCCGTCGGAAGGAGTTATTTCAGGCGGCTCATTACAACCCAATGGCCGGCCACCCGGGATTTAATAAGACACTAGATCGGATAATGGCCCATTTCTGTTGGCCGGGGCTCCGGGCCGTAGTATGCAAGTGGTGTGCGTCCTGCCCGGAATGCCAGCTGGTGAACGCACCAGCGATTCCAAAGGCCCCGTTGTGCCCTCTTCCGCTGATTGAAGTGCCATTCGAAATAATTGGCATGGATATCATCGGGCCATTAGGCCGAAGCACATTGGGCTATCGGTTTGTTTTTGTCATTATTGATCATGCAACCCGGTACCCAGAGGCAGTGCTGTTGTGCAACATTTCTGCAAAGAACGTTGCACAGGCACTGTTTATGGTCATCTCCCGAGTGGGAATCCCTAAACGATTCTCACTGACCAGGGCACTAATTCCATGTCACATACACTAAAGGAGCTTTACGGTTTATTGGGGATTCAGGCGACTAGGACAAGTGTTTATCACCCCGCCACAGACAGGCTCTGTGAGCGCTTTAATAAGACGCTGAAAACCATGATTCGTAAATTCATATACGAGGATAGTCGAAATTGGCATAAATGGCTAGATTCCCTGTTGTTCGATGTGAGAGAGGTACCCCAGTCTTCCATGGGGTTTTCCCCCTTTGAGTTGTTGTATGGGCGACAACCGCGAGGTGTCCTAGACCTGGTTAAGGAAAGCTGGGAGTGTGCGTCTAGCGACAGTAAGAACAAGATTCAGTATGTCTTGGACTTGCGTGCAAAGCTGCACTCACTGCATAAGCTCTCACGAGAACATTTGCAGCAAGCCCAAGAGCAGCAGAAGTGCCATTACGACAGGGGAACTAGACTCAGACAATTTGCACCGGGAGAGAAGGTCCTTGTATTATTGCCCAGCTCTAGCTCAAAATTACTCGCCAAGTGGCAAGGGCCGTTTGTGGTCACACTAAAAGTGGGGGACGTAGACTAGGAGGATGTACGTACAGACAGGGGAAATAGCACCCAGATATACCACATCAATCTCCTAAAAAAATTTAACGATGAGGTCCCTGTCTCGCTGGCAAAGGTGAATCAGAGGGAGATGAGTTTGGACTGGCAGTCCCAAATTCCAAAGCTAGTGCTACAGTTCAGTTTGGTAGAAATCTCTCACCGGGCCAGCAAGTGGATGTCACCAGATTACAGGAACAGTTCACTGATGTGATTCCTCCCCTGCCTGGGCGAACCAAGCTCATAGAACACCACATAGACACAACGTCGGGTTTGAGGGTGCGTATGCGTCCTATAGACTGCCTGCTTACAAGAGAAAAATTGTGAGGTGGGAGCTCAAGGCCATGCTAGAAATGGGTGTGGTACTGTAGAAGAGTCATATAGTGCCTGGTATAGCCCCATTGTGCTGGTGGTGAAGCGTGATGGGTCTATTCGGTTCTGTGTGGATTACCGAAGGGTGAATGAGGGGTCTAAGTTTGATGCATACCCGAAGCCACGGGACGACGTACTCCTGGACCGGCTTGGCACTGTTAAATTTTACACCACACTGGATTGTACCAAAGGCTACTGGCAGATTCCCTTGTTGCAAGAAGCTCGTGAGAAAACAGCCTTCTTTACTCCCGTCGGTTTGTATCAATTCACTGTACTTCCGTTTTGGCTGTTCGGGGCTCCAGCCACCTTCCAGCGCCTAATGGACTAGGTGCTGCGCCCTCACGCTGCATATGCTGCCGCCTATCTGGATGACATAGTGATCTACAGCGAAACCTGGGCGGAGTACATGCAGAGGGTAGCGGCAGTCCTAGGGGCGCTACGGGAGGCGGGGATCACGGCCAACCCAAAGAAGTGCGTAATTGGTGGGATGGCGTGGGGGTGCACGAAGGGGTGTTTTCAGGATAATCTGAGGTTGTGTCTTGCACACCTAAGGCAGGCTCATAATGGATATATTTATTCCGATATTATTTAATGATGGGGGTTGGTCTCAGAAAATTTGTAAGCTATTCAACAGAAAATTCACATTTGCATTGTTTGTTATAATCATTTTTTATGAACGTGCTATATTGTAAAAAGTGATCAGATCAGGAGGACCAGTCCTTGACATATAACTCATGAACTGCGTACAAATCGGTATTAAGCATACAGCCTAAAAGCTTACTCATTCGTAATATGCTAGCCGCTCTTCACATGTGTGAGCAGATACTGTAATTATGTAGGTTTAGCCTATAGAGCAAACTCATAAACCTTGGCCCAAAAAGTTACCAGCTTGAGCAATGCAACAAGCAAACAGCATGTAATGGAGTGCCAAAACAGCATGGAGTGCTAAAACAAAAAACTGCTGGCCAGATTGTTAAGCGAAATGCAATTCATAATACAAGCTGTATATGCACGTCAGCGGAATACAGTGACAACGAGAAGGCCGCGCAAAACGCACCCCCTCATCCCACACAAAAGAAAACAAAAGCGGGGGGGGGGGGGGGGGGGGGGGGGGGCTGGTACAGCCGGTCAACTATTGTTATCGTTGGTATTATTATTAGGGGGCCGGCTGGTACAGCCGGGCAACTATTGTAATCGTTAGTATTATTATTATTATTATTGTAGGTGGCCGGCTGGTACATTTGCTGGCGTTCATTAGGGTTCTATGCAGTGAAACTGCATAGAACCCTATTGTTTTTGCTGCAGCTCATTATAATTATTAGGGGACTATGCTGTGAAACTGCATAGAACCCTATTGTATTTGCTGGCATTCATTATTAGGGGTCTATGCAGTGAAATTGCATTGAACCCTATTGTTTTTGCTGCCGTTCATTATTAGGGGTCTATGCAGTGAAACTGCATAAAACCCTATTGTATTTGCTGCCGTATATTATTATTATTATTTATTCCTCCCAACCTGTGTAAATTCCCGTGAGACAGAATGTCATACAGATGAAACTTTACATTAGCATGGACACCCAAAAAAAAAAGTTGACACGGCCACGCCCTGCAGCCCATGTCATATTTTGACCTGAAACTT
The DNA here is from genome assembly GCA_026901105.3 of Galaxias olidus. Lineage (NCBI taxonomy): Eukaryota > Metazoa > Chordata > Actinopteri > Galaxiiformes > Galaxiidae > Galaxias > Galaxias olidus. Next base: position 205,922 of record JAPMUY010002967.1, on the reverse strand, counting down.
GGTGTACAGGTGCATATCATCATGAAGAACAAATTTGCCTCAGAACCCATAAAGTCCGCCATGATGGATTTTCTGCCATTTTGGATTTTGTGAAAAACAGTCAAGCCATATCTAATCGTTGACCGTTTGACCTATCCTCACGAAAATTGGTATACAGTGTATATTTGAGTAGACCGTTAGATATCTTGAAGGAATCTTCTATGCCTGAAACAACATGGCCGCCATGGACCAATTAAATTGTAAGTGGGTGTGTCTTTAAATCATAAAGCTAATAAAATCGTCAAAGTTGTAGATATGAACTTTAAATTGACTATGGTCATTCTTAACACTACAAAGGGTCAGCAAAACAAGCCATAAGCATATCGTTGTTAAGGGGGCGCTATAAACCACACATACAGTGGGGCAAAAAAGTATTTAGTCAGCTTCCAATTGTGCAAGTTCTCCCACTTAAAAAGATGAGAGAGGCCTGTCATTTTCATCATAGGTACACTTCAACTATGAGAGACAGAATGAGGGGAAAGAATCCAGGAAATCACATTGTAGGATTTTTAAAGAATTAATTGGTAAATTCCTCTGTAAAATAAGTATTTGGTCACCTACAAACAAGCAAGACTTCTGGCTCTCACAGACCTGTAACTTCTTCTTTAAGAGGCTCCTCTGTCCTCCACTCGTTACCTGTATTAATGGCACCTGTTTGAACTTGTTATCAGTATAAAAGACACCTGTCCACAACCTCAAACAGTCAGACTCCAAACTCCACTATGGCCAAGGCCAAAGAGCTGTCAAAGGACACCAGAAACAAAATTGCAGACCTGCACCAGACTGGGAAGACTGAATCTGCAATAGGTAAGCAGCTTGGTGTGAAGAAATCCACTGTGGGAGCAAATATTAGAAAATGGAAGACATACAGGACCACTGATAATCTCCTTCGATCGGGGCTCCACGCAAGATCTCACCCCGTGGAGTCAAAATGATCACGAAAGCTGTGAGCAAAAATCCCAGAACCACACGGGGGGACCCAGTGAATGACCTGCAGAGAGCTGGGACCAAAGTAACAAAGGTTACCATCAGTAACACACAACGCTGCCGGGGACTCAAATCCCGCAGTGCCAGATGTGTCCCCCTGCTTAAGCCAGTACATGTCCAAGCCCATCTGAAGTTTGCTAGAGAGCATTTGGATGATCCAGAAGAGGATTGGGAGAATGTCATATGGTCAGACGAAACCAAAATAGAACTTTTTGGTAAAAACTCAACTCATCATGTTTGGAGGAGAAAGAATGCTGAGTTGCATCCAAAGAACACCATACCTACTGTGAAGCATGGGGGTGGAAACATCATGCTTTGGGGCTGTTTTTCTGCAAAGGGACCAGGACGACTGATCCGTGTAAAGGAAAGAATGAATGGGGCCATGTATCGTGAGATTTTGAGTGAAAACCTCCTTCCATCAGCAAGGGCATTGAAGATGAAACGTGGCTGGGTCTTTCAGCAAGACAATGATTCCAAACACACCGCCCGGGCAACGAAGGAGTGGCTTTGTAAGAAGCATTTCAAGGTCCTGTAGTGGCCTAGCCAGTCTCCAGATCTCAACCCCACAGAAAATCTTTGGAGGGAGTTGAAAGTCCGTGTTGCCCAGCGACAGCCCCAAAACATCACTGCTCTAGAGGAGATCTGCATGGAGGAATGGGCCAAAATACCAGCAACAGTGTGTGAAAACCTTGTGAAGACTTACAGAAAAGGTTTGACCTCAGTCATTGCCAACAAAGGGTATCTAACAAAGAATTGAGAGGAACTTTTGTTATTGACCAAATACTTATTTTCCACCATAATTTGCAAATAAATTCTTTAAAAATCAGACAATGTGATTTTCAGGATTTTTTACCCTCATTTTGTCTCTCATAGTTGAGGTATACCTATGATGAAAATTGGAGACCTCTCTCATCTTTTAAGTGGGAGAACTTGCACAATTGGTGGCTGACTAAATACTTTTTTGCCCCACTGTATGTGTATCTCATAACCTATTTGTGTCAGAGCCATGAAAATTGATAGGCATGACTACAGGAGTGAGTAAAGGTCACATTTTGAAAATGGTCATGTTTGGTTAAAAGGGGGCGCAGTATGAACCAAAAAACTATTCATCTGTGTTCAATGGCTCATGGCAGCCATGTTGTTTAAGATACAGACTTTTCAAAAAAAGTTTTCAAAGGACCATGTCTACAGATGCTGCTTAACCATTTGCATCAAGATTGGTTGAACCATCTAGGAGGAGTTGGATTTTAAGTGTTAGTTGGTAAGTGGTAATACCAGTAGCTGCCACGGGGGAATGTCCAAAACTTTAGCAATGTGTGTGTCAATTGCTAGGACACATACATAGACAGATGCAACTTCGCATGAGCGTAGACACCCATAATCCACACCCTGCCATACAAGTGCCATAACAAAATATCCAAAGGGGGTGCTTTTCCAGCTCCAAAATATGCCAATTTTGATAGATCACGCCCCACATCCTGTGTCATGTAAAGATGTGAAAATTGCTGGACTGGTTCCTGCCCCTATTAGGAACATATTTGCCTCAAGAACCCATTAGTGCGTCTTGATGGATTTTCTGCTATTTTGGATTTTGTGAAAAACACTCAAACCACATTTCCTGGCAGACCATTATAGATGTGCTCACTAAACCTTTCTAACAGTATCTATTTGAATAGTGCTTTAATATGTTGAAAGGAACAGTCTGCACCTTGAAAAACATGGCAACCACAGACCAACAAAATTTCAAACGAGTGTGTCTTCAAACTTAAAAGCTAATAAAATTGGCATTGGGTATAGTTTTGAAGCTAAACATGACAATTATCCTTCACAACGCTACAAAGGGTAAGCCTGTCAAGACTTAAGAATAGAATGTTATGGTTAGTGTTTTCTGTGCTACCAGTTGGACGTAATCTGTCACCTTATTGCCATAATACTTACAATGACCTATTTTACAAATACATACAGTGCCTTGCAAAAGTATTCACCCCCCTTGGCATTTTTCATGTTTTGTTGCCTCACAACCTGGAATTAGAACGGATTGTTTGAAGGTTTGCATCATTTTATCCACAGAACATGCCTACAACTTTGAAGATGTGATTTTTTTTTATTATTGTGAAGCAAACAACAAATAGGACAAAATAACAGAACTTCAGCGTGCATAACCATTCACCCCCTTAAAGTCAGTACTTTGTAGAGACACCATTTACAGCTGCAAGTCGCTTTGGATAAGTCTCTATGAGCTTGCCACATCTTGCCACTGGGATTTTTGCCCATTCCTCAAGGCAAAACTGCTCCAGCTCTTTCATGTTGGATGGTTTCCGCTTGTGAACAGCAATCTTCAAGACTGACCACAGATTCTCAATTGGATTGAGATCTGGGCTTTGACTAGGCCATTGCAACACATTTAAATGTTTCCCCTTAAACCACTCGAGTGTCGCTTTAGCAGTATGCTTCGGGTCATTGTCCTGCTGGAAGGTGAACCTCCGTCCCAGTCTCAAATCACAGGCAGACTGAAACAGGTTTTGCTCAAGAATATCCCTGTATTTAGCACCATCCATATTTCCTTCGACTCGAATCAGTTTCCCAGTCCCTGCTGCTGAAAAACATCCCCACTGCATGATGCTGCCACCACCATGTTTCACTGTGGGGATGGTGTTCTTGGGGTGATGGGAAGTGTTGGGTTTGCGCCAGACATAGCGTTTTCCTTGGTGGCAGAAAAGTTCAATTTTAGTCTCATCTGACCAGAGCACCTTCCTCCATACATTTGGGGAGTCGCCCACATGCCTTTTGGCAAACTCAAAACGTGCCATCTTTTTTTTAACACTAAGTAATGGCTTTTTTCTGGCCACTCTTCCATAAAGCCCATCTCTATGGAGTGTACGGCCTATTGTGGTCCCATGCGCAGATACACCAGTCTCTGCTGTGGAACCCTGCAGCTCCTTTAGGGTTATCTTTGGTCTCTGTGCTGCCTCTCTGATTAATGCCCTCCTTGCCCGGTCTGTGAGTTTTGGTGTGCGGCCCTCTCTTGGCAGGTTTGTTGTGGTACCATGTTCTTTCCATTTGAAGATGATGGATTTGATGGTGCTCCGGGGGATCATCAAAGATTTGGATATTTTTTTATAACCCAACCCTGACTAGTACTTCTCAACAACTTTGTCCCTGACTTGTTTGGAGAGCTCCTTGGTCTTCATGGTGTGATGCCTCTTGCTTAGTGGTGTTGCAGCCTCTGGGACCTTTCAGAAAAGGTGTGTTTATACTGACAGATCATGTGACACTTAGATTACACACAGGTGGACTTCATTTCACTAATTATCTTACTTCTGAAGGTAATTGGTTGCACCAGAACTTTTGAGGTGCTTCATAGCAAAGGGGGTGAATACATATGCACATGCCAATTTCCAGATTTCTTTTTTTTAAATAATTTTTTATATATATTTTTTTCTCATTTCACTTCACCAACTTAGACTATTTTGTGCAGATCCATCACATAAAATTCAGATTAAAAAAACATTTAAATTACAGGTTGTAATGTAACAAAATAAGTAACAAGCCAAGGGGGTGAATACTTTTGCAAGGCACTGTACTTCATCAGCAACACTCACATTTTAACATGTGTCTGCACAAATGGTTCCATATTGTGTTTTTTGTTTTAAATGCTGTAATTAGGTTACATAGTGATGGGACACAGAGTTACTAACATGGAAAAAGCTTTGCTAACAGCATATGTCTTGTCAATACCATAAAACTGTTAAACATAATTTCTGATAGTACTGTCATGACATTGCTATCTTGTTGTGATTGCCTGTTGTGAATCATGGCAATGTGCCAAAAAGTGCCATACCATAGACCCCGGTCATGGCTGCCATTGCAGCTATATTTATTATTATTATTCCCCCAAATATCCTACTTCCCATGGTTAAAAATGCACCAAATTTGGCACACATGTCCAGATCCTCTCAAAACTACAACCCATGCCATGCTATCTCATTGTTCCTGTTGGTGGCGCTATAGCTGCAGTTCAAAGTTCCAAGTGTTACAAAAATCATAAAAAATAGACCATTAGGGTTACAGCTCTGAAAATGTCCAAACTTGTCCCTTGCAGTGAGATAAAACTTTCATATGCTGGCACCCATTGCAAATTATGAAGTCCATCACTCTGTTTTCTTCAAAAACTGGTGGTCAACTCAAAGTGTATAAGTCCAAAACCATAAATACAAATCACATTACAGTTTCAGGATATCATCATCCGACTCTCAACATTAACTGTATTGAATATCTTGTTGATCTCACAAAAACTGAGTCCACAGCACATCAAAATGTATTACTGTAAACACTACTGTACATTCACTTTGTCATATCTCACTGGTTCATTAAACAATCTACGTTAAAAAAATAGATAAAAATCCGAAGACCGATATCATGAAGTATTTAAAATTTCAGGACTCTATCTAGAAAACAATTGTTTTTATAAATATCTCAGTTTAGTAGTTTTTTGGTTGGATTTGACACTGACACTTGAAGTATTTGAAACAACTCCTCCGAGACCGTACAACCAAATTACACCAGAATCGCTGCATATTATCCTCAGATGGTCTACTTTCAAAACAAAACCAAGCGTGTTGATACATTAGAAACAGAGCTCACAGTGCATAAAAATGTATTACTGTAAACATAACTGTAAATTCCGATTTTTAAATTCTTCAATATTGGACCAATTTATATCATACTTCTATACAATATTCGTATTATGATTCACATTACGTTTTAAAGTTCTAAAAAATTTACCTTGAAAACCGCCTTTTTTTATAAATAACCAAATTTAGTCGTTTATTGGTTGGATTTGAACTAACTCCTCTCAAACCATAAAACCAAATTAACTCAAAATTGCTGTACATCATCCTGAGATGGTTTCTTTCTTTCTTTCTTTCTTAATGTTCTTTTTTTCCCTGTAATAATTTTTTCATAGCCGGCCACCACTATCAATGCATGCAGTTATATTTTTGTTTGTTCTTCTTTAGATTTAATGGTTTTATTAATTAAAGGTGTTCACATGTTGCTGATTAAGTGTGAGATGAAGAGGAATTGAGTTTGTCCAAGACAGGGAACTACTTTGACTTGCGTCATACCTAGTTTCTCTAGAGCCCAATTATTTTTGTATGTCTGATTCTGAACATTGGTCTCAAACACTTGACACAGGCATTGTATTATTATATATTAGTATTGCATTATTATATCGTTGTATTTTTATATTATAGTATTATATTATATTGAACTATATTATACAATTATGTTATAGTATTGTATTGTATTGTTTTGTGCTTTTATTATATTATAGTATTATATTGCATGTCAGTGTCGGAAGTGAATTCTTGAAGATGAAAATGAAATATTTTGAGCTCTATTTGTGGCATTCTTTGTGTGATGGCAACTGTCTAGCCTGCTGAAGTGGAGTTAACATATGTATCTTGGGGTGTATGGCTGAACTGACTGGATGTTCTTCTCTTACCTTGAACCTGAGAAATAGCCTAATAATAAATAAATGACCAAGGATCAATATAATAATATAATTTAATAGAGAATATAATACAATAAAATAGATATAGAAATCAAATTATTTTTTTAAACTCACAAAATCTGATATTCTAAATAATTTACACCTGATGTTTCCTATTCAGAAATTGAAGCCTGCATGTTGGAAGTTGTGGCTATTCAAAAGGTTAATGTGTCGGCATAGAGCTGATTAGATCCACCCCCAGTATCTGAATTTAATTCCAAAAAGTAACCAGTGTCATGTTCAATTGTCCACCTTTATAACAAAACAAATTTCATGAAAATCAGTTCATAATAAGGCGAGTTAGTCGATTTTGTCTGCTTTGCTGCCTTCTCTCAATACACATTGTATTTGTCTACCCGCAGATCTTGCCCGGTCCAAGATGGCAGACCTGCAGACGCATAGCGGCAATACACAGCAGAGGCCTTCGAGGGATCTATGTAACTGTTGCTCCTCCAAGGCTCGGCTCATCAGGCATTATGAACAATTACAAATCTTATTGTATTCTTAACACAATCTCTGTCATTCTACTTTTTAACCATTTTTAACTATATTTTTGCTTTGACATTTTCACATGAAATGAATTACAGTATTTATAACGTACAAATATTTAAATTTTTAATTATATCCCATGAAATAATATTTATCAAATCATGAATTGCAAATAAATGGCACCTTTAACCAAATGACTTCAAATTAGCTGCCACTTACTGTATTTAATATACTGAATAACAATAGCATTTTCTGGTGCTTGGTAATAAACCAAAAATATGTCTACTCAGTGACAAAAACAACCAGTAAATGTCATATTGGATGATAACGTTTCATAGATTAATAGTTTAAAACTCAAAAGATTCCTAAACCATTGGCTGGTTGGAACTTGCTCGTTCCACATTGTATTCCTATGCGCAGCCGCTAGCATTAGCAGGTTAGCTTCAACACTTATTTACTCAGTACACAAACATCTCTACAAAAACGTTTCACTTCTCACCACATGCAACTGTATTATCAGTGACATCTCGAGGCCAACAAAAACTGTAATATACACTTGATTTTTGTATGTGTTTACCAACCTGTGATAAAGAATAAAGAGAGCACACACGTTGAGCTGATGTAAACTTCACAACGAGAGGATTTATTCTTCCTCTGGTGCGCAGCTCTACTCTCTATCAGGTGCGTCGTACGCCCTCTAGTGGCAGGCATAGGGAATAGCAGTTACTCAATTTGAGTTATAATGGAACCAAATAAATATTTATAGTTAAAATAAGATTAAATAAGAATGAACAAAAATAAAATTGTGGGGTGCCTGTTTTTACATTACTAAATAATTCGAAGTCTCTACATATGTATATCTATGGTCACAACCGCGCAAGGCATCTTTGTACTAGAAGAAACATGACGTAATGTAGCGTCGGGTGTAACTCCCAGCATGCCTGGCGAATAACTATTTTTATAGTTGTGGACAGCGTTCTTAGTGCTTCCTTGTTACCATGTTTTTATCATGTTTATGTAAAGAGTTATGAAGTGCTGAAAACGTAGATATCGGTTTGTACTTTTGTTAGATGTGACACCGTGACTGTGTATGGTGTCTGTGAATAATGTCACAGCATGTCTCATCTCTTCCATATTCGCCTGTTGGCTGGAATGACAGTAAATAAATAGGTGAATAAACGTGGGTCTCTGTTGAACTTACCCAAGTCACTGATGCTGTGCAGTCTTATGATTGGGTCTTCTCGTTCAAGTCAGTTCATGTGAACTATTTGAGGCCTTAGAACTAAATGACAGAAAACCTCTTAAAACAGTACTTTAACAGTCTAACTTTACTAACTAAACATTTCTCTTTTCTATCCCGAGCTATCACGTGAAAATTGAACGAACTACTCAGACCCGGAGGGGTGAACTACTCTTTTCTCTTTCCTATACTGAGGCTATGGGGCTGTCACGTGATGATTGAACGAACTACTCAGACCCAAAGACCCGTTCGAGGGATGAACTACTCTTTTTCTCTTTCCTATACTGAGCCTATGGGCCTGTCACGTGAATATTGAACGAACGACTCAGACCCGAAGACCCAGTTGAGGGGTGAACTATTAATTTCTGTTTCCTATACTAACTATGCTGAACGAAATTAATGAATGACTCGAACACAACTCGATGCATCTCGATGCAGCCTTAATTTTCTATATTACTGCACGTGGCTAGTTTTTTTTAAATAATACTAGCAGCCAGTCAGATAAGTGTTTCCCCTACAATACATTCAACCACTGCTGTTACGAAATTGTTGTCAAAAACAAAATGTTTTTTGTTTTTATTTAGCAAACCTAGCCATCACAATTTGGATGTGGTGTTAACGTTACTCCCATGGAGTCTAACGTTAGCTAGCGTACTTATGTAGCGTTATTAAATTCCATTTGTATAACGTTACTGACGTTAGGGTTCTGGGACTACTCGTAACAAACGTTTTCATTTTGCGGACGATTCCATCATAATTTGCGCTCCTTAGTCAAAATTACATTGTTCAATTGTCAGGCTGTCGCGAGTCACAACGTAATTAAACAATTTGTTTTCGGACTTGAAATGGAACACGAGTAAACCATGTAGACGTTTAGCAAAAATGTAGGCTAGTTATGTTACTTCCAAATGTAGTTAAACAGAGCGTTACAGTAGCCACATTATGTCACTTGAGAAGGGGGTAAATGCCGAGCTCACTAACAGCAGCAGCTGTTACAGAATTAACGTTAGCCTAATGTTCTCAAAACAATAGATTAACTTTAGTAATAGATAACTGCAGGCTATACATTTTGGAGGTTTATATTTTACTAACAATAAAATCTATTAATTATATTAAAATAATTTTTTTTAATTTTATTTTCAAAATCGATTATGTTGTGTTGCTGCATCGACGCAGAGTCGTCCATGTCCGCACATGCCTCTAAGAACCGAGAAATTTCCACACCTCTATCCACGATATTCTTGACTCCCATGACTAGCTAATTGCGAAGATGTGTAATTCCGTTTCAGCTCATACTAAAACAACGATAAAACGGGCTGACATGGTTGTTCCTCACCCCTCTACCATTGAGGGTTTTGAGGACTATTTGAAAAAGTTGCCTAAAGTAATGTACGGGTGTATTTTTAGCTCCGTTGCAGCGTCCAGTGGTCGCGATCGAGAGGCATTAAACAACACGAAGTGAAGTGCTTAGCTCAGTCATAGTATTACTTGCGTATTGCATAGAAGTCAAGTCAGTAGAATGGATTATTTCGTTTTTCGCTGACTTGATGTTTAGTCCAAATAAACGACAACTCACATCGTGCATGGGGCTATCGAATGGACCCACTTTGATATAGATATTAGTAGACAGGACAAACGTGTTTTCAGTTTTTTTTTAAATCAAGTGATTAAACTGTGAATGCTCCAAATTTGTGTTACTTACTAAACGTTTATTAAAAAAAACAAATTCATAAATTTTCAGTTGATCTAAAAGTGACAGTTTTAGTGTCGAAAAAAGGTTTTTCATTTTACCAAGTTGATACTTTGGTGTCGCCAAGCGGTGTCTGCCAAGAGCTCAAACCTCCTATGGCCAACTTTGACATTAGTTTACTTCTTTGTCTGGGAAAAACAATGTATATTTTGCAACAGATACTTTGAAAAACGAACTGCCTTTACAGTTACATGGTCGTTTACCTAAATTAAAGCTAAAATATAAAATACGTGTATGCTGAAAACCGCGAACGTGTCAAACAACTTAGCTTTTTTATGACGCGGCCCTAGTCAACAACAATTCTAGGCTTCGAACGACAGTTTGCCAAGGTACTGCTTGCAATTGCGTTTGTACACTCATAATCAGTGCCAGATAATCACCGGGTGGAAAACACATTACAAAACATCTCAGTAAAATGTGGGTCCCATTGCAAGATCATTGCTCAGTATTATTTGTACATATCTGCTTATTTAGCCGGTAAAGTGGTAATAAACAGGCATATTCTCTCGTTGAAATACTATCGTTTTCCCTGCCTCCCCCCACAGTTCTCGCCCGATCGATCTTGCAAAAGTCAAAGCTCTCTGCCCAACAAACTCCTACATTATAGCCTATATTTCATTTATCATTATGATGATGATCTTGTATTGTATTGATCTTGTATTTTTACTTTTTTGTATTTTTTCTGCTAATTTCTGCAGTCTGCTCTGCAAACCTTAAGGCAATAAACCATCTGACTAATAAATAGATTTTCTTGTTTTCTTAATGCACAAATTTTTCAGGCACGCATCCGTGGTCACAACTGATCATGCCACTCAACGCGATCTTTAAGGAAACCAAGGTGGACATAGAGGAAAACAAAAGATGAAAGGAAAGGTCCCGATTTTCTCACGGCAATTGATATGCTACCTCAAACTCTTATCACGCATAGTTCTTCATAAGCAGAAGTATTTTAAATATGAAGTTTTTCATATCCGCTGATCATTAATATATTCTTAACTGCCTTGATAGGCCTACTTAAAATTACCCCGCTCAAGAATGCAACAACTAGGTCGCCTTTTATCTTGGTACAGATAACGTTACCGATGAGCATCACTTACATTCACAATCAATCAGCATAGCTAAAGTTAAAATATAATGTGTTATAGGCCTATGTAATAGTAGCCAAACTGACTGACATTACCATGAGCTTACATAAAACAATGAAAATAGGTCTTGCTTTACGGATTCCAAACCACGCGACTGATTTCTAAATCAAAACAAACTATCTAGCAAGCTATAGTGGAAAATGACGTGTGTTTTACCGCTGTCCTGGAGAAGTGAAGGCACAGAAACTTTGAGTGAGCAGTTATTTCTCTGCCTTGGATCGATTTTTATAACTTTTTCTGAGAATCTTTCAAAGGCTTTGGACTAGTCAGAGTTGAAAGGCCCCGACCGACGGATTTAATTTAAGTTAGTAGCGACTAGCGACTCAAATACTAGTATAGTGGAGAATGGCGTTTGTTTGAGCTGTCCTGAAGAAGTGAAGGCAAGGAAAACTTTGAGAGCGCAGTTCTTCTTATGCCTAGGATCAATTTTTTTTTTCTGAGAATCTTTCAAGGCCTTGGACTACTCAGAGATGAAAGGCCTCGACCGACGGATTAAATTTAAGTTAGTAGCAACACAAGTAAAGTATATAGCACGTATTTTAAATAACTATTTGTTGACTGATTGCTTATTCCACTTAAGGTCATGTAGGTACAGGGGTTTACTTCAAAATGATTCAAAGTTTGACCGTGAAAAAGTATGGTAACAGGTAGGCAAGAAGACTTCAAGACTTGGTGCGCGGCAAAATCGGTGCACGTTTTCTACCAAAATAAAGCATTTCGAACAAAGTTCAGCGTTGAGCACCACGCAGAGGCGAGTTTTGAAATTACAATATGATGTTATTAACAGTAAGTATATGGAAAGATTGAATTGTCCATGATTTAAGAATAAATGCTTAAATCAGTACATCAGTGGTTTGATATTAAATAAAGCATACATTTTTTGATCAAACTGCTTCAATTTAAGGATTTGTTCATGCAAGAACAAAACCTGCGCACTTTGAAAGCTAAATGTGAATTAGCAAGAGCTCTATCGATGTTGACACGTATATGTTGTGAAACGAGGTTTACATTTAAATTACTGAATAGGCTCAGACCAACAAAAAAGTTATATTTGTGGTGATTCAAACAGTTTCAAAACGCTACACAGCGCGATTTTAGTCGCCGCTGCGTGAATTGTGTCCCGTTAAGACAACATTGTAGCGGTTGGAGTTGTCTAGCCTAATATTAGTCCATAAAAAATTTCTGCAGCTGCATCATCTTTTTACTTTTCACACATTTATGCAACCTTGGCTCGTACTAGATGACTGGCAGAGAAACTAGTAAAGGTGTGCACTGAAATACCTGAAATTACAAATGACTAAACCTTGATTAAAGAGTGTGACCCAACAACTTAAAATATATAAGGGTTGATTTCTTACTTATGAGGAATAATTACATGGATTTAAGTAACTTGAATAACTAGGGTGAATTAAAGAAATGTGTGGTAAATGATCCAGCAGACAAAAAAATGACTACAGTGATGTTTCTATTAACAGGTGTAGGCCTTATTAACAGTTTTATGTTGAAATTAAATTAGATCTGATCCTCAAACATATCATGACATCTCTTTTACGGAGGAGAAGGTAATGCTAGCAGGTAATGCTAGGTAACAAGCTAGCAATTCTTTTTTTTTTGGCTTCTTTGCTACATTGTAGTGCATTGTAATGCTAACGTAAAACATTTTATTTAGGGGGCTGCCGAGATGACTGTTCAGTGTTTAATGTTAAAATCAATGGTACCTGGTTCTAAATAACTGATTTGATTTAAAAAAAAAAATTTGTTCACCCACCGTGAACATAGTTTGCTATACTTCAAATTGACCAGAACTTACAGCAAACGTAGTGCAAGTAATTACACAAATGATTATTCACAACTTAATTTCTGTCATGAATACTACTGCTAACTTGATTTAAATTAAATGGTTAAGTACACTCAACTTACCCACTTGTCCAAGGACTTGTATAAAACATTGTTATTATATTTAACTTAACTAGTTTGAGGCAACAAGTTTACTTAATTGTTTAAGTTGTGAAGGCCTACACTAATCAGGGTTTACTGTGATGTATTTCAAACAAAATGTGCACATGTAGAAATTGTTATAATATATAAAATAAATAATAGATAAATTAAAATACATAAAGTGGTACCTTGATTAAATGGAAATTACACATTTTCACAAGTAATATGACTTCATGGACAATACTGTCAAGTCAAATTTATTTTGAATAGAGCATTATACACATATGCTTTGAATAAGGCAAGCCGGGACATGTGAAGCTATCAATTGAAAAATAAGAAAACAATTATACGAAGAAATTGTACAGCTAATTGTTGCATTGTACAAAAATGCTGCTTTATCTTTATTAGTTAACACTGGGAACAACTGAGACCTGTTCCAGGTGACCTTAAGGGTCAGTAATGTGTTTTACTCCAAGTTGTTTGGTGACTTGTAGGTGAGCAACTACGGAAGCCCTAAGCTGCCATACATTCATGTATTTTATTTACTCTGTTTTCCCGTGATAACAAGATAATGTAATTTGTTTTCTCGAGATCTCGGGTTATTTATGTCCGTTATCCCGACATAACAAGTTAATTAAATTTTGTTTTCTCAAGATCTCGAGTTGTTTATACCCGTTTTCCCGTGATAACGTGTTAAATTTAATTTGGATCGTTATCTCGAGAAAAATTATCCCGTTATCTCGGGAAAACACGTGCTATTTTGAGATAATGAGATAAATATTTCCAGATCTTGAGAAAACAGTTTTATTATCTTGTTATCACGGGAAAACAGACATAATTAACCAGAGATATAGAGAAAACAAATTAAATGAGCTCGTTATCACGGGAAAACAGAGTAAATAAAATATATGAATGTATGGCAGTTTCAGGTTTCCGTAAACAACAGCATTTTTAAACCAATTATAATGACACATGGATTGTAACTGAGTTGATGTGGCTGTTGAAATTTTGATCCCGCGAGACCACTGTGACCGGTGTAGAAAAAACTGGTCTCAATTATGATCAGATTTTAACAATTACGTCCATGTAGTATTTACAAATAACTGGCATAAATAGTTTCAAACGTTTGTAAACTTCACGACGTTTCTTTCTCTTTTTAGGTTTGTCATCATAAGTGTTGGGACTAACCGTAATTTCACTTTTTTTTTTACTATTCTCGGTAACTAGTAAAGTAACGCGTTATTATTCACATATGAGTAACTAGATTACAGTTACTGAAAATTTTAATGGGTCCGTTACTAGTTACTGTTATTTTCCTAATTTTACCAATAACAAATGTATATTTTATTTTGCCTCCTGGTCACTCTTTACTGTTTCTGCTCAAACATGACTCTTTCCTGTTTATATTTTTGCGTGCAGTTCTGGAGCTCACCGTTCTGTAGTCCCCCTTCTTATGCCCCCTTAATGTTATTTCATTAGCGTGAGGAAGAAGATTACAGCAAACCACACATATTATTTAGGGTTTGCTAATGTTATTTGAATCTGTATTGTTTCCTAAGTATGTTTCATAACGAAGTAAATACTTTTTAAGGGGTGCCTCTGGTATTCTAAATTCCTACTTTTTGGTTCTGGAGGAAACTGTGGTAACTAAACTGGTAATGAACGTTTGCTAAGCGCTCGACTTTAGTGGTTGTACTTGTAGTTGTTAGCTAGGTAAACTTGGCATACTGGCTAGCTAAAGTCACAGCAGCGATACCAGCTGAAACAAAACGTACTGTTTGCTCGGCTGATCTGGAGGGTGGCTCGGACACAAACAGTACGGGAAATATATTGTTACTTTAAACTTAAATAACGTTCATTGCTGAACATTTTGTGAAACATATAATTTCATTTTGTCTTTGAATGTGGGAATATTATTTTGAGCTGGGAATGCAAGCCGTGAGTTTTGAGACTTGTTGTTTGGCCATTTGAGACTAGAATAAATAAATTGAACAAATATTTTGTGTGTGGTTTATGGTTTATTAGATTATTATTTGTGTTGCTGTTTTAAAATATATATATATATCGGGGCCTATTGGCAAATAGAAAGTAGGCGTACCACAGAACGATCACAAGTTAGCAGTGTGGGATAAAATATAAAGTAAATTGGGAAACGCAAAAGTTACTAATGTTAGTAACGCATTACTTTTTTAAGGTGGTAATCGGTAACGTAGTTACTTTTTTAAAGCGGTAACGAGTAACTGTAACAAATTACAAATTTCAGTAACTAGCACAACACTGGTCATCATAGCCAAGCCAACGTTGTTCGGGGTTTCTGTTGGTTTCGTGGCCGCATTCGTTTATTGCCTTCAACCGGCAAACTTTGAAAAATATTGTTCTTTCATTATATTCAGTTATATTTGCGGCTAAGAACTGCGCAATTCGTCCCTGTTCTTTTCAACAAATTTTTTTTTGTTTTACTTACTTTTTAACTATGTTTTGCTAGCTAACTTGGCGAAAGATTTCCAATCTGGTGATGCTAAAAACAGCGTATCTACACTTCCGCCGGATGTTCTGCCCATAATTCAAAATTCATAGGGACGTTCAAAAATATCGTGCATACGAGACGGGCTGTTTGTTCATGCTGAACCAAACAAATATTTGACTGCTGCTAAATATGGCATTGGAACTTATTATTAGAATTATTTGTAGTTAAAATAAAAAGCATATTTCTGTGAAAGCATATTTCTGTTATAAGGTACCTTCCACAGCTACTGCAGGTGTTTGTCTCTCTTTCTTGGATAGTCTTATGTGCATGCTCTTATTTTTGGAGATTGATAGATATGCAGAATTTCATGTTTATGTTTATGATGTTTATTTTTGAAAGAAGACTCCGACCGATTGTTGAACCTCGGATCCAGGAGGAGCAATGCTGATTCCGTCCTGGTCGTGGAACAGTGGACCAACTCTTTACCCTTGCGGGGCTGTTTGGGGGGGCATGGGAGTTTGCCCATCCAGTCTACATGTGTTTTGTGGACTTGGAGAAGGCCTACGACCGTGTCCCCCGGGGTGTTCTGTGGGGGGTACTGCAAGAGTATGGGGTACCGGGGCCGTTGCTACGAGCCATTCGGTCCCTATATAACCGGAGTGAGAGTTGTGTCCGTATACCCGGCACAAAGTCAAATACGTTTTCAGTGGATGTTGGACTCCGCCAGGGCTGCCCCTTGTCACCGGTTCTGTTTGTGATTTTCATAGATAGAATCTCAAGGCGTAGCCGGGGGGAGGAGTGTGTCCAGTTTGGGGACCTCAGAATTGCTTCTCTGCTGTTTGCAGATGATGTGTTCTGTTGGCTTCTTCAGACTGTGACCTTCAGCATGCACTGGAGCGGTTTGCAGCTGAGTCTGAAGCGGTCGGGATGAGAGTCAGCACCTCCAAGTCTGAGGCCATGGTTCTCTGCCGGTAAACGGTGGAGTGCTCTCTTCGGGTTGGGATTGAGTTGCTGCCCCAAGCGAGGGAGTTCAAGTATCTCGGGTTCTTGTTCACGAGTGAGGGAAAAATGGAGCGTGAGATTGACAGGTGGATTGGTGCAGCATTAGCAGTAATGCGGGCGTTGTACCGGACCGTCGTGGTGAAGAAGGAGCTGAGCCGAAAGGCGAAACTCGCAATTTACCAGTCGGTCTACGTTCCAACCCTCACCTATGGTCATGAGCTTTTGGTAGTGACCGAAAGAATAAGATCGCAAGTACAAGCGGCTGAAATGTGTTTCCTCTGTAGGGTGGCTGGGCTCAGCCTTAGGGATAGGGTAAAGAGCTCGGTCATCCAGAGGGAGCTCGGAGTAGAGCCGCTGTTCCTTTGTGTCGAAAGGAGCCAGATGAGGTGGTACGGGCATCTGATTAGGATGCCTCCTGGGCACATCCCGTTGGAGGTTTTCCGGGCACGCCCTACTGGTAGGAGACCCCGGGTTAGACCCAGAACACGCTGGCGAGATTATATATCTCATCTGGCCTGGGAACGCCTCGGGATCCTCCAGGAGGATCTGGAAAGCGTTGCTGGGGATAGGGACGGCTGAAATTCCCTGCTGAGCCTGCTGCCACCACAACCCGGCCCCGGAAAAGCGGCGGAAAATGGATGGATGGATGGATGGATGGATGTTTATTTTTGTATAATAAGCTTGAGGCCTTGGTGCTAAGCCCAAACTGTTGGTACTATTTAGCCATGCACATACATTTTATGGTAACTACTATTATGTTATAATTTGTTATTTTAGGCTGGTTTTACATGCCAAATTAAGTGAATGTTCAATAGCTGTTTATGGGGATCCTCTTCCCGGCCCTTTTGTTTTTTTTGATTATTACTGCTGTCCCATATTCCGGCTGTGGGTTGGTAAGGAAGGTACACTAATTTACAGTATAATTGAGTGGTTTTATCTATCTACTCAATATGGGCTATATTGTTAAGGTTTCTCTTTGTGTCTGTCCTTGCATTGTAGACCTTGTAATGGGGATTTAAAGTGAAATTTCAATGACTAAATGGGAATTAAGGTTAACCCTTAAGTGTAATGAGGAATCCTGGGAGATATGAAAACTTAATGTTCCCCTTGGGACTAGGGTTTTGTTCGATTTCAACCAGGTGCAGAATGTTGAGTTTGATAGGTCATCCACTAGACGATTTGCTATGGCTAAAGCGACTAACATCTAAATTTTCATGCAAACTAGTTGGGCCTGATAGACCCTTTGTAGAACTGAATTTCCATCCAGTGAAGTCTTTTCCTTAGTTTCTCATGTTTGTCATACTTACTCACGTGTAGATTTTTTCTTAATTGACTGAATACTTTTGCATAATACCCTCTCTTTTGACTACCATAGTATAGTTATCTCCAATCTTGACCCCACTTTCGTAGAAATCAACTTTCCCCATGGTATACCACCCCTCAAAACGTGGAAATTTCATTCACATTTGTTACCCGAACCCAAATTTTAAGATTTTCTCAACACACACATTAAATCTTTTCTTTTCACCACACACATTAAATGATACAGCTGATGTTAGCAGTGAAACACTTTAGGAGTCTTTCAAGACTTATATGCATGGATGGATTATTTCTTTTGTTTCCCACTTTAAGAAGTCAGAACGTTCCAAATTGACAGTAATTTTTTATGGAATCCGAAAACTGGACAGTCAGTACTTAGATAATCCCTCGCCTACTCTTTATAAAAACACAGTTTCAGCTCCAAACTCAATTTGATTTGTTATCTACTGGTAAGGTTGAGAGGCAACTCATATTAACTAAGCAACATTTCAATTAGCAAGGAGACAAGACGGGCAAACTGCTTGCACACCAAGCACGGGTGGCCTGTGCCTCTAGACTAATCCCTAGAATAAAGTCATCTACAGGCGATATTGCAACTGACCCTAAGGAAATCTATCATGTTTTTTCTGAATATTATTCTGAATTATACTCCTCTAAATCCTCTTCGATGTCTGGGACTGCCCAGGTCCTCTTCACCTTCTGAAGTACCCCCAAGTTGCTGACAAGAATTCTTGTGTGATGGGTTCACCCATAACTATAGCTGAAGTAGTGAAGGCTATGCAATCTTTACAAAGCAATAAGTCACCTGGACCAGATGGCTACACTACAGAGTTCTAAAACGCCTTCTCCACTGAACTCGCCCCAATCTTCGTAAGGGTTTTCAACGGTGCCCTTCTGAAGGGCCAGCTACTGCTGACTTTATTGGAAGCTTCAATCACTTTGCTGCTCAAAAAGTATAAGGACCCACTCCTCCGTAGTGGCTATAGGCCAATTTCCCTCCTAAACGTAGATTTTAAGATACTGACTAAGGTCCTTTCTTGCCGTCTCCAGAAGGTCATTCCAGCTCTGATCAACTCTGACCAGACTGGCTTCATCACAGGAAGACAATAATTTTTTTACATTAGAAAGCTGTTTAAGATAATTTTTCCCTTTTTACCGATTCACCTGAAATTGTGCTTTCCTTATATGCTGAGAAAGCATTTGATAGAGTGGAGTGTAATTACCTGTTCGACACACTAAAAAGTTTGGTTTCAGTCCTGACCTGGTTTCATGGATCAAACTCCTTTATACATCCCCTGTAGCATCAGTTAACATTAATGGTATAAAATCTGGCCTATTCTCCCTTTTCTGTGGCACCATCAAAGATGTCCTTTGTCTCCATTACTGTTTGTTCTTGCTGTTGAACCTTTAACCTCAAGGCTTCGTAATGAGAAGTTTGAGGGTATTATGTGTTTCGGTTTATCTCACAATCTCTCCTTGTATGCAGACGACCTTTTGCTTTATGTCTCTAATCCAATGTCATCCCTCCCTACAATCCAAGACATTCTAGAACAATTTAGGAAACTTTCTGGTTACAAACTCAACCTACAGAGAAGCAAATATTTGCAATTAACTCTTGTGGAAAGACTTCCTCAGGCCTGTTTTCCTTTCAGAAAGGTCACGGAAGGATTCAGATCTTTAGGGATTTTCATAACCAAATCATTTTCAGAGCTCTTTATCAAAGATTTCCGACCATTGTTTGTTCGCTGTAAATTGGATTTAGCTAGATGGTCCTCCCTTCCTCTCCCCCTTATGAGGCAATCTGATGAAGATGGTGGTGCTACCCCAGTTTTTGTATGCCTTCCAACATCCAATATTTATTAATAGATACTTTTTTTCCTCACTTGATCAACTGATAAACTAATTTCTATTGTGTAATAAAACTGCACTGGTCAAGAAGACCTTCCTCCAGCTTCCCAAAACAGAAGGAGGCCTAGCTTTGCCAACCATTTGCCATTACTATGGGGCAGGGGCATAGGTTTGGTTTAGACATTGGTGGGGACGTAACCACTGCTGGTTGGCGGCGGGGGTACTGGATATATATTTATTTAAATGATTAAATTAAATGTTTTCATATACATGAAGATTTGGTTCAATTGCATGACAAAATTAATTGTGTCATCTAGCTTGGTATTCGAACTGGCAATCTTCTGGCTGCTAGTCTGGTTTTCTATCTACCAAGCTGGCTGCTCACTAAATTGCCTAACCCCAACTATTGCAGGCTAGAACCGGACCTGGTCCCTAACGTTAGTAGGCTGGCTAGTTCTAGTTTATTGCCGGCCAACATACAAACTATTTTGAACAGTAGGCTACTAGTAATGTAATATACTGCTTTGTACTTCCACAATGTGAAAGTAAGATTTTAAGATTATAAGATTATAAGAGTTTGTTAATGTGTCACGCTGACTACCACAAGCTCACAAATTGCATTCCTGTCCAGGTTATCTTGTCTGCTTTCTTATTGCCGTGGGTGTGCAACAGTGCAACATCAGACTGTTGCATGATTTAGATGTGCAACTCTACTAAACCAAACAAATTAATGATTTATTTAGGAAGGGGTGGGAGGGAAAACGTCAACGTTTACTGTGAACCTTTTTGTGGGGTCACTGGAGTGGATACGATGAGTTAACAAAAGCCGTGTACTACTAGATTATTGGTAGGGACAATTCAGTGGTCCCTCCGCATTGGTAGGGACATGTCCCTACTGTCCTGCCCTAAATCTATGCCTATGCTATTGCGCCTGTAACATTGGCAAACCTCTATTTTGGAACTCCAACATGGCAACGAGTGAACAACCCCGTTGGGCCCTGATGGACATTTCCTCTGCGTGTTTGTCACTCTGGTCAATAGTTTGCTCTCAGTTACTTCTCTCAGTTAAACTGGTTGCTCGGAAGATTATTATATTTTCAGGACTAACCCAAAACGCTTAGACCCTCCTAGAGCCATTTGGGGTCAGGTCCTTGGGATCACCATAACGGAAGAGTAATGGGTGCATATTGTTGACCTTGTACACTCCTCCTCTATATGTGCAAGACATAGTCTTCTGCAATGTAAGATCTTACACGGAGTCCATTTCACCAACGCAAGACTAGCCAGCATATACTCGGACAGATCGGATGCGTGCAATAGGTGTAAACAATCACCTGCTGATTATATGCATATATTTTGGTCATGCCCTCGATTATCACCGTTTTGGTCTTTGATTTTTGATACACTTAGTTGTGTTTTGGGTATAATATTGGACCCTGTCCCCCTCACTGCCCTTTTCGGAATTCCTGCAATACCCAACACACCCAAAGCCGCACAACAAGTCATTGCATTCTCCATTCTGCTTGCCAGAAGACTTATTCTCCTTAAGTGGATATATCCCTCCCCACCTACTCAATAGATGGATTCACGAGATACTACTTCACTGTATCAGGCTTGAGAGGATAAGGTTCTCCTTGCAAGGTTCGCTAAAGACCATCCTTGAAACCTGGAATCCCTTTTTGGAGCATATTGACACCAAGGCTATGAACGAAGAACCGACAAATAATTGTATATCACTGTGTCCCCTCCCGTTTTTACTTATCATATTTCATTCTAGGATTCTTACTTAAGTTCTTTATGAGCTCTTTATTTATTTATTTTCTTCTCCTTGGTGTACATGTGTGAGAATGAGATTGGAGGGTATGGGGGTGGGAAGCTTGACGAAAGGGTGGGAATCATGGGAGGGAGTGGGAAATATGTTGTTAGGGGATAGTGATAATAGGGGAGTAATATATACAACTGTAAAGCAATGCCAGTACAACTGTCAACTGTTTATATATTTTAGATCTACTAAAAATCAATCAAGATACTTTTAGATTTTTTCAAGATAAAAAATCATAACAATGAAAACCCAGTGAGTGGCGGCATTGCCCCGTTAGCGTGCCGATTGCCTCCTCACCTCAGTAGAAGAAGAATGTTGGCAAAACACTCTGTCTAGTAGTACTAGGCGGTGGTGCTGGAGGTTGGAGCATAGTTTGCATTCTGCCGCTGGCGATTTAGAAGACAGTTTAGCTAACATCATAATAGGATGGTATTCTAACCTGCTATCAGTCTGTTAAAAACTATTAAGATATCCTAGCGCACTGGTGGCTTTACTGACGCTCAGATGTCTGCCGAAGTACTGAGGTAAGACATGTTTGCGTGAATAAACGGAAACAATAACGTTAAGCTGTGAATTTCAACCTAGTACCAGCTAGCTTGCAGCTAACCTCACGTAGCTAGTCAACAAAACCTAGATAGTAAATGCTAGCTACCACAAGGTTGTATATTTCACTGAACATTTCGGCTAACTAATGTTTTGCTACTGCTAATGGTCGTTGGTAATATGTAAGGGTAGCTTAAGCGTTTTTTGTTTTATTTAGCTGACGTTAGATAGTGTACGGAGTAGCTAGCGGACCTAGGCCTAGTACCATAATTGTTAGTTATTATCCACGTTAGCCAGTTAATGCTGAAAAGGGTAACGTCAAGTGACTGTTGCAAACGTTAATTTGTAATAATTAATTGGGTAGATAACGCAAACATTATTTGTAAAACACCCTCTTCTGCTAGCCAACGTGTCAACATTATTTCACCAATGATATTTTACATCGAAAGACCAATGCTCAGTTTAAACTGTCTCGGTCGATGTGTGATCAACGTGAATCATGTTATTTATCCCCCCCCCCCCATCTTTATTGACAGACTGCAGGGTCCATTAGAAGAACATACAACATAAACAACAACACAAACATCTGAGTCACATAACATACATAGATCAGCAGTACCACTTACTCCTTAAACAGACATTGATACCAATGCTTCCACAAAGGGGATTGATACCGCACTACACTGAGCTTAGGATCTACCAGGAGCTTTATTATGGAGTTCTGCGAGTCATTCAGCCTACATATAAATTTGTACATCAAATTCCTTAACAGAGCATGGAAAGAATAGATTCTTGCTTCACAAAACAAAACACTTGCACCACTCCACCTAGGCTTTCTAAGTAAAATCCTCAAACCGTCATTATAGGCAACCCTAATCTCATGAAAGCTTGCCCTTTTAAACCTCAACCACAGACTGGCAGTATACAGCGGAGTGCAATAAGCACGAAACAGACTTATTTTGACATGATCCGAACACATATTGAATTTCCTAGCCAACATGTTAGCTTGAGCATATAATATACGGCACTGCCTGTACATGTCATCGTCATCATACAATGTATCAGTAATGAAGTGCCCAAATATTTTGTTTTAGTACAACAACATGACTCCTGCTTTGCCAAGTAAAACACAGGGAAGTTAAGGTCCTTATCTCCTTTTGCTCTACATATCATGGCAACACTTTTTTTTGCATTGTATTTAACATCATGTTTTACCCCATAATCAGAACATATAGTCAGTAACTGTTGAAATCCAGCACTGCTAGGAGAGAAAATAGCTAAGTCATCAGCATACATAAAATGGTTAAAAAGGGTGTTACCAATCATACAGCCAGTTCTGCAGCGTGTTAGCTGTTCAGAAAGATCATTCATATATACATTAAATAGTTATAGTGTTAGTTATTTAGTTTTGTATTAAGTAGGCATAACCTTAGCCTGTTTCTAAAACAGTCAACGATCCTTAAACTAGGCAAGACAAACCTGGCAACAGCTACAGTGTAGTCGTAACAGAACCACGATCACGCAGCGGTGAAGAAAATTGCGCTGCATGGCAGCGTTTTGAAACTGTTTGAATCGACCCAAATGTAACGTTTTTGTTGATCTGAGTGTTTAAGTCAGCGTAAAGTAAAACTTAGTTTCACAACATATAAGTGTTGATATCTATAGAGCTCTTGCTAATTCACAGTTAGCTTCCAAATAGAGTAGGTTTTGTTCTTACATTAAATAATCCTTCACTTTAAACCATTCAATTAAAAAAATATACGTTTTATTTAATATCAAACTATTGACGAACTGGTTTAAGCTTGTATTCTTAAAACCCTGACAATTTAATATTTCCATATTTCTACTGTTAATATCGTCATTGTTATTTCAAAACTCGCCTCTTGCGTGCTGGTTGCCGCGGGACCTCGTTAGAAATGCTATATTTAGGTACATAACAGGCACCGATTTTGCGGCGCACCTTGTCTTAAATTGTTAATTACCTACCTGTTCCCATACTTTCTGACGTCAAACTTTGATTCATTTTGAAGTAAACCCCTGTCCAGACGTGGCCTTAAGTGTAATAAGCAATCAGTCAACAATTTGTGATTTAAACGACGTGCTGTGTACTTTACTTGAGTCCATACTATCTTAAATTAAATCTGTCGGTCGGGGCCTTTGAACTCTGACTAGAGTCAAGGCCTTTGGAAGATTCTCAGCAAAAATTTAAAAAATCGATCCAAGGCAGAGGATGATCTGCTCCCGCAAAGTTTTCCGTGCCTCCACTTCTTCAGGACAGCGGTAAAACACACGTCATTCTCCACTATAGCTTGCTAGCTAGTTTGTTTTGGTTTAGAATTTGGTTGCGTTGATTGAAATCCATAAAACGAGACATATATTTTTTATGTTCTACTGTATGTATGGTTATGTCAGTCAGTTTGGCTACGATTACAAAGGCCTATAGCCTAACACATTGAATTAAAACTTTAGCTGTCGATTGGTTGTGAATGTAGGTGATGCATTGGGAACGTTATTTGTACCAAGCCAGTTGTTACATTCATGTTGCGGGTAGGGATGTGGCGACTAGTCGGTTAAACATTGCTGCCATTGCTAGTCGGCACCAGAAATAGGCCTACTAGTCGATTAAACGTGTTATGATATTTATGTACTCATTTAAATTACATGTTGACATGACTTGCACTGAAACGTGTCTTCCTAGTCAAATGTTGCTATTTCAAAAATGAAAATCAGTTACTAATGTTAACAGTGCTGGACAAAAAAATAGGAAAAAGGTTAAACCAGCAAGAAGGAAAGTGGGACAAATAATGACGTCACGTAAAACCAGTGTCGTTTGGCAGTGATCTGATCGTCTTCATAATTGGAATGAGGGAATAAGGTTGTATTGTGGGCTGTGTCAGAATTAACTGGCATGTATAGTCACTAGACCGGAGCAATGCGTAACCACATTAACCCTCCTATTATCTTTGGGGTCAATTTGACCCCATTCAATGTTTGACGTCCCTAAAGAAATGATTGGCATAATTTGTTTTGCTTCATATTTAATGACTTTTCCTTATATAATAGAGACAACTGGTTAAACATCAAATTGACATGATAATATGTTTTCAATGTCCTGTACACGTTATACGCATCGGTGTTCTTCGGGGCCAATTTGACCCCAGGCTGTTGTAGCTGTATAAAACATAGATGAAAAATTAAGAATTTAGGCAGATTTGTTCTGCTGGTTGTGGCTAATATTTGAGCCACCTTCAAAAACTATTTTATAATCTTTAAAATACTTTCCTATGCTTTAGGGCCCCAACCTTACATAACCATGCATTCAGTATGGCGAGAACTCCTTATAGTTCAAACCACATTGGGGAGGAAAACACATAATTCCTACAACAACTTTAACATTGTATAAGGGGGGCATTGGGGGAGAGATACTTAATTTAATGGCAGATTTATGTAGTACACAAATAGACCGAAAGAACGAGATCGCGGATACAAGCGGCGGAAATGAGTTTCCTCCGGAGGGTGGCTGGCATCTCCCTTAGGGATAGGGTGAGAAGTTCACCCATTCGTGAGGGACTCGGAGTAGAGCCGCTGCTTCTTTGCGTAGATAAGGAGCCAGTTGAGGTGGTTCGGGCATCTAGTAAGGATGCCACCTGGCCGCCTCCCTAGGGAGGTGTTCCAGGCACGTCCAGCTGGGCGGAGGCCGCAACTGGGGCAGACCTAGGACCAGGTGGAGGGATTATATCTCCACACTGGCCTGGGAACGCCTGAATCCCCCAGTCAGAGCTGGTTAATGTGGCCCGGGAAAGGGAAGTTTGGGATGCCCTGCTTGAACTGCTACCTCCGCGACCCGACCCCGGACAAAGCGGATGACGATGATGATGATGATGATGACAAATAGACAAAGTATTTGACAAATAAACGTGGTGAACAATTTAAATCACAGTAATTTTCTGAAGGCTTTAATTACTGGGGTCAAATTGACCCCAAAGGGCGAACAATGTTAGTAAATTTGAAGATAACAGGAGGGTTAAGCATGTGGACATTAACCTGCAAGTAGAGAAGGCTGCTAGTTCTAGCCAAACTTTGCACACACATCATAACATTGTTTACCACCCTAACCCGCAGACGCTATGATTACGCTAGCCTAACTCTACTCATTCAATGTTGACAGCCACGGATTAGAATATGCTGTTGATCTATGTAAAAATGTATTCACATTTCAAACGTCAGATGTTATTTTCCACCTAATAATGTCTTCATTGTAGGGTTGTTTTCGACACAGTATCAAAACAACGTAGCGCTGTCTTACAGCTTGTCACATTATCTTTTCGTCCACTCCCTCGAGCTAGGTTAGATTGAGCGTTCAAAATAGTCTACTGATGGGAGCGTAAATTGAAGAATCATGGCGGGGTTAATGGCGGCGAAAATTTTAAATAAGATATATATTTTTTTGTTTATGTATTGCAGTTCATTGGCATTATTAAATATGTTTTATATATTTAATTGAATGTTTGTTCTTCATGGTTTAGCATTTTTTGGTGAATATTCCTAAGAATTTTGGGGACTTTTGGGACTGATTTCCTAATTTTAGACTAGTGGACTAGTCTAAATGAAACCTTCCGTTTAAATGTCAGGGAAATTAGTGGATAGGGACATCCCTAGTTGCGGGGTCATTTTAAGTATCAAGGCAATTAATTTGTTAAGGCTATATTAATGTACCTAGCGGATTTGAAAAAAGTTTCATTTAAAATACTTCTGCTAATAAAGAACTTAATGTGCATGATAAGAGATCCTATAATTTGCCTTGAGAAAAGTTGGACCTTTCCTTTCATGTTCTGTTTATGTCTACCGAAGCCTTGTTTTTTTTAAAGATTGCGAGTGGGATGCCCAGTATTTGTGACCCCCGATATTATTTAAGCATGCATGAAAATCATCAGCGCGTTAAGAAAACAAGATGTATTGATCAGATGGTTTATTGTCTTGTTTAAGTTTGCAGAGCAGACTGCAGAAATAAGCAGATCAGCTAGCCTACTTCTGAAAGTCGTGTGGAATTACATAGCTAAAAGATCCAGATCATCATCATTATAAATTATAGAAGTTTGTTGGGCAGAGAGCTTTGACTTTTGCAAGATCGATTGGGCGAGAACTGTGGGGGGAGGCAGGGAGAACGATAGTATTTCAACGAGAGAATATGCCTGTTTATAACCGCTTTATAGGCTAAATAAGCAGAAATAATTCTGAGCACTGATCTTGCATTGGGACCTGCATTTTA
Source organism: Galaxias olidus (assembly GCA_026901105.3). Classification (NCBI taxonomy): domain Eukaryota; kingdom Metazoa; phylum Chordata; class Actinopteri; order Galaxiiformes; family Galaxiidae; genus Galaxias; species Galaxias olidus. The sequence goes on along the minus strand of JAPMUY010002967.1, from coordinate 178,509 downwards.
CTGAGATGTTTTGAAATGTGTTTTCGACCTGGTGATTATCTGGCACTGATTATGCGTACAAACGCAATTGCAAGCAGTACCTTGGCTATCTGTCGTTCGGAGCCGTAGAATTTTTGTAGCCTAGGGCCGCGTCATAAAAAAGTTGTTTGACACATTCGTGGTTTTCAACGTACACGTTTTTAATAATTTAGCCTGAATTTAGGTAAACGACCATGTAACTGTAAAGGCAGTGAGTTTTTCAAAGTATATCAACGTATACATTATTTTTCCCATGACAAAGAAGTAAACTAATGTCAAAGTTGGCCATAGGAGGTTTGAGCACTTTAAAGATGCCAATTGGCTACACGGAAGTATCAACTTCGTAAAATTAAAAACCTTTTTTCGACACTAAAACTGTCACTTTTAGATCAACTGAAAATGTATGAATTTGTTTTCATTAATAAACGTTTAGTAAGTAACACAAATTTGGAGCATTCACTGCTTAATCACTTGATTAAAAAAATAGAAAATAAAAAACTGAACACGTTTGTTCTGCCTACTTAAACAAGCAATTCCAACATATTAATGTTAGCGTAAAGGTCTAGATATACTCCAATTTCATATACTCATACACTGCTTAAAAAAATAGAAGGAACACTTTTTAATCAGAGTATTGCATCAAGTCAATTAAACTTCTGGGATATTGATCTGGTCAGTTAAGTAGCAGAGGGGGTTGTTAATCAGTTTTAGCTGCTTTGGTGTTAATGAAATTAACAACAGGTGCACTAGAGGGGCAACCATCATCATCATCATCTTCATCCGCTTTGTCCGGGGTCGGGTCGCAGAGGTAGCAGTTCCAGCAGGGCATCCCAAACTTCCCTTTCCCGGGCCACATTAACCAGCTCTGACTGGGGGATTCCAAGGCGTTCCCAGGCCAGTGTGGAGATATAATCCCTCCACCTGGTCCTAGGTCTGCCCCGCGGCCTCCGCCCAGCTGGACGTGCCTGGAACACCTCCCTAGGGAGGCGGCCATGTGGCATCCTTACTAGATGCCCGAACCACCTCAACTGGCTCCTTTCTACGCAAAGAAGCAGCGGCTCTACTCCGAGTCCCTCACGAATGGCTGAACTTCTCACCCTATCCCTAAGGGAGATGCCAGCCACCCTCCGGAGGAAACTCATTTCCGCCGCTTGTATCCGCGATCTCGTTCTTTCGGTCATGACCCACCCTTCATGACCATAGGCGAGAGTAGGAACGAAGATAGACCGGTAGATTGAGAGCTTTGCCTTCTGGCTCAGCTCTCTCTTCGTCACAACGGTGCAATAAAGCGACTGCAACACCACACCCGCTGCTCCAATTCTCCGGCCCATCTCTCGTTCCATTTTCCCCTCACTCGAGAACAAGACCCCGAGATACTTGAACTCCTTCACTTGGGATAAAGACTCATTCCCTACTTGGAGTAGACAATCCATCGGTTTCCTGCTGAGAACCATGGCCTCAGATTTGGAGGTGCTGATCCAAGGGCAACAATGAGACGACCCCCAAAACAGGAATGGTTTTCCAGGTGGAGGCCACTGACATTTTTACCCCTCCTCATCTTTTCTGACTGTTTTTCACTAGTTTTGTATTTGGCTAGGGTCAGTGTCACTACTGGTAGCATGAGGCGATACTTGGTCCATACAGAGGTTGCACAGGCAGTCCAACTCCTCCAGGATGGCACATCAATACGTGCCATTGCCAGAAGGTTTTCTGTGTCTCCCAGCACAGTCTCAAGAGCATGGAGATTCCAGGAGACAGGCAGTTACTCTAGGAGAGCTGGACAGGGCCGTAGAAGGTCCTTAACCCATAAGCAGGGCAGGTATCTGCTCCTTTGTGCAAGGAGGAACAGGATGAGCACTGCCAGAGCCCTACAAAATGACCTCCAGCAGGCCCCTGGTGTGAATGTCTCTTACCAAACAATCATAAACAGACTTCATGACGGTGGCCTGAGGGCCCGACATCCTCTAGTGGGCCCTGTGCTCACTGCCCGGCACCGTGGAGCTCGATTGGCATTTGCCATAGAACACCAGAATTGGAATGGTCCGCCACTGGCGCCCTGTGGTTTTCACAGATGAGAGCAGGTTCACCCTGAACACGTGACAGACGTGAAAGGGTCTGGAGAAGCCGTGGAGAACATTATGCTGCCTGTAACATCGTTCAGCATGACCACTTTGGTGGTGGGTCAGTGATTGTCTGGGGAGGCATATCCATGGAGGGACGCACAGACCTCTACAGACTAGACAACACCCCCCTGACTGCCATTAGGTATCGGGATGGACCCATTGTCAGACCCTACGCTGGTGCAGTGGCTCCTGGGTTCCTCCTGGTGCACGACAATGCCCGGCCTCGTGGCGAGAGTATGCAGGCAGTTCCTGGAGGATGAAGGAATGGATACCATTGACTGGCCCCCACGCTCACCTGACCTAAATCCAATAGAACACTTCTGAGACATTATGTTTCGGTCCATCCGACGCCACCAAGTTGCACCTCAGACTGTCCAGGAGCTCAGTGATGACCTGGTCCAGATCTGGGAAGAGATACCCCAGGACACCATCCGTCGTCTCATTTGGAGCATGCCCCGACGTTGTCAGGCATGCATAAAAGCACGTGGGGACAATACACAGTTCTGAGTACCATTTTGAGTTGCTGCAATGAAATTTCAGCAAAATGGACTAGCCTGCCGCATCATTTTTTCACTTTCATTTTCAGGGTGTCTTTGAATTCAGCCCTCTGTAGGTTGATAATTTTAATTTCCATCAAACGATGTGGCATTCTTTCGTTCCTAATACATTACCCAGTCCATATCAGTATAAATGTCCACCATGATTTTTTTTTCCCATTGAGATCTGAAATTTCTTTTGAGCAGTGTATTTCGTACATATATGTACGCACCCGACCGTAGCCTGGTATATACTTTTGAGAAAAAGCACGTAAACGTCTCGCCGTAGCTTCGTAGAGAAGGGGTTTCTGGGAAAGCGTAGCTCACCGAGGACTGCTAACGTGTTGACTGGTAGTCCTCGCAAATCCTTACCGCGCGTCAAACATTCGCTGATTGGTTGAGCAGGGTAGGAAGCAAGTAGATAGATATAGACTAGATATTCGGTAATATTTTGGCTCTATCCAAAACAAATGAAAACGCAGATGACACAATGCAATGGAGCGGATAGGCTGATTTTCAATAGCCTTCGAATCAAATTTGTGGTTTTCTATGCACCTAGCTTGTCCATAGGGTAGCCTATGTAAATAGGCTATATGTTACAACTGTTTTCTGTATTGTTTGTACATATGTGCATGTATTGTACAACACTTTGGTCAGCTCTGCTTGTTTTAAACGTAATCTATAAATACATATAGATAGACATACAGTGCATCCGGAAAGTATTCATACCCCTTCACTTTTTCCACATTTTATTATGTTACAGCCTAATTACAAAATGGATTAAATAAAAAAGAATATCTCAACATTCTGCATACAATACCGCATAATGACACAGTGAAAAAGGTTTTTTCGAATTTTTTGCAAATGTATTAAAAATAAAATATCACGTACATAAGTATTCACACCCTTTGCTGTGACACTCAAAATTGAGCTCAGGTGCATCCCGTTTCCACTGATCATCCTTGAGATGTTTCTACAACTTGATTGGAGTCCACCTGTGGTAAATTAAATTGATTGGACATGATTTGGAAAGGCACACACCTGTTTATATAAGGTCCCACAGTTGACAGTGCATGTCAGAGCACAAACCAAGTCATGAAGTCCAAGGAATTGTCTGTAGACCACCGAGACAGGATTGTATCGAGGCACAGATCTGGGGAAGGGTACAAAAAAATGTCTGCAGCATTGAAGTCCCAACGAGCACAGTGGTCTCCATCATTCGCAAATGGAAAAAGTTTGGAACCACCAGGACTCTTCCTAGAGCTGGCTGCCCAGCCAAACTGAGCAATCGAGGGAGAAGGGCCTTGGTCAGGGAGGTGACCAAGAACCCGATGGTCACTCTGACCACTCTGACAGAGCTCCAGTGTTCCTCTGTGGAGATGGGAGAACCTTCCAGAAGGACAACCATCTCTGCAGCACTCCATCAATCAGGCCTTTATGGTAGAGTGGCCAGACGGAAGCCACCCCTCAGTAAAAGGCACATGACAATCTGCATGGAGTTTACCAAAAGGCACCTAAAGGACTCTCAGACCATGAGAAACAAAATTCTCTGGTCTGATGAAACCAAGATTGAACTCTTTGGCCTGAATGCCAAGCGTCATGTCTGTAGGAAACCAGGCACTGCTCATCACTTGGCCAATACCATCCCTACAGTGAAGCATGGTGGTGGCAGCATCATGCTGTGGGGGTGTTTTTCAGCAGCAGGAACTGGGAGACTAGTCAGGATCAAGGGAAAGATGAATGCAGCAATATACAGAGAGATCCTTGATGAAAACCTGCTCCTGAGCGCTCTGGATCTCAGACTGGGGCGAAAGTTCACCTTCCAACAGGACAACGACCCTAAGCACACAGCCAAGATAACATAGGAGTGGCTTCGGGACAAGTCTGTGAATGTCCTTGACTGGCCCGGACTTGAAACCGATTGAACATCTTTGGAGAGATCTGAAAATGGCTGTGCACCGACGCTCCCGATCCAACCTGATGGAGCTTGAGACGATCTGCAAAGAAGAATGGGAGAAACTGCCCCAAAATAGGTGTGCCAAGCTCGTAGTATCATACTCAAGAAGGCTTGAGGCTGTAATTGCTGCCACAGGTGCTTCAACAAAGTATTGAGTAAAGGGCGTGAATACTCATGTACATGTGATATTTTTTATTTTTTCATTTTTAATACATTTGTAAAAAAATAAAATAAAAAAAACTTTTTTCACTTTGTCGTTATGCGGTATTGTGTGTAGAATGTTGAGAATTCTTTTTATTTAATCCATTTTGGAATTAGGCTGTAACATAATAAAATCTGGAAAAAGTGAAGGGGTATGAATACTTTCCGGATGCACTGTGTGTATGTATATATATATATATATATATATATATATATATATATATATTATTATATATATATATATATATATATATATATAAAACTTGATTTGATACAAGAAAATATGAAAAGCAGTGAGTAGCCTTTGGTCTCTTTGTTTATACTTTCGTGGGACATGAACGGGAGTTTCCGTGTCTGTGCTTCTTCTACGATTTCCTGTGCATTCTGGATTACTGAATGCGACACTGCCACGTAGTGGGCCCGTTAAACTTACGTTGAAGTATTTAGGCAAACTGCTGTGCGAATGTAAGCACTAAATGAATGTTTACGTTCGCTAACGCGTTCACGCAGAAGTATAAACCAGGCTAGTGTCCACTGCGAACGTTTAAAAAAAACCTGGTTTATATTTCTGCGAAGAAGCACGTATACATCTCTGCGTAGCTTTGAAGAGAAGGGGTTTCTGGGAAAGCGTAGCTTACAGAGGCCCGACGTCGTGTTGACGGGGTTTCCTCACAAATCGTAACTGCACGTCACGCGAAAAGTCCTCTCAGTGCGTCAAACAATCGCTGATTGGTTGAGCAGGTTAGGAGGCAGGTAGATATTTTCGGTGAAATTGTGGCTGTATCAACAACCAAAGAAAATGCAGATGACACCATGAAATGGAGCCGATAGGCTGAATTTCAATAGCCTTCGAATCAAATTGGTGTTCTATGCACTTAGCTTGTACATATAGGCTGTATGTTACAACTGTTTTCTGTATTGTTTGATAAACTGTGTGTGAATGTATTAAACGTGCTTTATAAATATACTTGATTTAGTTTGATTTAATAAAATATGAAAAGCAGTGATCAACGTTCGGTCTCTTTGTTTATACTTTCGCGGGACATCAACGGGAATTTCTGTGTCTGTGCTTATTCTACGGTTTTCTTCTCATTCTGGATTACTGAATGTGACACAGCCTCCTAGTGGGCACGTTAAACTTACGTTGACTCATGTAGGCTAGGGCTGAACGATCTTGGGAAAATATCTAATTGCGATTTTTCTGACAGATATTGCGATTGCGCTTTGATTTGCGATATATACAGTACCTGTGCAACAGTTTTAGGCAGGTGTGATGTCTTTAAAGTTAGAAGAAAAAAAAAAAAAAGGATAAATGTTAAGTAAAAATTTTTTTTATCAATTCATTAAATACAAAGTGAGGGAAAAGCAAATCTGTAGCAAATCAACATTTGGTGTGAACACCCTTCGCGTTCAAAACAGCATCCCCTGCCTAAAACGTATGCACATTACTGTTTATTTTTTTGAGTAAAGCTTCGGTTCAATATTCACTGTGTAATACATTTAAAACGTGATGGAGCATTACCACCTGAGATACCATCAAAATATTACCTGCACTATATTTTAGTGCAAGGATCAGAACTGAAAAGATATAAATTGATTTCAACAATGAACAAGTATTTTTTGTTTTAAATATTGGCGTAGAATGTAGAACAATCAAACAGAACAATTACCTCAAAAGCTGTCACTATTAAGTAAGTTAAATAAAGCACTAAAACAAATCTAGAAAATAGGACCTTTCTGTAAATGATCGCCTGCCTGAAACACCGGCTGCCTGCACACGGTGTAAGAGAGGGAGCAAAAAAGAGAGAGCCGTCCGCTCTAATCTGCTATTACGCAAAGCAGAATGCATGGGAATAAATGACAGTTTAATAGATTTGTATTCTCACGTTTCCTTGATGGTCTGAATAGGTAGTTAGATTTGCTGCTATTTGCCTTTTAGAAATAATAACAGTGGGACAGTCTGAAAAATAGATAAATTTAGCGAAAGACGCTAAATTAAAACACTTTTTTCCATTGGGTTTTGTGTCCTTGTTGTTGGCGGGCATATACGTAGTTGCATTAGGCCACTTCTGATTGGTGAATGTGACTGTCACACAAGGATGGCTGCGTTGGATGGATGCGGTTGTATAAGCATTGACTGTTTAAACCCTGTTAAAACAGAGCAAACTTAAATCGCAGCCTTTGCGATTTGCTAATTGTATTGTCTCAAATCGCGATTTCGATTTGAAATCGATTAATCATTCAGCCCTAATATAGGCAAACTACTCTGCGAACGTAAGTGCCGAATTAACATTTACGTTTGTTAACGCCCTCACGCAGAAGTATAAATCAGGCTTGAGTCTAGCTAGGACGGACAATAGAACCAGTATTTTTACTCAGAACGCAGAAAAGACAGTGGCTTCTGCGAGCAGTAGATGGCTAGCCCTGACCCATTGGAAATTAATTGAATAGAACGTTGGTTTAGCCTGGTGAGAGGTGGAGTGAATCTTGCGTTCGATATTATAAAACGGCACCGACTGCTATCACCTAGTTCATTTTAACATCACTAGATGATAAAATTGTGGAATTCAAAACAAACTGTGTTGTTGTTGTTGTGAACATGTGTGCCTTCAACTGATATATACAGTGCCTTGCAAAAGTATTCACCCCCCTTGGCATTTTTCATGTTTTGTTGCCTCACAACCTGGAATTAGAACAGATTGTTTGAAGGTTTGCATCATTTTATCCACAGAACATGCCTACAACTTTGAAGATGTGATTTTTTTTTATTATTGTGAAGCTAACAACAAATAGGACAAAATAACAGAAAACTTCAGCGTGCATGACTATTCACCCCCCTAAAGTCAGTACTTTGTAGAGCCACCTTTTACGGCAATTACAGCTGCAAGTCGCTTTGGATAAGTCTCTATGAGCTTGCCACATCTTGCCACTGGGATTTTTGCCCATTTCTCAAGGCAAAACTGCTCCAGCTCTTTCATGTTGGATGGTTTCCGCTTGTGAACAGCAATCTTCAAGACTGACCACAGATTCTCAATTGGATTGAGATCTGGGCTTTGACTAGGCCATTCCAACACATTTAAATGTTTCCCCTTAAACCACTCGAGTGTCGCTTTAGCAGTATGCTTCGGGTCATTGTCCTGCTGGAAGGTGAACCTCCGTCCCAGTCTCAAATCACAGGCAGACTGAAACAGGTTTTGCTCAAGAATATCCCTGTATTTAGCACCATCCATCTTTCCCTCGACTCGAATCAGTTTCCCAGTCCCTGCTGCTGAAAAACATCCCCACTGCATGATGCTGCCACCACCATGTTTCACTGTGGGGATGGTGTTCTTGGGGTGATGGGATGTGTTGGGTTTGCGCCAGACATATCGTTTTCCTTGGTGGCCGAAAAGTTCAATTTTAGTCTCATCTGACCAGAGCACCTTCCTCCATACATTTGGGGAGTCGCCCACATGCCTTTTGGCAAACTCAAAACGTGCCATCTTATTTTTAACACTAAGTAATGGCTTTTTTCTGGCCACTCTTCCATAAAGCCCATCTCTATGGAGTGGACGGCCTATTGTGGTCCCATGCGCAGATACACCAGTCTCTGCTGTGGAACTCTGCAGCTCCTTTAGGGTTACCTTTGGTCTCTGTGCTGCCTCTCTGATTAATGCCCTCCTTGCCCGGTCTGTGAGTTTTGGTGTGCGGCCCTCTCTTGGCAGGTTTGTTGTGGTACCATGTTCTTTCCATTTGAAGATGATGGATTTGATGGTGCTCCGGGGGATCATCAAAGATTTGGATATTTTTTTATAACCCAACCCTGACTAGTACTTCTCAACAACTTTATCCCTGACTTGTTTGGAGAGCACCTTGGTCTTCATGGTGTGATGCCTCTTGCTTAGTGGTGTTGCAGCCTCTGGGACCTTTCAGAAAAGGTGTGTTTATACTGACAGATCATGTGACACTTAGATTACACACAGGTGGACTTCATTTCACTAATTATCTTACTTCTGAAGGTAATTGGTTGCACCAGAACTTTTGAGGGGCTTCATAGCAAAGGGGGTGAATACATATGCACATGCCAATTTCCAGATTTTTATTTTTAAAAATAATTTTTAATATATATTTTTTTCTCATTTCACTTCACCAACTTAGACTATTTTGTGCAGATCCATCACATAAAATTCAGATTAAAAAAATATTTAAATTACAGGTTGTAATGTAACAAAATAAGTAACAAGCCAAGGGGGGTGAATACTTTTGCAAGGCATATTTGTATAATGTTTGTTAACGGCAAGTTTTTGTAAATTAGTTTAGAAGTCTTAAGTTTACCTATATGTCTGAATATGTGAGCACATCTCTTTCAGTCCATTTTAAAGAAAATTCAAAGCCTCTAGTTTAATAAAATATAATTTTAATTGAAAGCAAAAGCTATATATTTTGAGCTCTTTCAGGTTAAAGTTGGCGACTTGAGTTCTTTAAAAGCCATTGGAACCTAAGATTAAACGTGTAGTCATGCAGGTTTAACTAGATTCGCAGCTTTTTATGAAAATACTGGTAGCGTTACCTCATACAATTATTAGGCAGGGCAAAGGTGTTTTCAGTTTTTTTATAAAAATTTTTTGTTTCATACTTGTGAAATGTTTACAATTTTTGTTACAAACTACAAATTGATTAATCAAAACAAATTTATAAATTGTCAGTTTTTCAAAAAGTGACCGTTTTAGTGTCGGAAGGTTTTAAAATTTGCAGTTGTTGCTTCCGTGTAGCCAACTGAAGTCGCTAGAAAGCCAAAACCTCATACAGCAGACTTTGACATTACTGTAGTCTTTTTACTGTGAGTGAAATAAATCATATTCTGCGATAGAGAAATGGTAAAACGCATCAACTTTACATGTTATATAATCTTTTACCTCAATAAAGGGTACAATATTTAAATCGTGTACTCTGAAAACAGCAATTGCGTCACGTTACTTTTTTTTTTTGGGACGCGGGCACCTGTCTCAAATTCTAGCTTAGTACTACTCCTGGACAAACAAACCAATAGCCTCTATTTGCATTAGGTAACAGATCTGTGTCTAAAATCATGCCACGCTGAAATATAAATAGATAGATGATAGATGAATGCTAAACAGTTTATTTCTTGAATAGATTTCAATAATAAATGTAACTGCAAGGAGTGGTGATACGGTGGCCGGCATATAAAAAGAATGACAGAAAAACAGATCTTTAAGGGAAGAAGAAGAAGAAGAAGAAGAAAGAAAAAAGAAAAAAAAACTGAAATTTGGTTGGAATGGTCATAAAACTCTCAGCAAATGGAGGAGGTTGCACACCCATCAACCTACACGACATTCAGCATCCTAAAGATGATGTGCAAAATTTAAAACATTATCAGATACCGAACAATATGCACCACCAGCACTTGCAGAAAAAGCTGGACTGTGCTCTTTTTTTTCAGCAACTCAATAGGAACATTTCAGAAAGTTGTGTTAGTATAGTAGCGACTTCCGGAAGGTCAACAGACACTCGCGTCTATTCGACCCTTTACTTGCCGATATGAAAGCAAAAGGTCACACAACAACAGTATGAGACATGCTCTAACCCTATTCACAGACACACCATACACAGTCACGGTGTCACATCTAACAAAAGTACAAACCGATATCTGCGTTTACAACACTTCATAACTCTTTGCATGAACATGATAAAAACATAACAAGGAAACATAAATATGATAACAAGGAATCATTAAGAACCTACTGTCCATAGAAATAAACAGTTACTCACCAGGCATGCTGGGAGTCACGGCCTACGCTACGTTATGTTGATTAGTCATGTTTCTTCAAGTTCAAAGATGTCTGCCATGCACAGTGATGACCCCCAGCTCCAAAATAAATTTGGTGATCTATCTAAGAACAAATCTAAGAACGTATAGACCTCTCTTTGTCTGATATGAGAAATTTGGTGTTCCGAACAGTACAAATATCTGCTTTGCAATGTTGATTTGACACCTTGTCATATAATCGTTATAATAGGCTATAGATTTACACAGTGACATCGCCACTTGCATCTCACACAACAAACGTCGCGTTTTAGCTGCTTGCCACGTCTTCATGAATCCTTTGGTAATAGCAATCCTAGATTCTATCCTGACAAGGTTTGAAGGAGGTTGCTCAATAATGCTGAAGACATTCTCAGTCACGGTGGCAAGAAGATTCTCTCCCATTGCCACTTGAGGGCGGATCCGACACTGTGTCCACTGCTATGTGGGCAGAGTATAAGGTAACAAAAGAACCTACTACTAGGGGCGTTAAAACAAATTCGCATTAACGCTCTAAAACAAACATGCGTTAACGGGCTAATAACTACTTGCTACTACTGCTTAATAACTTACAGAAAAGCATTTTGGTGAAGTGTGAGCTCAATTATGAATGTATCGACAAGCTTGGTTTTGTGTGTAAAGTAGACCATCTGAGGATTATATACAGCGATTTTGGGTTAGTTTGGTTTTATGGTCTCTTAGTTCAAATCCAACCAATAAATGACTAAAGTTGGCCTTTATAAAAAATTCAGTTTTCAAGGTACATTTTTTAAAAACTTTAAATCGTGATGTGAATCTAAATACAATATATAAATATTGTATAGAAGTGTGATATAAATTGGTCCAATATTGAAGCAGTTAAAAATCTAAATTTTTATGCACTTTGAGCTCAGTTTCTAATCTATCAACAAGCTTGGTTTTGTTTTGAAAGTAGACCATCTGAGGATAATATACAGCGAATTTGGTGTAATTTGGTTTTACGGTCTCGTAGTTGAATGTACAATAGTGTTTCCAGTAATGCATTTTGATGTGCTGTGGACTCAGTTTTGGAGATATCAACAAGATATTCTGGACAGTTAATGTTGAGAGTCTGAAGATGATGTCCTGGAATTGATGTGATTTGGATTTATGGTTTTGGACTTGTACACTTTGGGTAGACCACCAGTTTTTGAAAAAAAAACAGAGTGATGGACTTAATAATTTCTATTAGGGTCCATTATATGAAAGTTTCATCTCACTGCAATGGACAAGTTCTGAAGATTTCAGAGCTGTAACCCTAATGGCCTATTTTTTATGATTTTTTAAACACTTAATAATGCTATAGTGCCACCAACAGGTATAATGAGGAGGCATGGCATGGGGTGTAGTTTGAGTGGACCTGGACATGTGTGCCAAATATGATGCGTTTTTAACTGGGAAGTACAGAATCTTGGGGAATAATAATAATAATTTTGTTTTGTGCATGTTCCGCCCGCATAGTGATTATCACAAAATGACGCTAGGCTTGTGCCCTATACCGAAAATATTGTTTATCCACAGTGTTTGTTCATGCTCACGGTGTGTTTTCAAATACCGGCATATTTTTTGTAACTTTCTTTTGTTATTTCTCTAATAGCAATAAACACATTGAACCGTTCAACTGTGGGCCAATGCCATTCCAACTCATAAGCCTGCTTCTTATTGCCATTCAACAACATTGGTTGAACATTCCCATGTAGCTCAGCAAATTATTTAATTAGCTCTTCAAATGCATCCAGATATTTTTCAATTGTTGCTTAATGCTCAGGCAACATTTCACCAGCCTTATCAACCAGCGTATTTTTTTTAATTCAATGCGTAACTTGCCTTGATCTAAAATAGCCAATCAATGTATAAAACATATATCTTCACCGACCTGTCCAGTCTGCCAACCCTTCGGTATGTGACTTTCAATAACAATCCGCAAAATAAGTTTATATTTAACAAGACTGAACGATGAGCGCTACAACCATACAGATGGAGCTTGCAGGCCTACTGCGCTCTCTATTCATTTCAATGCATGGGTGCAAAACACAGATAAAAAAAAAAGAAGAAAATAGCACGTGAACCGATCACTTAGCTACATGGACGTACACTATGTCTATTGTCTTGATAAACCTGCAAGCTGACATGGCTTAGGGTATGACGTTCCATAATGCCAAAATTGTATCTAGTGTTGCATTGCCTTTGTATAATGTATATGTCTCTCGGCCAACCTGGATAATCCGCGATCAAAAAAGACTGACAGCCATAGGCGTCAGTGTAGGCTTCATATGTAGCCTAGAAGGCTTCCCTAAACTTGTAGTCTAATAATAATAATACAAATAATGATGATCTAACAGCGTGGTTGGTTACATTAGTACTAGAAACGTGAATCAAAAACTGTATTGGCATGGCTAACGAAACCAAGGTTTATGTTTAAATGTTTGGGATTGTCAATAGATTTGCAGACCTGGGCAAAAGGCGGCCCGCGGGCCATATGCGGCCCGCAACCTGATTCAAAACGGCCCGCGGAATCATGCTCAGATGACATTAAGAAGATGCGATCGTTAAGGTTTGAAAAACGTATTTGTAATTCAAATTAAAAGTCCAATGAATACTAGCCTCTGTCTTTGTGTAATGATATAACTCCAACCGGTTGTGGAATATCTATTTTGAAGGCAGGCTTGGAAGGACAGGGCTAACCCCAAATATGAAAATGTACAGAGCGCCAAGAGCGCAAATTAAACTAATTTAAATTGACAGAAAAATTGACCAATCATCGTAACTCTAAATGGGAGATGGGTGGCCGCTATTAATATTGCTAGCTTTGTGGCATGTTCCGCTGTTATGTGGGCACGAAACTAAAGATGAAAAACCCTCTGAGACCGAGGGACGCGCCGGCGCGCTCATCAGTCATCCGCTACAAAATATTGAATAAAAAACGAACTATTTGATTTAGAGACAATTTCTTTTTTTTGTTTTAAACTAGAGGCCTGTAGCTTTAATTGAAGACCATTTTGGTCGATGTAAGCTGTTCGCATACTTTTCCACAGATCTACAAAAGTAGGGAATGTTGCTTGCACGTAGCCTATCATAGGTTGCGTTGCCCCTCGCTTATCAACATAAACCACTGATCTAGTGTTATTTTCGCGGGGTTTTATGACATCATTAGATAGTTTAGGTCACGTGATTTAAAGTTCCCAGTGTTTACTCCAAAGAATTGCGACGATAATCATTCGACCGTCGACACAGCCTGCATGTCAATGAAGATAAACCCTTTCCATTGGCATCATGTCATATTGGATCATACAGTGGATAAGAGACGCAACACAACTGTATTTTTTACTTTTACCAGCCACTATGTCTAGAAGAAGATACACTAACTCGATAAGAAGCTATTGAGAGGATATTTCAAAGTGAGGAGAGAGGACAGCGCGTCGTTTTCATACAGCCGCTCAAGCCAATAATCCCAAGATGTTGACGATTTTAGAAAAGGAATAGGTCCATTTGAGGACAAGTAAGTAGTTTCAAATTGTAATAATATTTGGATGCACGTGACTTATTGCCAATGTTTTATTGAAAGGAATGTTAGCCTGTTATTGTTTGCCGATGGTGTGTTGAAAGTGAGTAAGCCTAGTAAGCATCCTGGCGCGACTTAGCAAATTTACCTGGGATAATTTTATTATCTCAATATCACAATAGTCCATGATATTGAGAAATAGCCATGGTAACTTGTTATAATTTTCCAAATGATACTTGTTTGCAATTTCGTTTGAATTATAATATGCAATTGATGTTTTGTGATAGCCAACATTGTAACTTGATTCTAATGTAAATGTGGGGGGATGTTGCAAAGGTGTCGGGTGTAGAGGGTAGAATGTGAAATTTAGGCTGAATGGGGGTGGGTTGTAAAATGCAAATCTTGCCTGAAAAAGTGGGTCTGTGTTCATGTTCTCTGCATGAAGTTTTATTTCATTACAAATGTTGTAACTGAATTGCTATTACTGTTATTGTTGTGACACATTTCTTTTATTTTTGATTTCTTTATTTTATTTTTTATTAGTGTTGAAGATCAACAGAGTGCAACAAAGCCTGCCATCCCTGTAAATCAGCAAGCACCCTCCAGCACAGACCAGCAGGCACCTCTCTGCTCCTGCTCCTGTCTTTTAGCCCAACAATCGCCTACGTCTTTCCACTTTCTGGACATTGCTGTCACCAATTCATTCATCCTCCACAAAGAAGTATGTGCAAGAACAACATGTCACATCAGGTCTTTGTTGAGCTGCTCACTACTGAACTGTGTGGGGTGCAACTGGATAACACCACAGCAGAGAGGCAATATGGACACACTCCTGTGGCCATTGTTCCAGCCAACGTACATTCAGATAGGGCACCAGAAGGCCACAGGAAGTGAAAACTATGCAATAAATACACTACATGGCAGTGTAAGGACCCCCCACTTTACAGAAACTGCCAAGTATCACAGTTAGGGACCTCTAGACCACAAGATTTCATTTTTCAGGATGGTAGAACATTTTGACTGTACAAAACGAGTATGAACAATGGTCACTCTAATGTAAATAGTTCAGTGGAAAGTGATCTTATAAGGTTCCAGACACTTCAGTGTGATTCCATACACCAGTGGCTACATCATAACTGAATTTAAGAGTACTTGCATGCCTGTTTGCTGTGTTTTGCTAATAAAACTGAAGAAATTCAATGGCCGTTTTTTGTTTTTTTGGTTTATTATGGTTATTATGCCATATTCTACAGTCCAGAAATGTGGTTTGAGTGCCACACTTGATTAGCCTCAACTGTACTGAATCTGGGGATATGTGTTACTTCAGTGTCCTACCAGAAATGACTGCAATATTAGTTAAAATATAAAGATATCAAAAACGGCAATAAAACAGCCTAGAGCTCAGAGGGAGTTTTTCCCCCCCCCGACGAGGGACGGAGGTTTAATATGAGTCACAGTTCGCTAAACTAAAGAAAATACGGTTTCAGGTCAGCCTCTCACTTTAGCTGTTTAATCCATACGTTCGTTTTTTTTTTTTTCCAGCAGGGAATCAGTAAAAACGTAACCCTATACTTTACCCCGAAATTTTAGTACATCCCCAAACACAAATCTTGGGCGTTTTCTCTCACTCAAATCTTGGTTACTTTCGCGACCCAGAAGTGTTGCTGACGTCTGACAAAACATACTGATCTCCTACTATTAACCCCGCAAAGCAACATCAGAAACCATACCTGACTTCACTGCTCTAGTGAATGTCCATAGACATCACTCCTCACACTGAGTAGTTTAAATATTGAGCTCTCTCTGTTTTTGTTAAGTTAAGTTAAGTTAAGTTAAGTTAAGTTTGTGCACACCTGTTAACAAGAGTTTTGTCCATGGTTCCTAAATGTGTTATTTTCCCTCAGTGCAGTTAATTGAAGGTTTAATAATTTGAAATATCTACCAAAAGGAGAACATGGATGTGGTTTATTTATGTGCATGTTAAACAACATTACAAAAAGTAAAGTAAGTAGCATATCTGGACATAATTTACAGCAGATAAATCTGTCAACACAGTCATACGCATGATGTATAATTATGTAATTTGACTCTGGCCCGCGATGGCAAAAATATTTTGTAATGTGGCCCTCAATGAAAAATAATTACCCAGGCCTGCTTTAACCCAACAATTTCTAACACCCCCCACATCCATAGCTACAGTGCGTTGTTTGCAATTATAGTGCATAATTATTATGGGGGGATTACTGGTGCGCTACGGTACTTGATAAAATATCAAAAAATAATAGAAATAGTTATTATAATTGTAATAATTTTACATGGCAAGGACTCACTGCGTAGATATATTCCTCGAGGTTAATGCAGTAATTTGTAAATAATATAATAATAATAACAATAGTAATAATATTATCCTGTGTCCTTGAGTTACTAGAAGGGCGCTTATAAATCCCATGTATTATTATCAATAAAATAAGTGGTTATGTGAATAGGCTACATTAAACAGCCTTCTGCTGGCAAGGGAAGCATGTCAAGTTGCTAGTTTGACATTTCTGCTTGCTATTGAAAGTGAACCATGTTTTTGTGGTAGCTACTAGCTACATACGTGTTTAATCGACAAATCAGTTGCTGAGATATAAAAATCAAATGTCTTGTGTCAAGCTTTGGAGAACCACTGCACTGTGCTAGACGAGCTAGCTAGATAGTTAGAGCCCACTACACCAACCTGAGATTGTGGATGAGACACTTGACTGGCACTCTCACGTCCTGACTCATCTGCTGCTGCAGCAACAGGAGAACTTTTCCTCCTCCAAATCCTCTAGCCTTGCTCTTGCCTTGTTGCCTCACTGTCCGTTTTTTTTTTTTTAAGTATTATTTCCATTGTGGTGATTGTTGTCCTTCTGTATTTTTTAGCTAGCTAGATGCCGAAATGACAAGCACTGTAACCAGGGCGCGCTCTCTCTTACTCTTTCTCGTGCTCAAACAAAATGCACGTGTGCCAAGTAATGTGAAGTATATCTGGGCCTTGAATTGTACACACAGGACATAACGTACTTGCGTTTTTGATCAACACTACCATATTATTTATGTGAGTTTGAAAAGACAGTTGAATAGATCATGGGCAATGTTTTATTTTTTTCTTACATAAAAAAAAAAGATCCGGGGCTATTCAGAAAACAAGCCTAATGACGACCCTGAATTCATACCGTTGTGTGTACTGCCGAATCATGCCCTTGAGTATACTGTTATCTAGTGACCAAAATGTTGACTAAACAGACATGCAGGAAAAGACCACCACTCGGCCAGCTTTAATATAAGGCGTTTTTGTTCTAAATTACATTATTTTTTTTTGATACTCATAAGGTTTTTGTCTTATAGAAATGTTTTATTACCGATGACTCGCTAACTTGTCACTTCTGTTCTAGTCAACATACAGACTTGGCAGATGTGGCGGATAGTAAGTAGACGGGAAAAAGTAGACCTAACGTGAGAATTTAAAAGGGAAGGTTACTGCCTTTTAATCACATATTTCTCGTTGTTATGCAAATACACAGCAATATGACTGGCCCTATCAGAATTTCATTTGGTTTTTGTGTGTTAGTGCTACTGTGCTTTTTTCAACTCAAATTAACTCACTTTTCATGCTTGAGCGGGCGGCAGAAAAATTCCATGTAGGCGGATTGGCCGCCTTTTCGTGCCGCTCTTGGCAGCTGCCTAGTTCGCCTGTATGGTAAAGGCAGCCGTGGCTGCAGTTAACAAGCCAAGACAGTCAGTATAGCCCAACATAACAACTTGCAATTACATAACATCAACGCTAGATGGTGGTATATGCCCATGAAATTTCTCTCCCAGTCAAAACTCTCTTCTCCATTCATTTCAATGGGGCCAAAAACCGATTAAAAATAATAATCAAAAATATAACACGTGAACCGATCGCTTAGCTGTATGTAAGCGCAATGGACTGTAATACCCAAGACATGAGGGCACTGGAATGGAATGATTGGGTCAGAACTGCGGGCGTAGTTAAGGCGCCAATAAGAGGCCTGACAATAATAATAATAATAATAATAATAACAAAAAAATGCATTTCCCTGAGCAAATGCGATGTGATTGCGTTTCCACCATCAGCGACCAGGCCATTCCCCTATAATAACCGCTGCAGCACTACTATGTCCTCGTGTCTTGGTGGACAGCGCTGAACGACCACTTGGGGCCAGTTGCAACATCTGACTTCTATTCATATAAATATTGTGAACTATATGTCATATGTAGTCATCTTTAAATTGTATGGGTAATTACAAGACAGATTTAAGTTTAATATGTTTGGCTGGTCTATGTCAATTAGTCTCAGAGTAACAGAGAAATGCAAAAAGTGTTGCAACCGTCCCCGGTCTCCACTACGTCCTCGTGTTAGCTCAACCTTAATTTTAAGGCATCTGGCGATGGTATCTCAAGTGGACAGTGCTGCCGACATAAAATCAGCAGTGGTCTATTGTCTTAAGTGTTAATGCTTGTTCAATACTGATTATTTTACCACTGAAATACATTTTAAATAATGTTAATGAAGACCAGACTACCCCATACAAAATGGTGATTCTCGTAAAATATAAATCTTTGGATTTTCCTCAAATGCACGTAACACGTTTTCAAATATCATCAGCTTAATTTTGAGACCTGCGAAATGGAGTTGCCCTGAACTTTGACCTCTCTACGCCTTTTACAATGATTTATAATTTTTGAAGTTTGGAAAATCCCATAGGTTCCGATAATCATAATAATAACTTTTATTTATATAGCACCTTTCAAAACAGGGTTACAAGGTGCTTTACAATAAAAGTAACAGTAAAAAGTTGAATACAATTAAAACACTAAAATCACACTTTAAATCAGATAAAATAACTAAAATGGCAAAAAACATACTAAAAAACTAATTTGAAAGGTGGCGGTTAAGAGATGGCTTTAAGATAAAAGTGAGTTAAGAAGTGATTTAAGAGGAAACTGAGGTGGCCTGCCTGAGATCATTAGGCAGGGAGTTCTAAAGCTTAGGGGCTCGAACAGCAAAAGCCCGGTCACCCCTGCGGCAGAATTTGGATTTGGATTTTGGAACTGTTAAAAGGGCCCTGCTGGAGGATCTCATGCAGCAATAAAAGCAGATCGCAGATATAGGCAGGCGCCAAACCATTCAAGGCTTTGAACACTAGCAGTAAAATTTTAAAATCAATTCTAAAACTCACAGGTAACCAATGAAGGGCTGCGAGGATAGGTGTAATGTGTTCTCCTAGTAGCCTAAAAACCTGGCAGCAGCGTTTTGAACCAATTACAGTCTTTGGATGTTTCGCTTGCTGATTCCAGAAAAAAGTGCATTGCAATAGTCAAGTCTGGAGGAAAAAAAAGCATGGATGAATTTTTCTAAATCGGAATCTGAAGAATCTACATTCTTTTTCCAATGGTATTTTAGAAAATGCTCTTGTAATTTTTTACTTTAAACATCGAAAACTGTTTATCTTCAGATTTTGAAACTTTCATGTGTATACCAGAGGCTTTGAAATGGATTTTAAAATGACTGAAATCGAGTTGGCCTGATATTCAGGCATGTAGGTGAAGCAAACAAAACTCTTAAGATGAAGTTCTTGTAAACTATCAGTTTACAAATTTAATCAGCTGAAGGCACACATGTTCACTACAAGAATGAATGTATGTTTTTTTCCACATAATATTAGTTAATCGCCTAGTTGTATTAAAATGATCAGATTGCAGTCGGTGTCGTGATTTAGAATGCACCCTGTACTGAACTGTAGCCCTCAAAACGCTGAACAAATTTTTTTTTCCAATTAATTTCCTAGGGGTTTGCGCTAGCGCTCTACAGCTTGCGGACCCAACTGTCGTTTCTGAGTTCAGGGTAAAAATACTGCGTTCTATTGTCCGCCCTAACTATAGGGTATATAACGTAAACAAGTTCACGATGTCTATCTCAAATATATTCTTCTCTTACAACTTGTAGTCATGGCAAACGTTAGTTGGTATTTCCGAAACAAGATCTAGATTCATGACTAGATCCACCATCGTTATTTCTCCAACACTTCAATAGGTCTACTGTAAACACGTATTATATAACTTGTTCCAGATAAGTTTATATCTAACAAGACTGAACGATGAGCGCTACAACCATACAGATGGAACATGTAGGCTACTGCGCTCTATTCATTTGAATGCCTGGGTGCAAAACACCGTTTTAAAAATAATAAGAAAATATCACTTTTTAGCTACTGCACGCACACTCTGTCTATTGTCTTGATAAACTTGCAAGCTGACATGGCTTAGCGTATGACGTTCTGACGCCATGTTTACATGTCAAATAACGAGATGTGGTCATTCATTGATGCTAGTGTTCGGCATAACCAAGACAGTCAGTACACAAAGGTAACAACATGTAATTACATAACATCAACGCTAGATGCTGGTATATGCACGTGAAATCTCTCTCCCAGTCAAAACCATCTCCCCATTAATTTCAATAGGGGCCAAAAACCAATTAAAAATAATAATTAAAAATATAACATGTAAACCGATCACTTGGCTGTATATAAGCGCAATGGACTGCAGTACCAAGACGTAGGCACTGGAATGGAATCAATTGGGTCAAAACTGCGGGCGTAGATAAGGCCATAAAAATAGGCCTAATAATAATTTGACTTTCCAAAAACAGTATGTGACTGCATGACGCAATTACATAATAATATGATTTAAACCTGATGTATACTTCTGCGTGATCGCGTTAGCAAATGTAAACGTTCATTTGGCACTTACGTTCGCGCAGTAGTTTGCCTACATACTTCAACGTAAGTTTAACGGGCCCACTGGCAGTGTCGCATTCAGTAATGCAGAAAAAACTGTAGAAGAAGCACAGACACGGAAACTCCCGTGCATGTCGAAAGTTTCATTTTTTCATTTATAGAACACGTTTAAAACAAACAGAGCTGACAAAAGTACTGTATAATATATTCACATACAGTTTATCAAACAATACAGAAAACAGTTGTAACATAAAGCCTATATAGGCTATACTATGTATAAGCTAAGTGCATAGAAAACCACTAATATGATTCGAATTGAAAATCAGCCCTATCTGCTCCAGTTCATTGTAGGGATGGGCATTTTAGGCCATATCACTATTCGAATATTCTATCAAAAATATTTCGGTTAATCGATGAACCGAAAATAAAAAGATATATATATACTCTTTTTTTTGTGCGCTATAGCGCACTTGTAATGTAGCCTGAAGGGCTTCCGTGATATGGCCTTCGCTAAATAAACATTCCTTTTCCAATTTCTGAACATTTCTTACTCTGACACATTTGGACAGATTTTCTCTGATATCTGAGCGGAGAGTCGGCGCTATCAAGCGCATGTGTTTGTATTGGTGATCCAGCGCACTAGCATAGAGTGCTCTCGTGCCTTCAGTTGGCGCGCTGCCTGCAAGTTTAAACTACTTGATTTGAAAAGCAGGAAAAATGTATCTATTGCATTGAAATTGTGCTTTTTCTTTCTACTTTTTACATATTTCAATGGCATTGGTGTACACGTTATAAACAGTATGTAATCAAAATAGCTAATGAATAATATTTAAATTAACTTTAGGCAAAAACATAGATAAATAACTGCAGCTATATTCGAATACCCACATCATTTTGAATAATCGAATATTCGAATAATCGTGCCCATCCCTAGTTCATTGTGTCATCTACGTTTTAATTTGTTTGGATACAGCCAAAATATTCCCGAATATCTACTTGCTTCCTACCCTGCTCAACCAATCAGCGATTGTTTGACGCATTGAGAAGACGCTTCACGCGACGGGCTGTCAGGATTTGGGAGGACTCCCCGTCAAGAGGTCGGTGGGCCTCGGTGAGCTACGCTTTCCCAGAAACCCCTGCTCTTCGAAGCTACACAGAGCTGTTTACGTGCTGCTTCGCAGAAGTATAAACCAGGCTTTACCGGTAACAAGATGTGATGCGTCATCACATAACAAGCACGAACATAAACACAGTTCCACTGTGTGAAAACGATGCATTCATAATGCTAGAGCCACTCGAGACTCAACAGGTTTACTCACGGTACTATGGCAAGCGAAGTAGGCCGATTAATCAATTTCAAATCGAAATCTCAGTTTTAGACAATGTAATTAGCAAATCGCAAAGGCTGCGATTTAAGTTAGCTCTTCTAATCAAGGTTTAAACAAATGCATGCCATCCTCGTGTAACAGTCATGCACACCAATCAGAAGTGCCGTGCTGTTCATGTACTAGTCATACTCACCAATCAGAACTGGCCTAATGCGACTACGTATACGGCCACCAACGACACGAAATCCAAGGGAAAAAAGTGTCGTCAATTTAGCGTCTTTCGCTACATTAGCAATTTTTCAGACCCTCGTGCTGTCTTTATTTCTAAAAGGCAAATAGCAACAAATCTAGTTACCTATTCAGACCATCAAGGAAAACGTGAGAAATCTATACAAATCTGTTAAACTGTCCTTTATTTCCTTGCATTTGCAGATTAGAGCGGGCAGCTCTCTCACCTTCGCTCCCTCTCTTACACTGTGCACAGGCAGCCAGTGTTTCTTCAGGCATGAGATCGTTTCTAGAAAGGTCCTATTTTCTAGATTTGTTTGATGTCATTATTTAATTTACAGCTTTTGTAAATTACTGTAAGTGACAGCTTTTGAGATAATTATTCTATGTTTGATTGTTCTACATTCAATGCCAATATTTAAAAAAATACTTATTCATTGTTGAAATCAATCCATAGCTTTTCAGTTCTCATCCTTGCACTAAAATATAGTGTAGGTAATATTTTGATGGCATCTCAGGTGGTAATGTCCCATCACACGTTTTAAATATATTACACACTGAATATTGAACTGAAACTTTGAACTGAAGTCATGGGGAATGGAACTAGTATGGACTGAATAGGGATGGCTCTGGGGTTGACGTTCCAAATACTGTCCTGCTACGAAGTACTGTCTGGGCTGAATCTAGGATGCACCGATGTTTCGGCCGATGTTGACCTTGTTGACTGCCATTGGCCGATGTTTATGTCGCATCAATTTGCGTGGCCTAAATGCTGTTGCGACGCGCATGTTTGTTTTCAAATAAGAGGGAAAGAAAATGTCAGCTGTGTGGTAATATTTCAGAGTGGGCTTTGAAATATAACGGTTGTTTCATACATTTGTATGATTTAAATTTGCTCAAATCGAATTTCGGCAGCCGGTCGAATTTCGGCACAACACCGCGTCAAGCGAAGTTAGTGAGAACAGCATCACTGTGGTGGCAATGCACTTGTTTTATCATTTTTGTGTGTGAAATTTTCCCACACTGGACATTGTTTTAGCTCGTTTCATAGTTGAAAAGCTCACAATTGTCACCCGTATGTGCCCTGCTTATGTTGGCAGACTGATAACTTCTTATCCAATAACCACACTGAAGAAGAGGGACTGTTCAACTCCGTTTATTGAGTCACTGGAGGTGAAAAAGCATGCGTACTTCCAATAGGAGAGATCAGCCTGATGTCACAACAACAAGAAACAAATTTCCGGGTGGCGGAAGTATCGCCTCCAACGTAGAGAGACGGCTATAAACAAGTTATTCTTTATGACAACGATGAGCATTCAAATAAAATATCTAGTTTTTAAATGGTTTGAAATGTATCTTGTCCAAACACCATGCTGTTATAATTACAAAGCAATTGGTTTTTACGTGCTTTTTTTACGGTTAGGTAAAGTAGGCTAGTCTATTACAATAAGTTAACGGTTAACTTGCTAGCCAGCTACTAGTAGGCTAACTACTAAATATGAGCTAGTTTGTTACAGATACACTGAACAAAAATATAAACGCAACATTTTTGTTTTTGCTCCAATTTTTCATGAGCTGACCTCAAAGAGCTAAAACTTTGTCTATGTACACAAAAGGCCTATTTCATTCAAATATTGTTCACAAGATGTCTAAATTCGTGTTAGTGAGAACCTCTCCTTTGCCGAGATAATCCATCCACCTCATGGGTGTGGCATGTCAAGATGCTGATTAGACAGCATGATTATTGCACAGGTGTGCCTTAGGCTGGCCACAATAAAAGGCCACTCTAAAATGTGTAGTTTTATCACACAGCACAATGCCACAGATGTCGCAAGTTTTGAGGTAGCGTGCAATTGGCATGCTAACTGCAGGAATGTCCACCAGAGCTGTTGCCCGTGAATTGAATGTTCATTTCTCTACCATAAGCCGTCTCCAAAGGCGTTTCAGAGAATTTGGCAGTACATCCAACTGGCCTCACAACCGCAGACCACGTGTAACCACACCAGCCAAGGACCTCCAAATCAAGCATCTTCACCTCCAAGATCGTCTGAGACCAGCCACCCGGACAGCTGCTGATCGGTTTGCATAACCTAAGAATTTCTGCACAAACTGCCAGAAACCGTCTCAGGGAAGCTCATCTGCATGCTCGTCGTCCTCATCGGGGTCTCGACCTGACTGCAGTTCGTCGTCGTAGCCGACTTACGTGGGCAAATGCTCACATTCGATGGCGTCTGGCACTTTGGAGAGGTGTTCTCTTCACGGATGAATCCCGGTTTTCACTGTACAGGGCAGATGGCAGACAGCGTGTATGGCGTCGTGTGGGTGAGCGGTTTGCTGATGTCAACGTTGCGAATCGAGTGGCCCATGGTGGCGGTGGGGTTATGGTATGGGCAGGCGTATGCTATGGACAACGAACACAGGTGCATTTTATTGATGGCATTTTGAATGCACAGAGATACCGTGACGAGATCCTGAGGCCCATTGTTGTGCCATTCATCCACAACCATCTCCTCATGTTGCAGCATGATAATGCACGGCCCCATGTTGCAAGGATCTGTACACAATTCCTGGAAGATGAAAACATCCCAGTTCTTGTATGGTCAGCATACTCACCGGACATGTCACCCATTGAGCATGTTTGGGATGCTCTGGATCGGCGTATACGACAGCGTGTTCCAGTTCCTGCCAATATCCAGCAACTTCGCACAGCCATTGAAGAGGAGTGGACCAACATTCCACAAGCCACAATCAACAACCTGATCAACTCTATGCGAAGGAGATGTGTTGCACTCCGTGAGGCAAATGGTGGTCACACCAGATACTGACTGGTTTTCTGACCCCCCCCGGACCTCCCCAATACAGTAAAACTGCACATTTTAGAGTGGCCTTTTATTGTGGCCAGCCTAAGGCACACCTGTGCAATAATCATGCTGTCTAATCAGCATCTTGATATGCCACACCCGTGAGGTGGATGGATTATCTCGGCAAAGAAGTTCTCACTAACACGAATTTAGACATTTTGTGAACAATATTTGAAAGAAATAGGTCTTTTGTGTACATAGACAAAGTTTTAGCTCTGAGGTCAGCTCATGGAAAATTGGAGCAAAAACAAAAGTGTTGCGTTTATATTTTTGTTCAGTGTATGTAGGTGAAGATAGGTAAATAGGAAATACATAGAAACGGCATTTGTTTCTGATAGTGATTGACTCTTAAGTATGGCTGAACTATTAATCGATTTCAAATCAAAATCGCAATTTGAGACAATGCAATTAGCAAATCGCAAAGGCTGCGATTTAAGTTAGCTCGTCTAATCAGGGTTTTAACGGTCAATGCTTAAAGAAACGCATGCCGTCCTCGTGTGACAGTCATGCTCACCAATCAGGAGTGCCCTGCTCTTCATGTACAAGTCATGCGCAAGTCATGCTCACCAATCAGAAGTGGTCTAATGCGACTACGTATACACCCACCAACACAAAACCCAAGGACAAAAAGTGTTCTCAATTTAGCGTCTTTCGCTACATTTAGCAATTTTTCAAACCCTCCTACTGTCTTTCTTTATATCAGGCAAATAGCAACAAATCTAGCTACCTATTCAGACCATCAAGGAAAACGTGAGAAATCTATTAAACTGTCATTTATTCCCCCGCTTAGAGTAATCACAGGTTAGAGCGGTCAGCTCTCTCTCCTTCGCTTCCTCTTGCACCGCGTGCAGACAGCCAGTGTTTCAGGCAGGAGATAATTTACAGAAAGGTTCTATTTTCTAGATTTGTTTTATTACTTTATTTAACTTACTTAACAGTGACAGCTTTTGCTCTACGTTCTATGCCAAGATTTAAAAACATACTAATTCATTGTTGAAATCTATTCATATCTTTTCAGTTCTCATCCTTGCATTGAAAGAAATTGCAGGTGGTAATGCTCCATCACGTTTTAAATATTACACAGTGAATATTGAATTGAAGCATTTCTTTAGAAAATATATATCGCAAATCAAATTGCAATCGCAATATCTGTCAGAAAAATCGCAATTAGATATTTTCCTCAAATCATTCAGCCCTACCATTGAGTATTATTATTAAGAATTAATTATTCATTTTTATCCCAAATGGCCAAAGTCTGACCTCGCAACCGTGACAGCGTTGGATGCGGCGGCACCGGCAGGAGGTTCAGACAACAACTGTCGTTAGTTAGTTGTGAAGTGTTGCCTTAATCTAATAAATCTAGCTATTTGGGGGATACAGTTTAGATGAGCCTACGTTTGTTTAAGAATTTACATTGTCACTTCATAAATGTATTATACTGAATGACAGAGAAACAAAGAAAGAAGTTGCCTGAAACAAGTTAAGAATAAAAGAGACCAACTTAAAGGAAAAAAGATGCGGGCCAATTCTAGTAATGTTAAGGTATAAGCCAGGGAAGCAACGTTTAAACTTCCATGAAACGCTAATGTTGGCCACTTGTAATGCGTAAGTTAAGTGCTTTCAACATAGTGTCTTTGGGCATTTTTGCTTAATTTCAGAGGGTGAATCTGTACAAATCTAGCTCTCTATAACTTGCCAAAATTTTGTTTTTTTCCTAAACACAAGAGATTGAAGCATATTATCTCACTCAAAACTGTTACTTCTGCCACCCGACTGTTACTTCCGCCACCCGGAAGTGTTGCTAGGGCCTTTGTTTACAAACATACTGATCGCTCGTATACACTAATCAACACGATGTAAATCAGGTGGAGATGTCTTTAGCGCTAACGATAAACTAGCGTTTCCTAGCAACACTGTGATGACGTCACTCATAAACAAATGCTTCTTAAAGGCACAGAACACATACATGGGATACAAATACACACGCACCATGAATTTCAACCAAAAGACGAGACCACAAACTGTTCAGTTTAATTTAATTTTGATCAATCTCTTGATCAATTAAATTCTTAATGAAGGTTAACATCCCTATTCAAAACAGTAAAAAAAAAAAATTATTATGAAGATTTCTTTGTTTCCCTGGCACAAAAGGGGGAATAAATAACAAACATTGGCATCGGTCAAATAGTTTTTTTAAACATCGGCATCGGTATCGGCCCAGAATTTCACAATCGGTGAATCCCTAGTTGAATCACAATGCATTGTTAGTGTTGCATATTGCTACATTCGCCGGCTAAGCACTCGCGCTAGCATCGTTCAATGGCGGGTTTTAATGCGCGTCTTGAATGGCGTCGAGTGCGTGACCATGACAACAGCAGAAGGACAGAATCACTTGTTTACTGACTGCTCACTGCAGCATTGATTTCAGTAGCGTGAAGGAAGCCACCATAGAGATAGTTCTATCATTCACATTAGTGGTGTGACTTAATCAAACACAAGGCCGAAATCTCAGTTCAGCCTTCAAAATAAGTGTCTTTAAGTTCTGTCTAGTACCACCAAAATACAAAGTGTTCTAGCTCATTTTTATGTTCCACTGTAAAGTGTTGCCAAATCTTGCGAGACAAATAAGCACCTTCCCCTTCAAAAAACAAACCCAAAAGAAGCCCAACTCTATTATGGCCATACGAAATGATTCAAACTACTGGTGTGAACGTTTATGAAAAGTTTAAAATATTTTCCATGTCAAGCGTGTACAGCCCTTGCGCACACATATCATGGTATGTAAATACTTAGTCCTTACTTTCTCTTGTTTTGGAACAGCTGTCATAGAATATATTGTATTACGTTGTCATAAAATGCATTCTAATTAAATTGCTTAGTCCAATCTTGAGTCTCATCAATCGTGCCTTCATATTATCACTTACGTTTATTTATATATTATGATTCTGGTGATTAGTGTTACACGTGAGAGATACAATACCCAAGATTTTACAGCAAGTGTTTTTACATAGCGCTATTTGGCCGCACCCCCGATCCACTTTGTTTAAGCTCTACTGTCATTTGTTAATTTATATAATTAATTTAATAAATGTGAGAACATATAGAACTTACAGAAAGAAAATAAAACTAAGAACTTGAAGACATATTTGCTCAACAATGCGTCAAGAAAACCTAGTTCACATAGGCCTACTACTGTTTACCAACTGGTTAAACACAAGCTCGAGCAAGGCGAGGCAGGGGGCGGTGATATGTTTGCGCCGAGATTCATGGGAGGGCAAATTACACTTAGACGCATCTTTGATATTATTAGACTAATGAGCAGACTGTGTCATTCAATGGCAATACGTTGAAGAAAGAAGCTTATATACCATTAATGTGAAAAAATTATTTCCTTGTTAGATTTTCTTTACAAGCAACCATGTTTTTAAAACAAGCCCAAAGTTGCTTGTTATAAGCAGAATGGCAACTCTAACTGTAATTGGCCAGTCATTTCTAAAAGAAAAAAGTAATAATTCTCATAAAAAAAAAAATTTTTGCAGAGGGAAATTTACGATGTTCTCACCTTTTTTACCCCTTTCCTGTTTGCATCCCTGTAAACTAATTCATAGGGCTGACCCGAGTGCTTCGAAACTTCGATCGTTGCCATGGAAATCGATTTCCAAATAAAAAATTTTTTATCCCAAATAGCACATAAAAATAGTAGGCCTAATCCAACATTATTCATTACGCATCAGCATTAATTATTAGTTATTACTTGACAAGAGCATTTAACCTTAGTATAGTGTTGTGCCTCTGCTCTCATGTAATCTAACCGTTACCAGCACTGACGATGGGAGTTGCTGACAGGATTACAACTAGGCTAGCAAAGATCTTGGCAGGCAGATCTTGGCAGATCTTTTGCCAGGGCAGCCAACTTTTACTGCACGTGTCCGACATTTATTCGTCTTTGTACTTGAAGAAACATGATTATTTACAGCTATTTCCCCAGTTTCATAACTTCTAATTCTTACACAAACCAATACAAAGTTAACATTGGAATACAACTTTCTCATGTTCCTATTGGATCGCCGCTTTGTAGAAATAAAAAAGAGCACTGTCCGATTTGTATTTTTTTCCGGTGGCAGTCGTTGCGTATAGGCGCCATGCAGTGTCATTTTAGCCTTTTTCAATGGTCTGCAATCGCAGTTTACGCTTCCCAAAAGCAAATGCATGGGAAATATGAGGTGTGAGAGCATGTAAAGACGGTAATTTGTAGCCAGTGTTTGTTTCAATAAAAGTTTGAGGAATAGGCTGCTGTTGTGACAGAAGTCTTTTATAAAGTATGTTGGCATAGGCGATACATTTCTTCATTATTATAGGCACGTTAGCAAGGCCGTTTTTATTTTATCCTATAATTTGATTACATTATTGCACGCTTTATTTGCGCAATGATCTATGGGCATTGTGGTATACAATGAAATAACCATTTCAATGCCGGTGGTCGGAAAAATATGTGAATTTTACTTGCATTGATCCTGTGACCCGAACTTGTTTAGTATACTTATTTAATTTAGCCTAAACAGCTACATATATTGTTTTAGAAAATTGGTGAAGTATCCCACAATGCAGTTAAAATGACATGGAAAATACTGTATTGACTGATTCAGATGGAATGTTAGTTCAGGTTCTCATAACTGTCCCAGTAGCTCATTAGAACAAATGCTTTTGTTAGTCCTGTTTATTTTTTGTAATTACCCATGTCTGTTTCCATTCTCTGTCTAGTAGCAGCAAGCTTAATGTGCTGGTTACTAAACTCCATGACTACTTGGCTCATTCAGTGGAGGATAGAAATGGGCTCTTGGGCTCTCCTGACGGTAAGAATGGCAAACTTACTATCAGTCTTCAAAGTGAAATTAAAGGAATTTACCAATATTGCTTTCAAAAATCTTGTTTTCTGATTTCCATCCACAGCTGTAAGAGCTGTGAGGAAGAACTGTGCCCAGACAGATTCAACTATTGAGGTACATGTTAGTCAATCTGCCACAATTACTGTTGTACTATTATTAATACTTTTAATACTGTTCTTTACTATATTGTATTGAGCGATTATAAATATAACTGGAAGCAATGATAGCGGTGGCCGGCTTTGAAACAATAAGAACATTAAGACATTTTTTGGAGAAAGAAATAAAAATTGGAAAATAAAAATAAAAATCCGGTTGGAATGGTCATAGAACTCTCAGCAAATGGAGGAGGTTGCACACCCACCAACCTACACTACTTTCAGTGTCTTAAAGATGATGTGCTAAATTGAAACATAATCTGTTACCGCACTATACACGACACACCAAAAGTAATCGACAGATGGTGTGCAACAATCAAAAGAAACTCGTCCCCTGCTGTCTATAAAATAATCTAATAAATCATAATTGTAAACTTTTAACATTTATAAAAAAATTGTGTTTAAGGTAAATTTTTAAGAACTTTAGGTTGGAATGGGAATAATAAGACAAATGCTTTCTAAAAGTACGATTCAAATTGGTCAAATATTGAAGCAGTTAAAAATAGAAATTTACAGTACTGTTTACAGTTATACATTTTGATGCACTGTGAGCTCAGTTTCTAATGTGCCGACAAGCTTGGTTTTGTTTTGAAAGTAAACCACCTGAGGATGATATACAGAGATTTTGGTGTAATTTGGTTTTACGGTCTCGGAGGAGTTGTTTCCAATAGTTCAACTATCAAATCCAACCAAAAACCTACTAAACTCAGGTATTTATAAAAGAAATCTGTTTTCCAGATAGAGTTCTGAAATGTTAAATACTTAATGAAACCAGTCTTGGGATTTTTATCTATTTTTTGAATGCGGATTGTTTAATGAATCAGTGAGATGACAAAGTGAATTTACAGTAGTGATTAGTAAAACATTTTGATGTGCTGTGGACTCAGTTTTGGAGATATCAACAAGATATTTTGGACGGTTTATGTTGAGAGTCTGGAGATAATATCTTGAAAATGTGGTTTGACTTGGATTTATTGTTTTGGACCTATATACACTTTGAGTAGACCACCAGTTTAAAAATTTTTAAAAACAGAGTGATGGACTTCATAATTTCTAATAGGTGCCAGTATATGAAAGTTTCATCTCACTGCAATGGACAAGTTCTGAAGATTTCAGAGCAACCCTAATTGCCTATTTTTTATGATTTTTTTAACACTTTGAACGGCTGCTATAGCGCCACCAACAGGTATAATGAGGCGGTATGTCATGGGGTGTGTTTTTAAGCATTGGAAAGCATTTTTAAGCATTGGAAAGCCGAGTTCAGGTGAGAATAATAATAATAATAATAATGCGTACAATTGCAATAGGTGACCGGGTGTACCAGTTGGCCACCTAATGACAGCATTATTGGACATCGATACATCTTTTAAATAGTTACTACAGAAACAACATACACTGCCACCGATTTTAACATCAGTTTTCAAGAGCTAAATGTTAAGTGTTGGAAACTAAAATATCCCATGCTATTTTGAGGTTAGTTGCTGGAGTAGGGCAAAGTTTCAACATTAGGCAATAAAAAAAGAAATTTGGAGGTGAATGTCTGAAATGTTGGATATGCTATTGCATGAGGTGGAAGTATATGGTTTGTATGCATGTACATTATAATAATAATAATAATACATTTCATTTGAGGGCGCCTTTGAAGACACTCAAGGTCACCTTACAGTATATTAAAATTACAATATACAATAAAATGAAAATGAAATACAAAATAAAAGTAATTCAGCAACATAGTAACAATACAAAAGGTGGTGCAAGGTAGGAAACAACAATGGAAACCATAATGACACATTAGTGAAAACACTGATAAACAAGGGGAGACAGTCGGGCACAGTACAAGGGAGCAATTACCGTGAGTAGGCCAATTTGAATAAATTAGTTTTTAGCTGAGTTTGCAAGGATGATGAAATGTCAGACTGTCGGACAAGTGGGGTATGGCAGTTCCAGAGCCTGGGTGCGGAACAGCTGAAAGCCCTAGCACCCATGGTGCTGAGGGGGGAATGGTCAGAAGGCCAGACGATGAGGAGCGAAGGGATTGAGAGGGGGTATAGTCCTGAAGGAGGTCAGATAAGTAAGTGGGGGCCAAATTGTGGAGGGCTTTGAAGGTGAGCAGGAGAGTTTTGAATTGAATGCGGTATTGAACAGGGAGCCAGTGAAGTTCAAAATGAGAGTTGGGGTGATGTGGTCACTGGACTTGGTGTGGGTGAGGATACGAGCAGCCGAATTCTGGACTATTTGTAGCCGGTTTAGTAGCTTGGTGGGGAGGCCTGAAATAACATCATTGCTATAATCAATCCATGAGGATACAAATGCGTGGACCAGGGCTTCAGCACTTGATTGAGAGAGAGATGGGCGAAGTCTGGCTATGTTGCGGGGGTGGATGAATGCGGTCCGAGTTATAGAGTTGATATGAGGGGCAAAGGGGAGAGTGTTGTTGAGGATAACTCTGAGGCTCGTGACCTGGGAGGAGATGGGTACAGGGAAGCCATCGATCATGAGGTTAGGGACAGTGACTTTGACAGAGTGGCTTTGGATCCAACTAGCAGGGCCAGGATCCAGCAGGGCCTCTGTTTTACTGCCATTGAGCTTCAGGAAGTTCTGAATCATCCAACTCTTGATGTCCTGGATGTTTTCTTTTATTTATTTATGTATGTATGTATGTATGTATGTATGTATGTATGTATGTATGTATGTATGTATGTACAGTGCCCTTGGCATTTTTCATGTTTTGTTGCCTCACAACCTGGAATTAGAATGGATTGTATGAAGGTTTGCATCATTTCATCCAGAGAACATGCCTACAACTTTGAAGATGTGATTTTTTTGTTATTGTGAAGCAAACAACAAATAGGACAAAATAACAGAAAACTTCAGCGTGCATAAATATTCACCCCCCTAAGGTCAGTACTTTGTAGAGCCGCCTTTTGCGGCAATTACAGCTGCAAGTCGCTCTGGATAAGTCTCTATGAGCTTGCCACATCTTGCCACTGGGATTTTTGCCCATTCCTCAAGGCAAAACTGCTCCAGCTCCTTCATGTTGGATGGTTTCCGCTTGTGAACAGCAATCTTCAAGTCTGACCACAGATTCTCAATTGGATTGAGATCTGGGCTTTGACTAGGCCATTCCAACACATTTAAATGTTTCCCCTTAAACCACTCGAGTGTCGCTTTAGCAGTATGCTTCGGGTCATTGTCCTGCTGGAAGGTGAACCTCCGTCCCAGTCTCAAATCACAGGCAGATTTGGATATTTTTTTATAACCCAACCCTGACTTGTACTTCTCAACAACTTTGTCCCTGACTTGTTTGGAGAGCTCCTTGGTCTTCATGGTGTGATGCCTCTTGCTTAGTGGTGTTGCAGCCTCTGGGACCTTTCAGAAAAGGTGTGTTTATACTGACAGATCATGTCACACTTAGATTACACACAGGGGGACTTCATTTCACTAATTATGTTACTTCTGAAGGTAATTGGTTGCACCAGAACTTTTGAGGGGCTTCATAGAAAAGGGGGTGAATACATATGCACATGCCAATTTCCCGATTTTTATTTTTAAAAATAATTTTTTATATATATTTTTCTCATTTCACATCACCAACTTAGACTATTTTGTGCAGATCCATCAGATAAAATTCAGATTAAAAAAACATTTAAATTACAGGTTGTAATGTAACAAAATAAGTAACTAGCCAAGGGGGGTGAATACTTTTGCAAGGCACTGTATGTATGTATGTATGTATGTATGTACACATTTACAAATAGATACCAATGTATATGTGTATGTATTTTTTTCTGTTATTGACATTAGAAATTATCAAAGATATCAAAGTAGACATGAACAATAGAGTTTACAGTAACTCCTACTAATGCACTGTGGAAAAATACAAGCCTCCTGTAATTTTTGTATTATACAGGTTTACGGTCACGGACGAAAGCTAAAACTTTTAACCGTTCCCTGCCGGAACGCTCTAATTTTGGTAAGGTAATGATGAGCATACCGTTAATATCTCAGCTGGCCAATCACAATTTTTTATTCTGGAAATTGCCAGATACTATTGACAAAATTGGCAATAGCAACGTATAATTGGTTAAGGTGTTACCGGCACAAATAGTTTTCAATATGTGCTGGCCCGTCACGTAACAAGAGCTTATTTGCTTTATAGGAGATGGGGCGGGCTACGTGTAGGAAAATGGTACCTTGTATTTCATTTACCGCTTCAATGTGAGATCTGACGCGTTTTTCGAGGTAAGAAACGTTATATTTATGATTAAACATTTTCTATCACTTAACAGACAAAACTGTTGTCACAAAGTCTTTATTTCTAGCAAGGGATAGTTCAAGATCAAGATTACTTTTATTAGTCCCGAGGGAAATTTGTTTTGGACATAAAGGCTGCCGCATAGAAAAATAAATACAATTATAGTGTAATAATAGACATAATAAAATAGTTGCGCTAGCCAAACGGCTGATGTTAATTCAGAGCAGTTTCTCCTAGCTAAAGAGCAAGCTAAAGAGCTGAATTTTTAACTGATTTTGTGGCAGTTTCTGTAAAACTAGACAGGGGTTATTAATAATGTATATTTTCTTTTAGCTACATGACATTAGTTTATTTTTTTTGTTAGATTTGGTCACTTCTAATGTTAGTTCTTTTTTTTATTTGACCTTAATTTAACCAGGAAAGATCCGATTAAGATCAAAAATTCTTATCAGCTTGATGGACGGGTTAGCTGAAGTGAGTGAGGGGGTGAAGTTACTGCAGACTGGCCTGGCTACTTCTATAAAGTTAGCTAACTTCATGTGATTGAGACAAAACCCTAAGCTTAGAAAATCGTCTTAAATGTGGTTTAAGTGAGACAAGCAAGCCTAGCAATCATGCAGCCAGCCAGCTAGTAACCAAGTCTACTCACTTTGCTTACTTTAGAAATGTGCTCACATCTGTCAAGTTTCTTTGACAGGAGTTCTTTCCAGGATGTCTCACGATTTGTTAGTGTTTTATGCACATTAGCTACCTAGCAAATTAGGACTTTTATAGTACATTTTGTAATAATTTTGGATGGCTGTTAGTCATAACAGAGCTAGCAAATAGTCTTACCCATCCACCACATATACAGGGTATTTTAGACAATATTTGGCTTGCTTTGCATCAGGAAAGTGTGAAAGTACTGCCTGCATTAGACCATTCTGGTGGATTTTCAAGCCTTTGGTGAATTTAGCATTTACTGTAAGAATTTGACACACTGCTGTCTACTAATTGTGATATATTTCTACTTTGTAGGGATTGATGACCAAGGTCCCCTGCTCCAACCCTCCAGGAGAAGACCGTGGACAGTAGGGTTGAGTACCGAACTCTGTGGTACCGACGTAATTTGGATGATGCCCTTAAAAGTACAGAGTACTGGTTTACGTCAAGTCAATCTGTGCCAAATTTTGGTACCTGAGAATGCATCTGTGAGCGAAAGAGAGCGAGACTACGTCACCCTGCAGCTGGTTCAATGTTCAACACAGTCAAGACAATGGCGAGCTGAAAGTGGTCTCAAGTGTGGTTACACATGTCAACTTTAAGCGAAATGGAAAGCTGACCATTGAAACAGGTTTAGCCTGAAGAAACATCTAGGCTAACAAACATTTTCTAAAAGATTAAGTATAACATATTTCATAGCCTGAAAGCCTAGTCCCTGCTGCAGCATATGCTAGATATGCTTGTCACATTGTTGGATGGCTCCATTATTTTAGTAAAACTCATGTTACGTGATCCTACGAATGACGAGATGGGCGTGCTTAGACTTAGGGTTGGTTTGTTCAATAAATAGCCAACGTTTCAAAACCATACATAGGACATAGGAAATTATTGTTTTATCTTTAAAATGTAATAAATCAGTTTATGAACCCTTTGTGTATATTTTATGAGTGCTATATCATGTATTTATAAATAAAATTTCCCCAACAAAATAATATGCATACCTTGAAACAATACTATGTATTAGCTTCCAAATAAGTCTACACACTTAAACTACCGCTCAAATGTTTTGTCACTTCAAATATCATCTAATATCTATAATTGATCAGAAATATAGTCTAAACTTTGACCTGACCTGTACACGGCAGATTATTTTGTGGAATATCTACATGGGCGTACAGAGACCCATTATCAGCAACCATCACTCCTGTGTTCCCATGGCACATTGTGTTAGCCACCCCAGGTTTGTGTTAAATGGCTAATGTCTGCACAGCTCGGAACTGTTGTGCTGGTTAAATAAGCAATGAAATAGGCCTTTCTTAGGCTAGTTAGAGTATCTGTATCAAGTACTTCAGAGTCTAGTTTGAGAAACAGACGCCTCACAGGTCCTCAACTGGCAGCTTCATTAAATGGTACCCACAAAACTGCAGTCTCAACGTCAACAGTGAAGAGGCGACTTCTGAATGCTGGCCCTCTAGGCAGTAGCAAAGAAAAAGTCATATCTGAGACTAGCCAAAAAAAGGAATAGATAAAGATGGGCTAAATAATAGTCATTGGACAGAAGAAGATTGGAAAAAAGTGTTATGGACAGACGTATCGAAGGGGTTGGGATCACAAAGAACAACATTTGTGAGTCGCAGAAAAAATGAAGGTGCTGGATTAGTGCTTGATGCCTTCTGTCAAGCATGGTGGAGGAAATGTGATGGTCTGGGGGTGCTTTAGTGCTGGTAAAGTGGGAGATTTATACAAGGTAAAATATCTTGAATAAGGAAGGCTTTCACTCCATTTTGCAACGCCAAGCCATACCCTGTGGACGACGTTTGATTGGATCCAAGTTTCTTTCTGCAACAGGACAATGACCCAAAGCACAGCTCCAAACTATGCATTAACTATTTAGGGAGGAAGCAGTCAGCTTTTATTCTGTCTATGATGATGTGGCCTGCACGGTCACCAGATCTCAACCCTATTGTTGTGGGAGCAGCTTGATCGTTTGGTATGTAAGAAATGCCCATCAAGCCAATTGATTCAACTTGTGGGAGCTGCTTCAAGAAGCATGGTGTGAAGTGTCCATATCTATAATGCCATACATCTGCAAGGCTGTAATTGCTGCAAACTGAGTATTATTTTACAAATTAAAAGTTTGAAGAACCATGTCAATGGCTTTACTATATTTTCTATTCATTTTGCAACTCATTTGATGAATAAAAGCGAGTTTTCATGGAAAGCTAAATTTTATTAGATTTTTTTACAAGATGTTGGCCATACCATGAGACCTGAATGAATTCTTACATAAAAAAGTAAAACAAAATATGAAGTGTAATTCACATACTTAAAGTGGCCCGACAGGGTGGACCTTTATAGATGTATTTGTCTTAATCAGTTTTATTAAATTAAATAAATTCTATTTGTTTTGCGCTTTTCTGGAACCCAGATATGCATCACAAGATACACAGTTAACATAGCACCAGACAATGACTCAGAAAGAGGGAGAACAGAGCAATGTCAGTTCAAACTGAGTTAAGGAAAAAAAAATAGTGTAACAAAAAGAACAGAATATCAGTTGAAGAATAGAACCATTTTTTAACACGGTTAATTAAGGGTAGGTTTGTGAAAGAAGAGGTTTTAAGGCGGGACTGAAAATTGATAGCGAGTTAGAATTGCAAATTAAAAGAGGTAGAGTTCCACAGTTTGGGTGCTGCCCTAGAGAATGTACCCCAAAGTTTTTATGTTTGGATTTGGGAATGACTAGTTGCCCAGCTGAGGAGGAACGTAGTGTACAGGAAGGATGACTGAGTTGGAGGATATCAGATAGGTCAAGTAGTGACCAAATTATGTAAAGCTTTGTAGGTGAGTGCCTATGCCAGAGAGAAGGGAATTGCAGTAATCAAGACAGGAGAAAATGAATGAGTGAATGAGCTTGGCAGCTGCACTATGCAAGATGGATGGTCAGATCGTCTCGTAGTTGGAAGAATGACATTTTGACATGGCGGTTTAATTTGAGATAGTTGTCCTGCATCCAGTGGTGCATTGTAGATACAGTTTTTTAGACGGCAACAGGAGTGTTGTCAAGTGACCGTTTGCTGATGTATGTCTGTGTGAATTTTCTAATGATTTGACCAAGGGGAAAGATATATATATAATGAAACGGAGGAGCCGCAAAACATCGTCTTGGGGAAACACCCTGTGTGAAGGATGTGTAACCAATAAGTGAGATTAATTGATTTCTGTGTGTGAGATCTGACTGAAGAGATTGCAGTGCCCCAAACACCCATCATTTGCTGCCTGGAAATATAGAGTTTGTGACATTGTATAAAAGGCTGCACTAACGTCTAATAGAATTAGGATGTTCAGGGCACCTGCATCAGTGGAGGTAAGGAGATTGTTGGTACCAAACAGTATAAATTGCTGTAGCTTTGAGGCAATGATGCATTGAAGGGTTTCAGCAAAAAAGGGCAAGTTAGAGATAGGGCAGTAGTTTTCAAGAATGGTAGTGTTTTAGGATAGGAGTGACAGACGCAGTTTTTAAAGACGGTAGGAAAAATCTGTCGTAGAAGGTTGTAGGTATTAGTCATATATATAGGTTAACCCTTTCCAGCCGGCACACTCAGATTTCAGAACAAAAGTGCCAATGACCATATTAGTAATAGGTCAGTCGGCCAATCACATTTTTATTTTGAAAACTGACGGATACTACTGACAAAATTGACTATAAGCTTGTATAATTGGTTAAGGGGTTGCCATCATGAGGGATGGACATGGTTATTAGATTATTTGAAATGTGGGTATTCGAATATAGTCTCTGCAGTTATCTATTTATATTTTAGCCTAAAGGTAATTTAAATATTATTCATTAGCTATTTTGATGACATACTGTTTATAACGTATACATTAATGCTATTGAAATATGTCAAAAGCATAGAAAAAGCACAATTGCAATGTGTCATATTTTCCCTGCTTTACACATCAAGTAGTTTAAACGTGCAGGCGGCGCGCCAAGCGAAGGCACGAGAGCGCTCTATGCTAGTGCGCTGGATCACCGATAAAAACGCATGCGCTTTGTAGTGCCGACTCTGCTCAGAGATAAAAAAAAATCTGCCCAAATGTGTGAGTAAGAACTGTTCAGAAATTGGGTAAGGAATATGTTTATTTAGCGAAGGCCATATCACGGAAGCCCTTGAGGCTACATTACAAGAGCGCTATGACAAGTGCACCCTGACTCTAGTCACTGCCAATTCAACTGGAGTCGGTCTGTCCTGTGTGTGTGAGCAAGTGTTGCACTATGTTGGGTGAGCAAGTCTGGCACAAATTGTCTGACGTGGTATCACTCAGGCTGAGTGTTGTGTTTGATAGCTGTCGGTCCGTTGTTCGTTTTGTGTACATAATTGGCAACCAATTTGTGTAAAGCGCTTTGAGTCTTGAGAAAAGCGCTAAAAACTAAATACAAAGAATTATGATTTATTATTATGGCAAATTTTTTGTTCTTATTTTTCTATCTTTTTATTTCGGTTAATCGATTACCCAAAAATATTTTTTATAGAATATTCTAATAGTGATACGACCTAAAATTCCCATCCCTAGCCAGCATGAACAATTTGTGATATGTGCTGGTCCGTCACGTAACGAAAACTTAATTTACCTCAGGAGAGCAGGGCTGTGGAGAAAAAAGCTTCAACTTCAAATCTGAGGCCGGTTTTCAAGGTAAGATAAGTCATGTTTATAATAAAACATTTTATATCACTTACCTGACAACTATTATCCGAAAGTCTTATTTTATAATGTTACAAATTTCAGAAAAGTAGCTGTTGGCTAGCGCAAATGTTAATGCAGACCAGCTGCTCATTAGCTAAAGTGCTGAGTTCCTTTTTTTTAACTGAATTTTGTGGCTGTGTCTCTCAAATTAGAGAAATATGGGTTAGCGAATAAAAATGTAGTTGTTCTTTTAGCTACATGCCAATAGTTTTGTTACATTTTGGCACTTCTAACTTTAGAAGTTACTAAAATCTTCTGGATGGGCGGATAAGCTGAAGTGAGTGAGGGTGGGAGTGAAATTACTGATGACTAAAACAACACTATCTAGCTTGAATTCCCAACTTCATGTGATTGAGATGCATTTTTTTGATTATTTTTATTTTATTTTTACAAAATAGCACACTGCAGTTTATTATTTGTGTGGTATTCCTCTATTATAGGGATTGATGTAGCCAGAGGCCAAGGTCCCTTGCTCATGCCCCTCAGGAGAAGACTGGACAGCTGACCAGCTTGGGCTCATAGCAGAGAAGGACGTTGACTATTAGACGTTGACTATTAAGACAATTCTCAGGGAAAGAGGATCTCCAGGTCATAACTGCTTCTGAAATATCATCATCGTAAGGAGATGGGGGAGGAGGACATGGACCCTGATCGCCAGCCAAGACTTTTCAGCAGCGTAATACACGGTTGTCCAGTGTTGTTGTGTGCTGTACAACATGCACTATATAATATCGTTTATATTTTATTTATCCACAGTACCTGTAGTTTACCTTT
This sequence comes from Galaxias olidus, assembly GCA_026901105.3. Classification (NCBI taxonomy): domain Eukaryota; kingdom Metazoa; phylum Chordata; class Actinopteri; order Galaxiiformes; family Galaxiidae; genus Galaxias; species Galaxias olidus. The sequence continues at coordinate 137,628 of JAPMUY010002967.1, read as the reverse complement.
ACTACTTGCAAAAATTAATTCTAATTTATGCATACACACTTCAGTATTTTGTCATGCAATTCTGATGTTGCACTGTATCATGTATTGTCCATATTTAAATAAAGTGTTTAGTCAACATATATAATGTATATTTTAGTATTTGTCTTAAGTTGATGTCGTTTAATTCTGTTAGTACGGCTGAACCTAAGGATTGTGGAGAAGTGGTAAGAAAACGAGATCTTATAAAGCTAACTCCTTTTGTTTTCCCCCTCGCCCACTTATCACTAAAATGCTCATAACTTTTAAACAAACCATGCTATCGGTTTGCAGTTATACATTCTCCTCATAATTGTGAAAAGGTCATACACTCCACACACTTTTCCTCCTTCTTGTATGCAAAGTGGTTAGAATGCTGATCTTTAGTCAAATATGTTGGCCGATGAATATTTTTGTAAAAGTGTATGAAAGCTTCTTCATACGGAATGATTAACATAAAATTATCACACAGACATTTATATAATTGGAAAGAGTAATTGAAGTTCTTCAAAATGTAATGTACAGATTAGATGTATGATCCAATATAGGGAATGGGAACGTGACGTCACAACAACAATGTCGGCCATTTTGAGAGGTTACGGAATCCACTGCTAGGCGCTACAACGCATCTAGTTCTAGTCAGTCTTGGATATTGTTCAACTCCGTCGGTAATCGTGGCTGGTAAAAACTGTTGTATAGTGAGTGGGTTGTAACATCTAATCTCACAACCAACAAACCAAAAATAAAATGCACATTTTACGAGCTATGTTGTCTATAACATTGATTGTGTTGTTGCACATCAGTGGCAAGAAATACAGTACCATCACATCTGCTGCGTGTTTAACGTTAATGTTGCCAATTTAATAACTGCTGAACTATTCACATTGAATGAGATTTAAAATACGAAATCAGACACAAAGACAGGCTATCATTATTATGTGTTTAATGTTTCTAGGGCGGATTAATTATGTATGATTAGCCAATGTTTTATTATCGTTCAGTTAACATAACATTACAAATTAGCTAGCATATTTGTCACGGATTATTATGTAGCTGTCATTTGGCTTGTAGGTTTGAAGGTCCTGTACCAACCCGTTGGTAAATTGGACATGACATGGTTCTCCAAAGACTTACATTTTTAAATATTTTACAGTTGTAGGCGCTAATGCCAAACACCACCAGCGACTACAATACATCACGTGTGGGTGGCAAGCTGTCAAATTCCTTTGATCGTTTAATGTATCTTAATTCGCATGATCAATATAATTAACTAACTTTACTTGTGCAATATGTCGCTCCCTTGCCTCTATCGAGAACGTATCTTTATACAGGCATTTGTCTTTTGCGTGTAATTTAAACATGGATGAGATTAAAGATTGATATGATAGATAACAGATTGGTAGCTAATGACGTTATCCTCCTAAGATGGCGGCGCCACCTCAGAATGCTCTGCGATTCCCATTCCCTATAAACACACCACAGATATTTTAGCATGTTGACGTCATATTCTGGTACAGAATAGAATTTTTGAACTTTTTTACTAGGGCTGGAAAGGGGTAACACAGGGTCAATGAAATTAAATGTACTGGGTAAGAGTCAGGTCAGCTGAGCAGTAAAAACAACTAACAGCAATATATAAAAAAAGAAAAGTATAATATAAATAGCACCGTTGTGACGAAGAGAGAGCTGAGCCAGAAGGCAAAGCTCTCAATCTACCGGTCTATCTTCGTTCCTACTCTCACCTATGGTCATGAAGGGTGGGTCATGACCGAAAGAACGAGATCGCGGATACAAGTGGCGGAAATGAGTTTCCTCCGGAGGGTGGCTGGCATCTCCCTTAGGGATAGGGTGAGAAGTTCAGCCATTCGTGAGGGACTCGGAGTAGAGCCGCTGCTTCTTTGCGTAGAAAGGAGCCAGTTGAGGTGGTTCGGGCATCTAGCAAGGATGCCACCTGGCCGCCTCCCTAGGGAGGTGTTCCAGGCATGTCCAGCTGGGCGGAGGCCGCGGCCTGGGAACGCCTTGGAATCCCCCAGTCAGAGCTGGTTAATGTGGCCCGGGAAAGGGAAGTTTGGGATGCCCTGCTTGAACTGCTACCTCCGCGACCCGACCCCGGACAAAGCGGATGACGATGATGATGATGATGATAATATAAATAGGAAGAGAATAAGGGAGAATGGGTAGAGAATAAGGGTAGTATACATATTTAAGTATCCAAGTCCAAATCCTCCTCGTCCATCTTGTACTCGACCTACTATTTCCGTATGTTTAGGGCTGCTTTTGCTTGCAGTACTGTACAGTATAGTTTTAGCTTTCCTGGCAACCGTGACTTCTCAATGTTCTCTAGGCCTCTGTTCAGTTCTATCCTTAATTCCTCCACCTGCTCCGAGTCTTTAAGGGTAGCATTGTACCATTTTCCGAGACTTTTGACAGGCTTTTCGATCACGGTTGGAATTGGATCCTCATCTATGAAGAAAAGTTTGTTGCACAATTTTCCCTTAACAACAGATATGCTTCTGGATTTGCTTGGTTTTACTTTCATTCTAGCCCATTTAAGGTTATCGTTAAATTTGCTTAGCAGTACACGGAGTCTTTTAGTACACGGAGCAGTTGTCGTCAATATTGTCATATCATCCATATATGCTCGAATGGGAGGGAGACGTAATCCAGCCCTTAACTTTTTCCCGCCAACGACCCATTTTGATGCTCGGATTATTACTTCCACGACCATTTTAAATGCCAAGGGTGAGATTGTACATCCAGCCATGACTCCAATCTCCAGACGTTGCCATTCGGTGGTAAATGTCGGTGTATCAAAACACAATTGAATGTCCTGAAAGTATGCCTTTACCAGGTTTAAAATTGCATTTGGTTCCTTAAGAAACTGAAATGCAGACCACAAAAGCTTGTGGGGCACAGACCCAAATGCGTTTGCGAAGTCCAGGAAAATGACATGGTCCTTTTACTCACGTTTTGCCAATTGAATTTGGTGCCAAATCATGCTAGTGTGCTCCAGTGTGTAAATTGTTGTGATTTGAATTTGTTATTTTGCAATGATATCTCTTTAAAAAACTGCTGTACTTGAATGTAAAAACAGGTGCACCCAGTAAGGTATTGACACTATAGGTTAAAATACCATGTGATACAATTCTTTATATCTTACACAAAGATACTCTCAGGTGAGATTGTGTTGTATAATTGATTGTCATGAGACATCTGTTTGTTTGTTAATTGTTGTTTATGGTACCATCTCATATATTCTACTTTAAATGCAAGCTGGCAAATATTTCCTATACTTTTACAGTGTGTTGGTCTCATTATTTACCCCTCCGCTCCAGAAGTGAACCTAAACCAGCCCAACCTATAGCTGTGGACATTTATTGAAAGTGCTACATAAGACAATGGAGAATGTTACTGTCAGACAGCGTTCCCCTGTCAATAAGAAAGCTAGCTCACACGTCTGTAAAATTCATACTGCTGACTTGTTTCCCCAAAACCTGCAAGTCCTGTGATTTTCAGCCTGCTTATCCCTACATTTGCCCATCATAAAAGGGGAACACATCCTGACACGAGACGGAGTCATTGATGTAGGTGTTCTGTCGACAGTCGGTTTTCAAACGTAACAGAAGAAGTAGAAAGAGGAGGAGAATGAGAATGACTTTGCGATAATAGTAGTTATCTAAAGTCACTGACACTCACATAATGTGTGTTAAAGAGGCCCTATTATGCACATTTTCAGATTCATACCTTTACTTAGGAGTTCTACTAGAATAGGATTACGCCTTTTAATGTTCAATAAACTATTTATTTTTTCCAAACTGCCTGGATCTGCAGCATCTCTTTTCACCCTCTGTCTGAAATGCTTCGTTTTAGCTCCTGTCTCTTTAATGCCCCCCCTCCCGACGAGCCCAGTCTGCTCTGATTGGTCAGCTGGCCAAACAAAGGGAATTTGCCTTCTCGCTGACTCATTATTCAAATTTTTTACTTAGTGACGCAAATAAGTTACGGAAGACAACGCCGGACTACAAAACGAGGAGTTTCAGGCAGTTCAGGGGCAGTGTTTTCTGTGAGAGAGAGTAGTTCCCTTTGGTGTGGACTATGAGGTTTGTAACTTTTCAGACCTTTTACATGCACAAAAAGCTATAAAACACACTAAAGGAAAGGGAAAAACCCAAAAAGCATAATAGGGCTCCTTTAAATATTGAGACTTAAAGAGGACTGATTTGAATGGCGATTTTTTTTTTCATTCTCCCATTGATATTGTGCAAACTGTAGAACTGTATTGTACAAAAATGTTACATATAGCCTCTTTAAGAATGTTGCTAAACTTCCTAAATACAACGTTAGAATGCTGTGCAAAAAAAAAAAAAAATATAAGTCAATAGAGAAGCCTATAAAGTGCTCAGCAGTTCAAAATCAACCCAAAAATGTTTTGCTTCTTGATCCAAAATGGTTGCCAATCCAAACGTATAGCCTAACGGCAATACATTATTGCCCTAATGTACTACTTTTTCTTTGCACTGTGTAAAAATGAGTATCTCCCGCCCTGCTTAAATTAAGCTTAAAATATGTTCACATTTTAGAGAATGTAATTAATATTTTCAACATTAATTATGTTATTTCACTCACCCGCAACCCATCCGGTATTATTAAAGGGATCATTTTTATGACCTGGCCCGCTCGATCCGCGGATTAACGGCAGTGCCCGCGGATATAACTGCAATCCGCGTATCACTATTGTCCTGGGGCATTGGGCTGCCACAGACCAGAGGGTAGAGTGACCTCTTCTGGTCAACCAACACCACTTCCAGTAGCAACTGGTCTTTCATCCAAGTGAGTACCAGGATAGACCCTGCTTGTGTTTAGAGGCAAGCCAGAGGTGGAATGCAGGGTGCTATTGCTCTTGACAAGCCTCATTTTATATGGAGTCGCCCAAACTGGTTTAGTGGTAAAGGTCACCGCGTTAATCCGGTTCACCTCCTGTCGTCTTCCGCCTTTTCATGTCACTCTTAACTGTATCTAAACATACTAAAGACGTACTAGCATATTATACTTCAAAATGGAGTACTAAGATGCACTACAAGATGCGTATAGGCTACGTAATTTCACAATTAACTTTGTGGAAACAAGGACATCCAATTTATCATTGGAACAACAAACCTGTTCAAGAAACAGCAGCAATTGATTTGAGCAGATTCTTCATTCTTATAGAATGTTGTCCCTGTATCATCCAAAGAGAGACCGAGAGAAGTAGTTAATTGACAAACGTTGGGGCGCAAATTTCCTGTTTAGTTTCAGTTGTTTAAATAAACTTGCAATCTCTGTACCATCTCTTGAATATACAGTGCATCCGGAAAGTATTCATACCCCTTCACTTTTTCCACATTTTATTATGTTACAGCCAAATTCCAAAATGGATTAAATAAAAAAAAATTCTCAATATTCTACATACAATACCGCATAATGACCAAGTGAAAAAAGTTTGTTTAGAATTTTTTGCAAATGTATTAAAAAATAAATAAATAAAAAGGCACAGACCTGTTTATATAAGGTCCCACAGTTGACAGTGCATGTCAGAGCACAAACCAAGTTATGAAGTCCAAGGAATTGTCTGTAGACCTCCGAGACAGGATTGTATCGAGGCACAGATCTGGGGAAGGGTACAAAAAAATGTCGGCAGCATTGAAGGTCCCAACGAGCACAGTGGTCTCCATCATTCGCAAATGGAAGACGTTTGGAACCACCAGGACTCTTCCTAGAGCTGGCCGCCCGGCCAAACTGATCAATCGGCGGAGAAGGGCCTTGGTCAGGGAGGTGACCAAGAACCCGATGGTCACTCTGACAGAGCTTCAGTGTTCCTCTGTGGAGATGGCAGAACCTTCCAGAAGGACAACCATCTCTGCAGCACTCCACCAATCAGGCCTTTATGATTATGCGACATTGTGTAGAATGTTGAGGAATTTTTTTTTGTGTAGAATGTTGAGGAATTTTTTTTTATTTTATCCATTTTGGAATTAGGCTGTAACATAATAAAATGTGGAAAAAGTGAAGGGGTGTGAATACTTTCCAGATGCACTGTAGTTTAGATAGTAATCAATTGAGTAGTTGTGTGGAAAATGTATAATTTGCTTTTATAACAGTGGATCTCGTTCACATGCACTAGCCCACAATGAATTATGTGCTTTTCAAATAAACCGCTAGTTCAGAGACATCGCAACGATTTGAAATGGGGAAACGACCCACACACGCACACACACACATATATACACACTTTTTTCAATGGGCCATAGTACATTTTGTTAAAAGAAATAAACTGATGTCTATAAAAATAATCGTACAGTTTTTGTGCATTCAACCAAATCGGAATCTGCACACACTTTCTGACAAAAAAAAACAAGTGTGTTTTTACATTTTACAGGCTGGAATCTTCACAGTTACATCGAAGTGTTCTGGAGCTCTGAGTTCAAGAAGGTTTGCTTCTCATTTAGTTTTGTGTTGACAAAATGGCTGTAATAGAGCAATTAATAATGTTCATTAGAATCACTTATGCTCTTATTATTTTCAATGGCATTGCAGGAAACCCTCAGTCGTTATTAAGCACTCTGGACTAGATGAATCTGGTGAATCTGACGGCAGCACCGAAGACATGGACTTACTTAGCAATTCAGATGTTATTTTTGATGCGGAAAGGTTACCAAAAGGTGGGATTTTCTGCCCTAATCAACTTTGTCTAAAATCACTGAATGGGTCTGTATTTGAATTATTAATTGATTTAATTATGTTTTGTTCTACACCACAGGAACTGTAATGGTAAGACCAGAACCAGTTGGCAATGATAAAGATGATTTCAGGGGCCCAGAATTTCGGGGTCGAAAATCTGGTGTGTTAAAAAAAGATTTTTCAAGACGGCGTGGAGGTGAGGATTTGGGCAAGAGTGGAAAAGACTAACTTTTAGTTAGACCTTAGTCAAATAATTTGTTAGATGCAGATTCATTTTGTCACCACATTGTTTGTGTTTGAGCAGAAATTTCGTGTATAGAATGCTGAGAATTAATCATTAGTAAGATTTACAAAAACAAGTATTTTACGATTCACTGGAAATTAAGTACTTTATTTTATGTAGGAGGTGAACATTTGGAAATTGTTAGTTGCACAGCATGTGGGCGGCAAGTTAACCACTTCCAGAGAGACTCTTTCTATCAACATCCTGTACTGAAAGTGCTTCTTTGCAAGGTGAGCTTTTTGTTAAAGACCCCCTCCAGTGAAAATTGTGTTTGTAACGTTAACATGTCTTTGTGGTGTTTTTCATGTGCTACAAGACAGGAGCAAAAATATGCAGCCAACTGAGCATTTCTGCTTTATAACTGCAGTGCACCAAAGACAATCTAAAACGGACGAGTTCAGACAGGCCAGATTTGTGATGTCACAAATTTTTAAGTAACCATTTTTAACCTACCACCGTTCATGGGTGGGGTAACTTCAGAGCAAGTATGTGCAGTGGCAGAGGAGAGGGGTGGGTATTCAAATAGAGGGGCCGGGGTGACTCAGATTCAGGAAATTTGAATGAGGCAGAAGATTACATGTTTAAGATTTGAACAAGGTAATTGAACATATTTTGCAGAAAAAACATGACATGATATATACGTTTAAGCAGAATATTTTAAATGTTTTATAAAATGACTGGAGGAGGACTTTAACGTACCACACTAATTGACACATCCTTTTTAACTTATTCTAAAAATTAGATGACAACGTTATGGATTTGCGGAACACTGCTTTTTAAAACTTGGTTGCAGTTTAAAGTTGCATATGACAGCTTTTCCATGCAACTTTAGGTGCAACTTAGGGTTGTTTTACATGGTACCTTTCATGCAACCACTTGTTACTTTAATTGTTAATTTATAAAATAAATGGGAGACCACGCGTTTGTTAACTGAAATGTAATTAAACTAGCCTATTAACCAAATCAATCAAATCAATTTTGTTTGTATAGCACATTTCATACACAGAGGCAATTGGATGTGCGTTACACAAGGCAAGCAGAAAAACATACGAGGAAGAAAACAAAAGACCATTCAAAGAAACAGGAAATAAAATAAGAGAAAATAAAATAGCGAAGAATGACAATACTCCTGTGGGATGAATTATTCCCACTACATTTCAATATACACAGGATAGAATGTTATACTATCCATTATGCCATATTCCAAGAGGAGCACTTCAAAAGACAATATTTTAGAATGGACTTGGGTTGAGAGCAGATATGTCATTGAGGTTTTCAAGTGGGCACCCTCCATCCCAGATGTTTCGTTAATTTGAGCCCACGATACCTCCAGAAGGCTTAACGGTGAGCAATGATGTCTCAGAGCCACCCCACTCTATAGCCGCTCTCGGCACGGCCAGATATTTAAATAAACAAACAAACAAACAAACAAATAAATAAAATCAATCCAGTTATTTACAAACAGACCGTGTGGTTGAATATTTCACGCCATCATTACGATCTCGACAGGGATGTCCTCTCCTAATTCAAAGATATTTAATCACAAAGTTTAGTCCTGTGGACTCGGCTTTTATCAGTAGTCCAAGGGGGTGTGTCCCTTGACCTGTGTTTGAGTGTCGGGAGGGCAGAGAGGTGATTGCATGGAATTTATAGGATTTCGACCAATTCCATTTATTTCTGTTCTAAAACTTGTAAATGTTTGATAAAGTTATGCAAAGGCTGTGTCTTGTTATGAATGTTTTAGTACCAAACAGTGTTTACTAGCTGGAGAACAGTTATCTTCCAAATCACAAACAGAATTATACATTCAAGAAATTGATGTGATTTCAAAAGGGAGGCTTTCAGATCCCTTTTACCCTGGCCGTCCAAGGGTTATGCAGGTACAAAAGCCAGGCCGTGCAATCTGATCGAGATAACAGTCTCTGTCTCTCTGGTCTGGAGAGAAATTGACACCCTCAAGAAACAATTGTTAGGTTTAGACCTGATGACTTGATTATCCTACAATGTGTTTGGCTCCTCTGCTGTATTGGGGTGTAAGTAGTCTCGCGAGGCCAGACCTATCTCCACACTTAGTTGTGCTGGGGTGTAAGCTACCGCAAACTCAAATCAGAAACGATAACGGATACAATCACAGCTTCGGCATACAAGCAAAAATAAACAAAACGAACAGGAAAAATTTGCTTTCTCTTGAGGTATGCTGGGGCCTGTATATATTTCAAGAGAGTCAACTTTTCCTCTGAGTTAGCAGTAGCTTACACCCCAATGCAGCAGGGGAAAGTTAATAGTTATTTTTATTAACATGTATAGGCCTTCATATACATAATATATAATATATAATTATGACATTTTTATTAACCATTTTTCCACGTCTTGGCTGGGTAGGCCTACTGCTTTTGAAATGATGTGCTATCATTAAAAGTGTATTGTTTTAATTAAGCACAATATTGCTTGTTTTAAATATTTCAAGGCTACATCCCACCGACTGTAGTATTGAATTGAGTATCAAGAATCATGGAATTTCATTGGTATTGGTATCGACTACACTATTAAATCATGTTGCCTAAGTAACTTTGATTCCTTTTGAATTACTTTGTGTAACTGAAGTTGCATTTAAATTGTGTTTTTGTCCTATTGTTTTATGTAAGAACAGTAATCGCTTTGCATGGCCTTCAGTATAAATCTGTCTAAAATGACAAACAAATGGGTATTAGAAGAAAATATTTGCATATTAGGGTGGTGTGAAATTATTATAAAACATTCATCATATAATGAGAACCCATGTTATTTAAATTACCAAAGTATATCAAATGGACAATAATACAGCCATTATCATAATAAACAACCACCGCATGGGTGATTGTAATGGCAACAAAATTGACATGATCAAGTCAAGTGCGCAATTTCCCCCAGCACTATGTATAAATATTAGTAATAAACCTAATACATTATTAATTTAGGCATTTAAAAAATTTTCTAATTTACCCGTGCGCTGAAAATATTTTATTTTATATAGGGGTAAATTCTACCCTATGGTGTATACCCTATAGGTATAAATGCCCGTGTTTATTTTTACTATATGTAACAATAGGGAGTGCAACACCACAATTTTAGGAAAAGACAAAGGCAGGGGAACATAAATTTTATTAAAACATAGTTGTACAATTGAAAAGTGTAAATATGAGCTCCACTGTGCTTAGTTTGCCTGCAAGGGCGCCATAGCAACCATGTAATTGTTTTTTAAGTAGTGTCTAGTTACTTTTTTTAATAAATAAAACTTCGGACAAGTAATCTCCACCAAACAACTTAAACATTTTTACAAAGATATTTTATGTCAGGGCCTATAATGTTCGAGTATTATTGTCGTCAAATAGAAAATAACTTCTGCCTTATTTACATTTGGCAGCCCTGTTTCAAGTATTACTCAAGTGATGACATCAGCAAAGATGGTGACGGCATGGATGAACAGTGCAGGTATGTTGATGGCTGAAACATAATAATTTGATGTTAAAATAGAAGAAAATAGGGATACATTAATTAACTACTTATACGTTCGTTAATCATTATGCTCCATTTACAGATGGTGTGCAGAAGGGGGCAATCTAATCTGTTGTGATTTCTGCAGCAATGCCTTCTGTAGAAAATGCATTTTGAGAAACTTGGGTCGCAAAGAACTTTCGGGTATACTGGACGAGGAGAGCAAGTGGTACTGCTATGTCTGTAGCCCAGAGCCTCTTATGGATTTAGTTGTGGCATGTGATAGTGTCCTTGAAAATCTGGAAAGTTTGTGGAATAAGCAACGCAAGAAGAGAGAACCTGAGAAATTGGAACTTTACAGCACAGTTCCCAGACATCCTCAAAACATTTCTTTGGACAGTTGGGACCATAGTGGTATGGATGGCAATGTAGTGTTTAACTATAATACACTTAAGATCCCAAAAGATCTCACAAAAAAAGCCAAACACTTGGTAGACTCTACAAACACCTTAAACACAACTTTTTTAAAGTTTATTCAAAGTGGCTCACAGGAAAGACAAACCGCTGAGGTGAGGCTTTTGCACCTCAAGTCTTTCCTGTTAGTACTGAAAGGTCTAAGGAGATCTCAGACTGTCCTTGAGGAATCCCTAAGGGAAGAGTTTGACGACTTGGACTTGAACTGTGGGGAAAACGTTTTTTGTAATACCTTAGATCCAGAAGCACCAGATCCTGATGCGCAGCTCGGCATCTCTGATCATGGTTGTTTAAATGATTTACAAAAGCTGGCTGCCGAGCACTTGGAAGAGGAAGATTCGGACTCGAAAGGCTTTTTAAATAATGAAATACCTCCATTTGAATGTGTGAAAGGGACTGATGACCACCCTAGAGAGGAAATTGGGACAGCAACACGTCGCCAAAGAGGGAGGCCCCGTAAAAATCCTGTTAATATTTCTGTTAATGTGACAAAAGAACTGGTGGTAAAACTAACCCCTGTGCCTGTTGTAAAAGAACATTTGTCTATTAATGAGATTCAGTTTGAAAAGTACATTATGGAAAAAAACAAAGAAAGAAAGGAGCAGGAGAAGGACAAAGAGAAAGACAACACAGATGGAATAATTGAGTTTCTTAATGAGGTTAAGGAATCTTCACAATTTGAAGAGGATCTTGAGTATAGACGTTCCCCGCGGGTGAAAACCACACCATTGCGACGACCAGGAGATGCCAAGCCCAAATCCACCCTTTCTGCTGTCGATAGTGAGAGTGACACAGACGCTGAGGATGGCCCTGCCATGGCAACACTCCATAGAGCTGACGAGAGTGGGCCTGACAGACTTACAGAAGACGAGGACTCGGATGAAGTCCCAGCAACTCTACTCCAAAGATCAGCAATGACTCAGAGCTCGGAGGAAGCTCTGAGCGACGATGGAGATAAGAGTTCTACACAAGTTACAAAAAAATGTCTCTTTGGGCTGACAAAGAACACTCCCCTCTCACCAGAGAGGGTCGCTCGCAAACGTAAAGTGCTTGGCTGCTCTTCTGACTCTGACTTTAGTAGCAGAAGGATCAAATCTCGTAGAAGAAGTGGCACAGATTCCTCTAGTGATGACCCTGACATAAACAAGGAAATAAAACCCATGGGTAACTTGATATCAGTTGGGAACTCTCGGAAAGTCAAACGAGAAGATGCACCTTGTAGGAAAGAGAGAGCTGTCATCAAAATAGGCCAACATGTATCAAAAAAATGTGTGCTGGAGACTGATGTGGATACATCAACCGCTTCAAGCGAAGATGATGGGGACCTGGGCTCAGATTCTGGAAGTGATATGGATGTCCAGCAGATCAAGCCGATCACTGAAAATGTGGCTTTACTGGGGGCGGCAGCTTTCCACCAATCATCCGGTAAGCCTATCTTACTTTACTTTTACTGTAGCTAGACCCCTAGTCTATTTTTCTACTTTAAATCTTTCATAATTGGACCAATGATGTTGCATGCTTTAGTTTAAATGTAAAAAAATTGGGGGAGTGATTTAAGACTACTTCTGCTCTGAAGTGCAAAAAAGTTGTTGCCCTGAGTGTTCAAGACCCCCAGTTTTTTTCTTTCTTGAATGCCAGTAAAACATCAAAGTGATCTAAATGGCCAGATAATTACTGTGGCCTGATTTTTTTAAAGTGTTTGTTATACTAATATGCAATATACATACATATACAGTATGTGTTTAATCTAGAATTTTTTTTTTAACTGGAAACTTATCGATGCCTTTTATATAGCCTTTACATTCAATTAGAAATGTAAAACGCATAATATAACTGCAAGCAGTGATACGGTGGCCGGCGTATAAAAAGAATGACAGAAAAAAAAGAACATTAAGGAGAAAAAAAAAATAAGAATAAAAAATCGCATGAAAAGAAAAAAAAGAAATAAGAAAAGACAGACATTTGGTTGGAATGGTCATAAAACTCAGCCAATGGAGGAGGTTGCACACCCACCAACTTACACAACCTTCAGTATCCTAAAAATGATGTGCAAAATTTACAACATTATCTGTTACTGAACTATATGCACCACCAGCACTTGCAGCAAAAATCTGACTTTTTATTTATTTATTTATTTATTTGTTTGTTTATTTATTTATTTTTACTTGTGCAAAGTGGCAATCCAATAGGAACATTAGAGAAAGTTGTATTCGTCTTGTAGCGGCTTGGGTAAGATCAGCAGAGACTCATGTCTATTTGACCCTTTAAATGCTGATATTCAAGCAAAAAGGTCGCACACCAAATGGATGAAACATGCTCTGAGTGCAAAAAAGTACAAACTGATTTCTGCTTTTACAATACTTCATAACTCTTTGCATAAACATAAAAACATAACAAGGAAACATTAAGAAACCTACTGTCCATAGCAATGCAGAGTTACTCGCGAGGCATGCTGGGAGTTACACCCAGCGCTACATTATGTTGATTTTCTAATGGTTGGTGTAAGGATTAGAAGTTATGAAATTAGGGAAAAGGTTGTAAATAGCCATGTTTCTTCAAGTACAAAGATAAATAAATGGCTGCCGCGACAACCCCGAGGTCCAAAATAAATTCCCGCCGCGCTTGTTATACGCACACAACTGTGCTTGTCTCACACGCACAGGCTTTCTGACAAGTTTGCAACCGTGATTAGAAGTTATGAAACTACTGTAAATAGTCATGCTTCTTGAAGTACAAAGACGAATAAATAACTAGCACGTGCAAGGCTTTCTGACAAGTTGGCATCCCTGCAGTAACAAATGTTCATATGCACTGGGTTAATTTTAGATAGCTAAATTATACTGTTCATGTACTGTATCTTAAGTTTCTTGTAATTTTGTTTTACATGTTTGTTTAAAACGGTTCATTTTGATGGAAACCCAAAAGTCACCACCACACACCAAAAGTATTCTAAAGATGGTGTGCAACAATCAAAAGAAACTCGCCCCCTGCTGTCTATAAAATTATTGAATAAATTATAATTGTAAACTTTTAACATTTATTAAAAATTGTTTTTGAAGTACATTTTAAAAAACTTTAAGTCGGAATGGGAATAATAAGACAAATATTTTCTAAAAGTATCAGGGCTCAACAATAAGGCTTGCCCGCTTGCCCAGGGCAAGTAAAATGCCACATCGGGCAAGTACATCTTGCAAAAATATATTCAATAAAATTCAAAACGTTGTTGATGTTGTGTCATAAAGGACGTTGTCGTTCTCTGGCACACAGCCTGCTCCCTCCCCTTGCATCTGAGAATATTGTAACTCGCTGATTTTCAATATTAGCCATGTTATCTTGTCACACGCGCAAAAATGGTGACGCGTAAAGACCAAATTTATTAGCTAAGGCGCAAGTGATCATTTAAATAATCTTGGAAACATGAGTTTAGTTGGGTAGAGTTAATTGGAATTTTGCCTACATCCTCTGTGTTGCGCAGTTTACCACAAGTTTGAGGGCAAGGCGGATAAAACAGTGCCGTTCCAAAAAAACTTTGCTGGAGTGCCATAAAGACCCGACACAGCATCTCACATTTGTATCAGTGCTGTTGGTGTTGTCATCCGCAACCAGAGCCGCAAAAGTTGAAGGAACGTTAGCTAGCTAGCTATCTTGCCTCAGTGCAGATATGGGATTGTCAAATAAGGATCAATGTTACGAACCGAAGTTAACTTAATGTTACCATGTTAAGTAGTTTTGTAAGCAAGGGGAAGGCGAGATCGCCATGTGTGCATGCCTGTGCTTTGCCTATTGATAGGGTGGAAAATAATGTAGCCTACTGTATGAGGTATTCTCTGTAGTTTTTGTTGTCATGTCTACATTTTTTGTTGTCAACAGACATGCTAAGGTAATGTGTGTCACAGAAATGGGAAGAAAAATATGACTACTATTATTTTGTAAATTTGGTAACGTTAGTAGGCTAGTACAAGTATTACATCATATTTGGCTGTCCAGTGTCCACTATTCGAAAACCTTAGCCTAAGTGATTAAAGTAGCAAAAGACAATCTACCTTTGTATTTCTTTTCCATTATTCCATCAATAATATTGATATCTTTCTATTCCCACAAAATTTATCTATTTAACTGTAAACATAGTTGCAGCCACATGCCATTAAGATGTAAATCTACATTTGTTTAAGTCATGAAGAAAAATCCGTTTTCTTTGCAGTGGTATCATGATATTACTTGGTATCATGGTACTTTTGCTGTGGGTGGGCTTAGGCCTTGTCAACATCAGTACCATTCAATAAACGTGTTATCCTATGATTGATAAACAAAGGTGGCTGAATTAATTTAGATTAAATGTGGTTAGTGGCAGACAGGGAATTCTGTTAAGATTCATTCACAGATTTGTATTTGAATTTATATGGTTTTAATGATTAAACATCATGAAAATTAACTTCAGTCTTTGTTATTTGATAACCGCTAATGAATAAAACTATTGAATAAATTTCAAAATCCTCCTCCATACATTCAAGGCCATCCACAATCTAGCCCCTCCATACCTGTCTGACCTCATTCATATTAACACTCCCACCCGGTCCCTCAGATCTACCTCCTCCATCAACCTGATCGTCCCCCGAATTCGTCTGTCCACCATGGGATCGCGAGCCTTCAGCTGCTCCGCCCCACGTCTATGGAACTCCCTCCCCCTGACATCAAAAATCTGGACTCAATTTCCTGTTTCCAAAACCACCTCAAAACCCATTTGTTTAGGCTGGCTTACTGTCCCACGTGATGCTTTTTAATGCTCGATTGCAGGCTCCATGCCTTTTTAATTGTATACTACTTATTTTGATCTTATTTTATTTTATTTATTGATTTATTTTTATTATTTTTATGAGAACTGTTTTTTATATTACTGTACGGCGACCTTGAGTGCCTTGAAAGGCGCCTTATAAATTCAATGTATTATTATTATTATTATTATTATTTGTGTTGGGGCAAGTAAAAATTGACTTTGGGCAAGGAGATTTCTGATCCACTTGCCCGACCGGGCAAGTATAAAAAAAAACTTAATGTTGAGCCCTGAGTATGATTCAAATATTGAAGCAGTTAAAAATAGAAATGTACAGTATTGTTTACAGTAATACATTTTGATGCACTGTGAGCTCAATTAAATATAAAAAATCCCCAACTTGTTCCTATAGTAGACGATCTACAGAGATTTTGTTGTAATTTGGTTTACGGACTCGGAGGAGTTGATTAAAATAGATGTTTCAAAGAGTGAAGTTCAACCAAAAACTCACAAAACTATTTATAAAAAATTCTATTTTTAAGATAAGTCTGACATTTTGCACACGTCATGTCATTAATCTTGGGATGTTTACATATTTTTCAGATGAGGATTGTTCAATGAACCAGTGAGGGATGACAAATTGAATGTACAGTAGTGATTACAGTAATACATTTAGATTTTCCGTGAGCTCATTTATGGAGATATCAACAAGATATTCTAGAGATTTGATGTTGAGCACCTGAAGATGCTATCCTGTAATTTTGATGGGATTTGGATATATGGTTTTGGACCTGGACGCTTAGGGTGAACCCCCAGTTTTGAAAAAAAAAAACGGAGTGATGTACTACATAATTTATCATGGGTGCCGTATATGAAATTTTCATCTCACTGCAATGAACGAGTTCTGAAGATTTCAGAGCTGTAACAATAATGGCCTAACTGTTGTGATTTTTTAATACTTTGAACTTTGAACTGCTGCTATAGCGCCACCAACAAGTATAATGAGGCGGCATGTCATGCATGGGGTATAGTTGTGAGTGGACCTGGACATGTGTGCAAATTATGGTGAATTTTTTACCATGGGAAGTATAGAATCGTAGGTAATAATAATACTAACAATCACAATAGGTGCCCGGCTGCACAGCCGGCCACTTAATAAAGCTTATCTGTAATGTTCTGTGATTCAATGCACTGTCTATAATACATTAACTTTTCACTGATCTTCAAAGATTATTTTCAAAGCTTGTAATACTGTCATCTCAAGGGACGACAAACGGCAAGCCGTTCTAACATTTGATAACTCATTTTTTATGTCCAAAATACACTCACATATCATCTTCCATTGGATATTACGTTTTTGTTGTCTGTCTGCTTTCTGAATTTAGATATCAGAGTTTTTTAACGTGATAACCACTTAACAGTTTGATATCAACATGTTATAACATGGATATCCAAATTTGTTATTTCAATATCACCACTTTTTTCAAAATACACAAGATGCAACGTTATTAGGGGAGTGATTACTCCTTAGTGACTACTTCTGCTCTGAAGTGCAAAAAAGTTGTTGCCCTGAGTGTTCAAGACCCCCAGTTTTTTTCTTTCTTGAATGCCAGTAAAACATCAAAGTGATCTAAATGGCCAGATAATTACTGTGGCCTGTAATCCATTATGCCATACTCCAAGATGAGCACTTAAAACCGATATTTAAATTGGATTTGGGTTGAGAGCAGACATGCCATTGGGGTTTTCAAGTAGGCACCATCCATCTTGGATGTTTCGTTAATTTGAGCCCACCACACCTCCAGAAGGCTGAACAATGAGCAAAGACGTCTCAGAGCCACCTGCTCTATGTCCTCTCTCGGCACGGTGAGATAATCAAAAGAAGAAATACCTGACACACATCTCCAACTGCTGGCTTGAAACAAGGAACACTCAGACAGTTGAAAGATTAATGAAAGTGTTGAAAGTGGCACACTCTTGTACTCTCGCATACTTATTATTATTAGTGTGCCCACTGAAAGTGGCACACTCTTGTACTCTCGCATACTTATTATTATTATTATTATAGTTTTTTCCGTAGGCCTCCGTATGTCAATAACCGTACATGCTACACATACGGTTCATATATCAAAACGTGCGTACTGATCTGTAGATGTGTGCTTTTTATACTGTGACATCATTTAATGTACGATATTAATATAATATTTAATAAACTGCAAAAAATGGCCATTTTTCACACCTTTTCACACTTTTTCGAATGTCCTCGCAGAGCTCAGCCTCCGTACATGCTACACATACGGTTCATATATCCACACGTGCGTCTTGGTCCGCAGATTTATGCTTTTTCAAAATTTCTCACTTGTAATCTATACATTTTTAATTATTCTTAATTAACATGCTTTATTTAGGTCTCAGCTGAAACGCTACTCCTCCTACAAATTTTATGTTACGTATACGGTTCTAATGGGAAAATGTTCAGAACATCATGGTGCATTGGAAACTTATTCAGATTTTTGATATAATTAATACTTTTATAATTATGCAAATATGTAAATGAGCCTCATTTGCATATACCACTGAAACTGGATTATCTCACTGAGTTTTCATGCGAGACACACGGTTCATACATCAAAATGCTCATCTTGACATGCTGGATCATGAAACGTAAACAATTTCAGAAAATATTATGGGATGTATGTGGCACAATCAAAAATGCTTAACGGAGCATCTTTTTCAGCTTTTATGTTACAAACACCGTTCCAACTGCATATCGCTCAGCTTGGCCAGCTTAGTCAACGTACTAAAAATCATATTGATACATCCCATAATTTGGAGTTGTTTACAGTTTAAGTGCCTCTCCCATAGACTTACAGTCAAGTTGTAGATCAGTGACCGTTTATAGTACAGACATGATTGAGGTATGTACATACTCAGGAGAGCATACTGATCAAAGTTGCAAAGTTTCATCTTGATATCATTTATACTTTTTGATTTCAGAAATGCATGTATGTCTATGGAGCCTCATTGACTTCCATTCAAATTGGAGCTCAATGACTGTTAATGGTAGACTTAAGTTCAATGTATCTAACTGGTCAGTACAGCATACGGATTCAAGTTGTTCAGTCATTTACCTTCAATGTGCGTGTGTGTTTGTACATACATACACGCGCACACACACACACACACACACATACATATATATCATATATTTTAATATATTATAATACGTTTATCATATATTTATATACATATAATATATACACATATATGTATATATATTAACACACATATATATATATATATATATAGAATAATATATATATATATTATATGTTTTTATGAGGTTTAAAATACGTTATCATATATAATGGGCTTCCTGAACTCCTAGTCTAATTGCATACGGTTTCATACACTTACATACCGTATATAAGGTTACAATAAACTTACAGAATACACATATTTTATTGTTTTAAATCATTTACATTCATACAGTATTAAACGTAACATCATGAGTCAATCCTTATAGCATACAGCACATGCGTTGTGGGCACACTACATTTTCTTCAGGAAATGTCATACCATCTAGTTATTATTATAGTTTTTGAAATTGGAACACTCTTGTACTCTAGAATACTTATTATTATTATTATTATAGTTTTTTCCGTAGGCCTCCGTATGTCAATAACCGTACATGCTACACATACGGTTCATATATCAAAACGTGCGTACTGATCTGTAGATGTGTGCTTTTTATACTGTGACATCATTTAATGTACGATATTAATATAATATTTAATAAACTGCAAAAAATGGCCATTTTTCACACCTTTTCACACTTTTTCGAATGTCCTCGCAGAGCTCAGCCTCCGTACATGCTACACATACGGTTCATATATCCACACGTGCGTCTTGGTCCGCAGATTTATGCTTTTTCAAAATTTCTCACTTGTAATCTATACATTTTTAATTATTCTTAATTAACATGCTTTATTTAGGTCTCAGCTGAAACGCTACTCCTCCTACAAATTTTATGTTACGTATACGGTTCTAATGGGAAAATGTTCAGAACATCATGGTGCATTGGAAACTTATTCAGATTTTTGATATAATTAATACTTTTATAATTATGCAAATATGTAAATGAGCCTCATTTGCATATACCACTGAAACTGGATTATCTCACTGAGTTTTCATGCGAGACACACGGTTCATACATCAAAATGCTCATCTTGACATGCTGGATCATGAAACGTAAACAATTTCAGAAAATATTATGGGATGTATGTGGCACAATCAAAAATGCTTAACGGAGCATCTTTTTCAGCTTTTATGTTACAAACACCGTTCCAACTGCATATCGCTCAGCTTGGCCAGCTTAGTCAACGTACTAAAAATCATATTGATACATCCCATAATTTGGAGTTGTTTACAGTTTAAGTGCCTCTCCCATAGACTTACAGTCAAGTTGTAGATCAGTGACCGTTTATAGTACAGACATGATTGAGGTATGTACATACTCAGGAGAGCATACTGATCAAAGTTGCAAAGTTTCATCTTGATATCATTTATACTTTTTGATTTCAGAAATGCATGTATGTCTATGGAGCCTCATTGACTTCCATTCAAATTGGAGCTCAATGACTGTTAATGGTAGACTTAAGTTCAATGTATCTAACTGGTCAGTACAGCATACGGATTCAAGTTGTTCAGTCATTTACCTTCAATGTGCGTGTGTGTTTGTACATACATACACGCGCACACACACACACACACACACACACATACATATATATCATATATTTTAATATATTATAATACGTTTATCATATATTTATATACATATAATATATACACATATATGTATATATATTAACACACATATATATATATATATATATATATAGAATAATATATATATATTATATGTTTTTATGAGGTTTAAAATACGTTATCATATATAATGGGCTTCCTGAACTCCTAGTCTAATTGCATACGGTTTCATACACTTACATACCGTATATAAGGTTACAATAAACTTACAGAATACACATATTTTATTGTTTTAAATCATTTACATTCATACAGTATTAAACAACATCATATTAAACGTAACATCATGAGTCAATCTTATAGCATACAGCACATGCGTTGTGGGCACACTACATTTTCTTCAGGAAATGTCATACCATCTAGTTATTATTATTTTTGTTCCGTAGTTTTTTCCGCCTCCGTATGTCAATAACCGTACATGCTACACATACGGTTCATATATCAAAACGTGCGTACTGATCTGTAGATGTGTGCTTTTTATACTGTGACATCATTTAATGTACGATATTAATATAATATTTAATAAACTGCAAAAAATGGCCATTTTTCACACCTTTTCACACTTTTTCGAATGTCCTCGCAGAGCTCAGCCTCCGTACATGCTACACATACGGTTCATATATCCACACGTGCGTCTTGGTCCGCAGATTTATGCTTTTTCAAAATTTCTCACTTGTAATCTATACATTTTTAATTATTCTTAATTAACATGCTTTATTTAGGTCTCAGCTGAAACGCTACTCCTCCTACAAATTTTATGTTACGTATACGGTTCTAATGGGAAAATGTTCAGAACATCATGGTGCATTGGAAACTTATTCAGATTTTTGATATAATTAATACTTTTATAATTATGCAAATATGTAAATGAGCCTCATTTGCATATACCACTGAAACTGGATTATCTCACTGAGTTTTCATGCGAGACACACGGTTCATACATCAAAATGCTCATCTTGACATGCTGGATCATGAAACGTAAACAATTTCAGAAAATATTATGGGATGTATGTGGCACAATCAAAAATGCTTAACGGAGCATCTTTTTCAGCTTTTATGTTACAAACACCGTTCCAACTGCATATCGCTCAGCTTGGCCAGCTTAGTCAACGTACTAAAAATCATATTGATACATCCCATAATTTGGAGTTGTTTACAGTTTAAGTGCCTCTCCCATAGACTTACAGTCAAGTTGTAGATCAGTGACCGTTTATAGTACAGACATGATTGAGGTATGTACATACTCAGGAGAGCATACTGATCAAAGTTGCAAAGTTTCATCTTGATATCATTTATACTTTTTGATTTCAGAAATGCATGTATGTCTATGGAGCCTCATTGACTTCCATTCAAATTGGAGCTCAATGACTGTTAATGGTAGACTTAAGTTCAATGTATCTAACTGGTCAGTACAGCATACGGATTCAAGTTGTTCAGTCATTTACCTTCAATGTGCGTGTGTGTTTGTACATACATACACGCGCACACACACACACACACACACACACACACATATATATCATATATTTTAATATATTATAATACTTTTATCATATATTTATATACATATAATATATACACATATATTTATATATATTAACACACATATATATATATATATATATATAATAAAATATATATATAATATGTTTTTATGAGGTTTAAAATACGTTATCATATATAATGGGCTTCCTGAACTCCTAGTCTAATTGCATACGGTTTCATACACTTACATACCGTATATAAGGTTACAATAAACTTACAGAATACACATATTTTATTGTTTTAAATCATTTACATTCATACAGTATTAAACGTAACATCATGAGTCAATCCTTATAGCATACAGCACATGCGTTGTGGGCACACTACATTTTCTTCAGGAAATGTCATACCATCTAGTTATTATTATTATTATAGTTTTTTCCGTAGGCCTCCGTATGTCAATAACCGTACATGCTACACATACGGTTCATATATCAAAACGTGCGTACTGATCTGTAGATGTGTGCTTTTTATACTGTGACATCATTTAATGTACGATATTAATATAATATTTAATAAACTGCAAAAAATGGCCATTTTTCACACCTTTTCACACTTTTTCGAATGTCCTCGCAGAGCTCAGCCTCCGTACATGCTACACATACGGTTCATATATCCACACGTGCGTCTTGGTCCGCAGATTTATGCTTTTTCAAAATTTCTCACTTGTAATCTATACATTTTTAATTATTCTTAATTAACATGCTTTATTTAGGTCTCAGCTGAAACGCTACTCCTCCTACAAATTTTATGTTACGTATACGGTTCTAATGGGAAAATGTTCAGAACATCATGGTGCATTGGAAACTTATTCAGATTTTTGATATAATTAATACTTTTATAATTATGCAAATATGTAAATGAGCCTCATTTGCATATACCACTGAAACTGGATTATCTCACTGAGTTTTCATGCGAGACACACGGTTCATACATCAAAATGCTCATCTTGACATGCTGGATCATGAAACGTAAACAATTTCAGAAAATATTATGGGATGTATGTGGCACAATCAAAAATGCTTAACGGAGCATCTTTTTCAGCTTTTATGTTACAAACACCGTTCCAACTGCATATCGCTCAGCTTGGCCAGCTTAGTCAACGTACTAAAAATCATATTGATACATCCCATAATTTGGAGTTGTTTACAGTTTAAGTGCCTCTCCCATAGACTTACAGTCAAGTTGTAGATCAGTGACCGTTTATAGTACAGACATGATTGAGGTATGTACATACTCAGGAGAGCATACTGATCAAAGTTGCAAAGTTTCATCTTGATATCATTTATACTTTTTGATTTCAGAAATGCATGTATGTCTATGGAGCCTCATTGACTTCCATTCAAATTGGAGCTCAATGACTGTTAATGGTAGACTTAAGTTCAATGTATCTAACTGGTCAGTACAGCATACGGATTCAAGTTGTTCAGTCATTTACCTTCAATGTGCGTGTGTGTTTGTACATACATACACGCGCACACACACACACACACACACACATAAATATATATCATATATTTTAATATATTATAATACGTTTATCATATATTTATATACATATAATATATACACATATATGTATATATATTAACACACATATATATATATATATATATATATATAATATATATATATATATATATGTTTTTATGAGGTTTAAAATACGTTATCATATATAATGGGCTTCCTGAACTCCTAGTCTAATTGCATACGGTTTCATACACTTACATACCGTATATAAGGTTACAATAAACTTACAGAATACACATATTTTATTGTTTTAAATCATTTACATTCATACAGTATTAAACGTAACATCATGAGTCAATCCTTATAGCATACAGCACATGCGTTGTGGGCACACTACATTTTCTTCAGGAAATGTCATACCATCTAGTTATTATATTTTTTTCCGTAGGCCTCCGTATGTCAATAACCGTACATGCTACACATACGGTTCATATATCAAAACGTGCGTACTGATCTGTAGATGTGTGCTTTTTATACTGTGACATCATTTAATGTACGATATTAATATAATATTTAATAAACTGCAAAAAATGGCCATTTTTCACACCTTTTCACACTTTTTCGAATGTCCTCGCAGAGCTCAGCCTCCGTACATGCTACACATACGGTTCATATATCCACACGTGCGTCTTGGTCCGCAGATTTATGCTTTTTCAAAATTTCTCATTTGTAATCTATACATTTTTAATTATTCTTAATTAACATGCTTTATTTAGGTCTCAGCTGAAACGCTACTCCTCCTACAAATTTTATGTTACGTATACGGTTCTAATGGGAAAATGTTCAGAACATCATGGTGCATTGGAAACTTATTCAGATTTTTGATATAATTAATACTTTTATAATTATGCAAATATGTAAATGAGCCTCATTTGCATATACCACTGAAACTGGATTATCTCACTGAGTTTTCATGCGAGACACACGGTTCATACATCAAAATGCTCATCTTGACATGCTGGATCATGAAACGTAAACAATTTCAGAAAATATTATGGGATGTATGTGGCACAATCAAAAATGCTTAACGGAGCATCTTTTTCAGCTTTTATGTTACAAACACCGTTCCAACTGCATATCGCTCAGCTTGGCCAGCTTAGTCAACGTACTAAAAATCATATTGATACATCCCATAATTTGGAGTTGTTTACAGTTTAAGTGCCTCTCCCATAGACTTACAGTCAAGTTGTAGATCAGTGACCGTTTATAGTACAGACATGATTGAGGTATGTACATACTCAGGAGAGCATACTGATCAAAGTTGCAAAGTTTCATCTTGATATCATTTATACTTTTTGATTTCAGAAATGCATGTATGTCTATGGAGCCTCATTGACTTCCATTCAAATTGGAGCTCAATGACTGTTAATGGTAGACTTAAGTTCAATGTATCTAACTGGTCAGTACAGCATACGGATTCAAGTTGTTCAGTCATTTACCTTCAATGTGCGTGTGTGTTTGTACATACATACACGCGCACACACACACACACACACACACACATACATATATATCATATATTTTAATATATTATAATACGTTTATCATATATTTATATACATATAATATATACACATATATGTATATATATTAACACACATATATATATATATATATATAGAATAATATATATATATTATATGTTTTTATGAGGTTTAAAATACGATATCATATATAATGGGCTTCCTGAACTCCTAGTCTAATTGCATACGGTTTCATACACTTACATACCGTATATAAGGTTACAATAAACTTACAGAATACACATATTTTATTGTTTTAAATCATTTACATTCATACAGTATTAAACGTAACATCATGAGTCAATCCTTATAGCATACAGCACATGCGTTGTGGGCACACTACATTTTCTTCAGGAAATGTCATACCATCTAGAGATTTATGCTTTTTCAAAATTTCTCACTTGTAATTTATACATTTTTAATTATTCTTAATTAACATGCTTTATTTAGGTCTCAGCTGAAACGCTACTCCTCCTACAAATTTTATGTTACGTATACGGTTCTAATGGGAAAATGTTCAGAACATCATGGTGCATTGGAAACTTATTCAGATTTTTGATATAATTAATACTTTTATAATTATGCAAATATGTAAATGAGCCTCATTTGCATATACCACTGAAACTGGATTATCTCACTGAGTTTTCATGCGAGACACACGGTTCATACATCAAAATGCTCATCTTGACATGCTGGATCATGAAACGTAAACAATTTCAGAAAATATTATGGGATGTATGTGGCACAATCAAAAATGCTTAACGGAGCATCTTTTTCAGCTTTTATGTTACAAACACCGTTCCAACTGCATATCGCTCAGCTTGGCCAGCTTAGTCAACGTACTAAAAATCATATTGATACATCCCATAATTAGTTGTTTACAGTTTAAGTGCCTCTCCCATAGACTTACAGTCAAGTTGTAGATCAGTGACCGTTTATAGTACAGACATGATTGAGGTATGTACATACTCAGGAGAGCATACTGATCAAAGTTGCAAAGTTTCATCTTGATATCATTTATACTTTTTGATTTCAGAAATGCATGTATGTCTATGGAGCCTCATTGACTTCCATTCAAATTGGAGCTCAATGACTGTTAATGGTAGACTTAAGTTCAATGTATCTAACTGGTCAGTACAGCATACGGATTCAAGTTGTTCAGTCATTTACCTTCAATGTGCGTGTGTGTTTGTACATACATACACGCGCACACACACACACACACACACACATACATATATATCATATATTTTAATATATTATAATACTCTGCATATAATATATACACATATATGTATATATATTAACACACATATATATATATATATATATAGAATTATCTCTTTATATACTATAAAGGGGGTTAACGTGCATTATCTAAAATCCGAACGTACTTGCTCATTGTTTATTATTTTTATTATTATTATTATTAGTAATATAGAAAAAGCGACCAACTCAATTTCTGCTCTATCATCATGCTCGCATTGTTTTGAAGTGGAGGCTAGTGGTCTTAAATGTGCACGCATAGCGAATAGCAACTTGTTAAATAAAATATACAATTAAGTAGCCAGCTGGACTTAATTGAGTGGTCGGCTGTTTGGCCGGCAATCCGCGCTTATGGAAAGCCTTGCCATCTGTCTTATAAACCAGTAATGACAATTGTACTGGGCACTCACCATTTGAGTGGGCCTGCTTGGCTGCACAAATGCCCTCCAAATGCTTGCAGTATCAGGAATAAGGCCAGTGAGCTTCAAATACATATCTGGCTCAGCATCCATTCTGTTGCTGTACTAATTTTCTTAACGATTGCAGCTCAAGTAGTGCAGTAAGAAATTCAGCGTGTAAAGTGACTGTGCAGTGACACCTCCACTGAACGGAAATGTAGTGAATGACTTGTGCTATTTTCCCAAGAAAATCGAATTTTTAATTTAAACAGAATAATAATTAAACTTTGAAAAAGGATTTCTATATGAAACCCATTTTTTTAGTGAATAATGTTAAAACAATAACAGAATTTCGATCGATTTCAATTGTTCTGTTTCTCTGCTGAAGTTTACTAAATATTTTGGCTTACCACCAGGGGGCTCGCCAAGTATCACTGGTGGTACGTGTACCACAGTTTGAGAACCACTGTTCTATAGCAACCTGATGTCTGGCCAAAAAAAAAGACACTACAAGTGAGTAGGGTAAAACATTAATAGATATCGCAGTGTAAGCTCCCCAGTTGATTACTTACATTGGGACAATTATTAGTTGCGTTACAAGTTTTCTGAAATTGTATGTTTCAGTATGCAAATGATGCATTATTTAATGAAATATAATGAGATGCCAAATGTCATTGCTAAAAAACAAAAAAAAAACTATTCGGGAGGAGGTATGCTTATAAATAGCCCACATCCTGTTTAAGAGATGTACAGAAGCCTTAATATTACGGTTTCACATGTAGATTGAATGCCACTCTGCCTGTCGCAAACTGTGGTATGTAGGTAGGCTAGTCTAGCATACATTGAAATAATGACCCACGTTAAACTAGCGTCTCAATTCGAACTCGCTAGTCACACCGAGTAGTTTGGCGATCTATTTCCAAACAGTCTTCTTTTGTTCTGCATTATACAATGTGGTACAGTATGGAGATGCTGAGATCGCCACTATTAAATTATCCTCCAGTGCTTGATAGTCCGTTTTATGTATTTCAGGTGGGAAGACATTTCTGGTAACATACAGTGCATCCGGAAAGTATTCATACCCCTTCACTTTTTCCACATTTTATTATGTTACAACCTAATTCCAAAATGGATTAAATAAAAAAAATTCCTCAACATTCTACACACAATACCGCATAATGAAAAGTGAAAAAAGTTTTTTCGAATTTTTTGCAAATATATTAAAAATAAAAAACTTAAATATCACATGTACAGTGCCTTGCAAAAGTATTCACCCCCCTTGGCTTGTTACTTATTTTGTTACATTACAACCTGAAATTCATGGACAGGATCTCACGGCGTAGCCGCGGGGGAGGGGGGCTGGTGGGCAGAGGATTGCATCACTGCTTTTTGCAGATGATGTGGTCCTGATGGCATCATCAGTCTGCGACCTGCAGCACTCATTGGATCGGTTCGCAGCCGAGTGTGAAGCGGCTGGGATGAGGATCAGCACCTCCAAATCTGAGGCCATGGTTCTCAGCAGGAAACCGATGGATTGTCTACTCCAGGTAGGGAATGAGTCTTTACCCCAAGTGAAAGAGTTCAAGTATCTTGGGGTCTTGTTCTCGAGTGAGGGTAAAATGGAACGAGAGATGGGCCGGAGAATTGGAGCAGCGGGTGCGGTGTTGCAGTCGCTCTATCGCACCGTTGTGACGTAGAGAGAGCTGAGCCAGAAGGCAAAGCTCTCAATCTACCGGTCTATCTTCGTTCCTACTCTCACCTATGGTCATGAAGGGTGGGTCATGACCGAAAGAACGAGATCGCGGATACAAGCGGCGGAAATGAGTTTCCTCCGGAGGGTGGCTGGCATCTCCCTTAGGGATAGGGTGAGAAGTTCAGCCATTCGTGAGGGACTCGGAGTAGAGCCGCTGCTTCTTTGCGTAGAAAGGAGCCAGTTGAGGTGGTTCGGGCATCTAGTAAGGATGCCACCTGGCCGCCTCCCTAGGGAGGTGTTCCAGGCACGTCCAGCTGGGCGGAGGCTGCGGGGCAGACCTAGGACCAGGTGGAGGGATTATATCTCCACACTGGCCTGGGAACGCCTTGAAATCCCCCAGTCAGAGCTGGTTAATGTGGCCCGGGAAAGGGAAGTTTGGGATGCCCTGCTGGAACTGGGAACCTCCGCGACCCGACCCCGGACAAAGCGGATGACGATGATGATGATGATGACAACCTGAAATTTTAATGTTTTTTTAATCTGAATTTTATGTGATATATCTGCACAAAATAGTCTAAATTGGTGAAGTGAAATGTGAAAAATATATATAAAAAATTATTTTTAAAAATAAAAATCTGGAAATTGGCATGTGCATATGTATTCACCCCCTTTGCTATGAAGCCCCTCAAAAGTTCTGGTGCAACCATTTACCTTCAGAAGTAACATAATTAGTGAAATGAAGTCCACCTGTGTGTAATCTAAGTGTCACATGATCTGTCAGTATAAACACACCTTTTCTGAAAGGTCCCAGAGGCTGCAACACCACTAAGCAAGAGGCATCACACCATGAAGACCAAGGAGCTCTCCAAACAAGTCAGGGACAAAGTTGTTGAGAAGTACTAGTCAGGGTTGGGTTATAAAAAAATATCCAAATCTTTGATGATCCCCCGGAGCACCATCAAATCCATCATCTTCAAATGGAAAGAACATGGTACCACAACAAACCTGCCAAGAGAGGGCCGCACACCAAAACTCACAGACCGGGCAAGGAGGGCATTAATCAGAGAGGCAGCACAAAGACTAAAGGTAACCCTAAAGGAGCTGCAGAGTTCCACAGCAGAGACTGGTGTATCTGCGCATGGGACCACAATAAGCCGTACACTCCATAGAGCTGGGCTTTTTGCAAGAGTGGCCAGAAAAAAGCCATTACTTAGTGTTAAAAATAAGAAGGCACGTTTTGAGTTTGCGAAAAGGCATGTGGGCGACTCCCCAAATGTATGGAGAAAGGTGCTCTGGTCAGATGAGACTAAAATTGAACTTTTCGGCCACCAAGGAAAACGCTATGTCTGGCGCAAACCCAACACATCCAATCACCCCAAGAACACCATCCCCACAGTGAAACGTGGTGGCAGCATCATGCTGTGGGGATGTTTTTCAGCAGCAGGGACTGGGAAACTGATTCGAGTCGAGGGAAAGATGGATGGTGCTAAATACAGGGATATTCTTGAGCAAAACCTGTTTCAGTCTGCCTGTGATTTGAGACTGGGACGGAGGTTCACCTTCCAGCAGGACAATGACCCAAAGCATACTGCTACAGCGACACTCGAGTGGTTTAAGGGGAAACATTTAAATGTGTTGGAATGGCCTAGTCAAAGCCCAGATCTCAATCCAATTGAGAATCTGTGGTCAGTCTTGAAGATTGCTGTTCACAAGCGGAAACCATCCAACATGAAAGAGCTGGAGCAGTTTTGCCTTGAGGAATGGGCAAAAATCCCAGTGGCAAGATGTGGCAAGCTCATAGAGACTTATCCAAAGCGACTTGCAGCTGTAATTGCCGTAAAAGGTAGCTCTTTTTTACTGAGGAGTGGCTTCTGTCTGGTCACTCTACTATAAAGGCCTGATTGGTGGAGTGCAGCAGAGATAGTTGTCCTACTAGAAGGTTCTCCCATCTCCACAGAGGAACACTGGAGCTCTGTCAGAGTGACCATCGGGTTCTTGGTCACCTCCCTGACCAAGGCCCTTCTCCCCCGATTGCTCAGTTTGGCCGGGCAGCCAGCTCTAGGACGAGTCCTGGTGGTTCCAAACGTCTTCCATTTGCGAATGATGGAGACCACTGTGCTCGTTGGGACCTTCAATGCTGCAGACATTTTTTTGTACCCTTCCCCAGATCTGTGCCTCGATACAATCCTGTCTCGGAGGTCTACAGGCAATTCCTTGGACCTCATAACTTGGTTTGTGCTCTGACATGCACTGTCAACTGTGGGACCTTATATAAACAGGTGTGTGCCTTTCCAAATCATGTCCAATCAATTGAATTTACCACAGGTGGACTCCAATCAAGTTGAAACATCTCAAGGATGATCAGTGGAAATGGGATGCACCTGAGCTCAATTTTGAGTGTCACAGCAAAGGGTGTGAATACTTATGTACATGTGATATTTAATTCTTTTACTTTTAATACATTTGCAAAAAATTCCCAAAAACTTTTTTCACTTTGTCATTATGCGGTATTGTATGTATAATGTTGAGAATTTTTTTTTATTTAATCCATTTTGGAATTAGGCTGTAACATAATAAAATGTGGAAAAAGTGAAGGGGTATGAATACTTCCCGGATGCACTGTAGGTCAACATGCCACAGGACTCAGTGTACTGATTGGTTGCGGCTATTATTTGGCCACAATTCGCTGCAAAAAGTTAAATAACTCTCAACTTTTCGTTTGGCCGCACCTCGCCACAGAATCAAACGGTCCTTGCGGCCGCCGCAGATTTACATAGACATTGCATGGCAGCTCACTGCCGGCTGCACTTTGCAGCTGCTTGGGGGAAAAAAACACGTTCTGAAGTGCGTGCACGCGTGCTCAGTGCATGAGGGTGTGTCTTTTTATCTTGCATTTAGGAACTATTGCAGTTATATGAAATACAGGTAAATACAGGAGATTGTTTAATCCAAAACTCGGTTGTGATTGTCTGGGTTTTTAGAGCTCTTTTCTCTAGTCAGTCAATATCTCTATTGTTAAAAATCTATTTTTATTTTGTGCATCGATGTTTGTTTATGAGATTAATGCATCGATCCATCTTCCTAGCTCTACTGACAGGTGAAGCGAATAGCATTGATCGCCTCCTTACAATGCCTCCTGTCAAGGAGGGGGATATATTAGGCAGTTAGTGTACAATCATTTTTAAGTTGATGTGTTGGAAGCAGGAAAATGGGCAAACTTAAGCGACTTTGACAAGGGCCAAATTGTGATGGATAGACATCTGGGTCAGAGCATCTTCAAAACTGCAGGTCTTGTGGGGTGTTCCCGGTATGCAGTGGTTAGTACCTACCAAAAGTGGTGCAAGCAAGGACAAACAGTGAACCGGCGACAGGGTCATGGGCGCCCAATGCTCATTGATGCGCGTGGGGAGCAAAGGCCAGCCTATCTGGTCCAATCCCACTGACGAGCTACTGTAGCATACTGTAGCTACTATCGCATTTGATTTGCGATATACGGTATGTATTTTTTTTTAAGTAAAGCTTTAGTTCAATATTCACAGAAATATTTTTAAAATGTGATGGAGCATATTTTAGTGCAAGGATAAGAACTGAAAAGATTGATTGATTGATTGACTGATTTCAACAATGAATAAGCTTCTTTTTTTTTTTATATTGGCATTGAACGTAGAACAATCCAAAATAGAACAATTATCTCAATAGCTGTCACTGTTAAGCAAGTTAAATAAAGCACTAAAACAAATCTAGAAAATCGGACCTTTCTGCAAATGATCTCCTGCCTGAAACACGGGCTTCCCTTCCACTGTGTAAGAGAGGGAGCGAAAGAGACTAACCCGCTAGCCCGCTCTAACCTGCGATTACTCTGAGCAGAATGCATGGAAATAAATTACAGTTTATTAGATTTGTTAGATTTCTCACGTTTTCCTTGATGTTCTGAATAGGTAGCTAGATTTGTCGCTATTGGCATTTTAGAAATAGACAGTAGGAGGGTCTGAAAAATCTCTAAATGTTGCGAAAGATGCTAAATTGACAACACTTTTTTTTTTTCTTGGTTTTGTATCCTTGTTGTTGGTGGGCGTAAAACGTAGTCGCATTAGGCCACTTCTGATTGGTGAGCATGACTTGTACATGAACAGCACAGCACTTCTGATTGGTGAGCATGACTGTCACATGAGGATGGCATGCGTTTGTATAAGCATTGACCGTTTGTTTAAACCCTGATTAGATGAGCTAACTTAAATTGCAGCCTTTGCGCTTTGCGCTTTGCATTGTCTCAAATCGCAATTTCGATTTGAAATCAATTAATCGTTCAGCCCTAATGAGCTCGTGAGTGTCAGAACTCGACCATGGAGCAATGGAAGAAGGTGGTGGCACAAGGACGCTCTATGGGAAGAAGGCAAGCCGACGGAGACAGTGTGATGCTCTGGGCAATGTTCTGCTGGGAATCCCTGGGTCCTGGCATTAATGTGGATGTTACTTTGACACATACCACCTACCTAAACATTGTTGCAGACCAAGTACACCCCTTCATGGCAACGGTATTCCCTGATGGCAGTGGCCTCCTTCAGCCGGATAGTGCTCCTTGCCACACTGCAAACATTGTTCAAAGGTGACAAGAATTCAAGGTGTTGACTTGGCTTCCAAATAACCACAGATCTCAATCCAACCAACCGAACAACAATTTCGATCCTTGAAGGCCCCTCTTCGCAATTTAGGATCTGCTGCCAACATCTTGGTGCCAGATACCACAGGACACCTTCAGAGGTCCATGCATCGACTGATCAGAGCTGTTTTGGCGACACGAGGGGGACCTACACAATATTAGGCAGGTGGTTTAATGTTGTGGCTGATCGGTGTATAGTTCAAAAAAGGGATGGTATGCTTCCATCACAATTGCTTGTAAATCTATTTAGACAGCCAACTAGTTGAATTTGCTAATCTTACCACTATCCTTAACGTTAATGTTAAGATTCTATTTAGTTTTAACGTTAGTAGATTGTGCCAACCCAAACAACAAGTAGAATCTGTAGTAAATGCTGTGCAGAAAGTAAAAAGTTAAATAATGAACTGAAATGTATGGTGGACCAAGCTGCGGAAAAGTTAAGATACAATTTTTTGGTGACGTATACAAGTATCGAGTACTTTATCTTGGGTGTTTGCTGGTACCAGTGTTAATTTTGACAAGCATTTTTAGTTTCGCTTTAGTCTTCGTCGCTTACTGAAAATTGTAATTGCGTTAAAGTCAAATGTTCGTCATACCATTTTGTTTGGTTTTAGTCAAGATTTAGGCTGTGTTAGTCAGTTTTTGTTTTAGTCAAATTTTCGTTAATGTTTTAGTCCTGACTTCTAAGTGGAATTAACATAAATGTCTTTGGTTTATATGCACACTTCTACACATGCAACCACAGTAAGCTACACGAGGCGCCCTACACAGCTATTAAGAGGGCTGTGGCTGATGTTAACCGTAACCGTGATGTTAACCATAACTAGCTTATGCAGTCTGGCTAAACTCAATGATGAAGTTAGCACCACTCTGAGGTGTCACTGCTTCCCAAGCAAGAGCAGGCACTATGACACTTCATGTTAAGTTTTGCTAATGTTATCGAATCAATCATATCATTTATATTTACCATTACCTTTGCAGAAACTGCAGGGTTTTAGCTAGATTTGGAGCTCTCACAAGGTTATGTTAGCTTGTTCAAATTATACTGTACTGGCCTGGCATTTGCTCAGAATTGTATAATTGACATACATTGACTCAGAGCAGGGAAAAATAAACATCAAATGAGAAAGATGCATGAAGGCAGGGAAAATGTTATTCTATTAAATGAATTAAGAAGGAAAACGATAAATGCCTTGAGATGGCAACTGTGATCTAGGTTGTCCGCCAGAACAGAGCCAGCTATTTCGTCTCGTCTTCCTTCGTCAATGAATGCACTGATTATTTTTTGTCGTCAATATTTTTTTCATTTACGTTGTTGTTACAATTTAGTCATGAAAAAAAAGGTTGTCAACGAATACTTTTAGGTCAAATTTTTGTTGACAAAATTAACACTGGCTGGTACAAGTACTTTTCATAACATTGCCAAATACCGTGCAACCTGAATAAAACTACTTTTTAATTCAGCGATCGTAACGGCTAAATAATAATAAATTCAAATTGCCTTTAGGCTATAATAAAATATATGTCGATATATTTTAAAATGTACTGTATTTTATATTCATTAGACTAATAATTTTGATGCAACCATCCTTGATACTAACAAACGCGAATGACAACGACTGATGGTCAGACTTCAACAGAACAGCGGATGGGACATAACTTGTGTTTTTATTATTTCATAAGGTCTGCTACATTATATAATTAGCATTTTGGCTACTAAGACTACCTTAAGCGAAATAAGCAATTCCTACGCATTTTTTTCCAATCTGAATTGTAACTGCTAGTTTATAGACCACAAAGGTTTTAATGCTGTTAGCTTGAAATATGAGAGAAAAAATGCTCTGTCATTCCCTACCATGTCAGTGAAAGTTTCTTTTAAACAAAAAGCAGCAGCATCTCAGTTTTCACTTGACAGCCTGTTTCTGCTGCCGTCAACAACGAGAGGCTGCGCTGAATAGCCGCTCGCTTTCCGTACTGTATTAAGCGGATGATAGGAACTTCTTAGTTTATATTTGCCAGGGCAGGGAAACCGATTTTGTCTGCTCAGTATTGGAATACGTTGTCTTTACTCTGAAGTGTTGCCTCTCCAAGATAGGGTTTTAGTTGGAACATGGATGTGACTGAGGGGCTGCTCACATGCAATTGTCATTTTAATTAGAATGTTAATTCAACAATTGACTTTCCCTTGGAGAATCTGAATAACAGTTTACTATAAGTATCGATATGGTAACATTTACTGGAGCCCCGGATTGGCCCAATATCGGCCAAATCCAAGTAGTATCGGTGTATCTGTAATTTCCTGTTCTACATCGGGCTGAAACAATTAAAGCACCACTGGAAATGGTGATTTAAGGGTAAAAGGCACTTACCACACTGCATGTGAAAAGCAGATATTACATTCTAATTTACATCCTACTTAATTTGGTAATGATATGTTGATATCAAATTAACTGTGGTTATCACGTTTAAAAACTGATATCCAAATTCAGAAAGCAGATATCGAGCAACAAGAAACGTGGCATCCTAATACAAGATGATATCTGAAAGTGTGTTTTGGATATCAAAAATGGGTGATTCAATGTTTAAACAGCTTGTCATACTGCGTTGCCATCCCTCAATCTTGTTCTTTCGAATGCAACTGGAGATCTAGTGAGTTTGCTATACAATACTCCACTACACTAGGGCCTTTCAAATCAGAAGGCAAGCATTTGATTTGCTTTTATAAACCCTCCCTGTTTCAAGACACACCCTCTTTCTGGTTTGTGTGTGGCTATTTTCGTACAGGGTATTCAAGTTTTAGTCTGTCATTGAAGCTCCGCTCATTTAATTATTTAATTGGACATTTTTTTCATAGTAATAAGTTGCTAGTCTCTACACTCTTTCTTATGGACTTTGACTGTCAGTCTTTCACAGGCTTTCGAGCCAATTTCTAGAAAGCTGGAACCAAGGCTACAAATAACCCAATTATTGACATAATATTTTACACGTCTATTTAAAAATTACTTAATTTGGTGACTTTCTGCGTTAATATTTTAACTTAGTTTTTATTGCTTCCTTATGCAATTCTGTCTGTTACCCCCAATGCAAAATTCCCACACTGCAGACTTGTTGATCCTTTACAGTTGTGCGTTATAATCCGCCATGAAACATGAAGTTGGAGCAGCCTAAACTTTATAACGAGGAATTATGTTTTTTGTCATTGGGACTGCTAATTTGGTTAAACGATAAGCAAAACCGTCTTCTCCATTTCTTAGGAAATGTTTACACGCTTTGTTGCCCTGGCTGCATGGCCACCTAACTCTAATCCCTGAAATAGAGTGTAGGGATAGGCGATTGATTAATTCAAATTAACATTAAAAACACTGAGGATAAAATCTGAATAATAAAAACTACCTTGTAATTGAGACGTTGAATAAATAGTTAATTCTATCTAATCTATCTATGGATGAATGCGTAGCAATTAAATATAGAGGTATTTTTCTGTGTTATGTAACGTATAATAATAATACATCTTAATTAATTTGGCCCTTTTCTGAAAAAACAGGAGACCTATTGTGTTTTGAGTTAAATATCATGAGGGGGAATACAAACCAGTTAAAATGTAATAGGCATGGTTCAAGCCTTCTTAGGCATTTAAACATATTAGTTTTCTTATTCTTCACAACTTGCATAATTCATGTGTTTAATGTATATTTACCAGGGGATGAAGAACAGCCCCAGACTGGGCCCATGTGGGCAGTAGGGGACGACGATGACCCAGAAAATAGGTATGGTTCAAAACGACTGGACTTAGCGTTTGTAACACACCCTAGGTGCGGGAGAAAGGCTACCGCAAGGAGTCCTGAGTCCAGTTCTAAAAGTGGGGAACCCCTCGTCATCAAGACAGAGTCCCTGTCTCGACCAAAACGTAGCTGCAGTAGACCAGCAGCAATCAAGTATATGTTTTAGAGTAGAGATACTATGTTAATGTGAAGTACAGGATACGTTCACTGGTATACAGTGCTTTCAGAAAGTATTCAGACCCTCTCACTTTTCCACATTTTGTTATGTTACAGCCATATTCTGAAATGGATGCAATTCATGTTTTTATCAATCTACACACAATACCTCATAAATCTATAAATAGTTATGTAACTTATGTAAATTGTGCAAATGTATCCACATTTTTTAACCTAAAGTATCGAATTTACTGCCCATGTAAGACAGTTCATGCACCTTCAGCAACAATTACATTTAGGTATGACGCTACAAGTTTGGCACGCCTGGCAATTTATTCTATTCTATGAAGATACTCTAACGCTCTGTCGGGTTTGATGGGGAGCAACGTTGAACAGCTAATTTGATGGTGTTCAATGGGTTCATGTCCGGCCTTCTAAAGAAAGTTCCCAAAATTGTTCTCTGTGTATGCCGAAAGACAATTAAATTACTCTCACGCCATGAGACATAAGATTATCTGGTCTGATCAAGATGGAACTGTATTGGTTGAATGCCAAACATCACATCTCGAGGAAACCAGGGATCACTCATTAGCTTGCCAATACCATCCCTACAGTGAACCATGGGAAGAATTTACCTATATGCAGCTTATAGAGTTGTACCCAAGAAGACTTCAGGCTGTAATTTCTGCAAAAAGTGCCTAAGCAAAGTACTGACTTTAGGGTCTGAATACCTATGTGAATGTAATATTTCAGATTTTTGTTTCAAATACATTTCTACATTTTTACTTTATTATACATTTATTTTTATATTTCTTTAATTTCCTAATAAGCCTTTACCTTAGAATGTGGAATAAGTGAGGTCTGAATACTTATGAATGCAGTGTATTTATTGACAGTGTCATTCTCAGCATACCTCCCTTGGGTTGTGTTATGAATGTGAGGCCACTAATGTAATTTGTTTTAAACTTTCTTTTCATAAGTTCATAAGTTTACTTGACCCAGTTTAATCTTGTTTGTCTCATTTGTCATCACTTATGTGATTGTATCTATATTGCAATTAGTTGTAATTGTCCTTTTGACATGTGGAGGATCAAAAAGGTAAATGCTTATTTTGCATCTTATTGCAAACATGCTCACATACACATACAAAACCCAATGCAGTTTCCGCATTGGTAGGGATTCGTTGTATGATGCTTTCTGTATTCATTTGAAAATAAGTTTTAGATTCATTTTAGGGTAACTGTCTTGGAGTAAACATAACTGTCATTAATTCAACATTATTAACAATAAAGCAATGTAATTTAAGCCACTGCTGAAACACTCGATTTAAATAATTTGTTATTCAAATTCCACAAACTTTAGTTGACGGTTTAAAAAAGCTCTAGTTTTCCCATAGTGGTGGGAAGAACTACACTCTTCTCTGGCACTCCTTAGAAAACATTGCTTTCTGTCATGGAATTTTGCTGTATTGTATTTGCATGTGAGCCTAGGCTTGTAAGTTGGTAACAAATTAGAAACAGCCATCTCACTAAGTTCAAATTCATGAAGGTATTGTTGATGGTGAATTTGTATTATCATTTTTATTTTATTAAACAAATGTAATGGAACTGTTAAGAAGTGATGGGGAGGTCTGCCTCGTTCTCGAGGTACCTTATCTAACAACTTGTTAACGTGCTTCATTACAAGGCGTAGATCTAATCACTCAACCTGGCATCATTGCAATTCCTGTTCATACGCAATTTGCTTTTATGACCTTAACCATCATAAATCATCTGTAAATGATAAACCGCATACAAACAGATACCTAAGTATTCATTGATATACCTACTTAAAGAATTTGTCGGTTTCCAAAGGCTGCTTTCTCCATTTGTCTAGTAATGGACACTTTTCTTTATCATGATCATTTTATCTGATGATGAATGGTAATGTTCATCAAACACATTTTTATTTATTTTACAAATTTATTTATTTATTTTTTTGTATATGGTATTATCAGCCTCTGTCGTCCCCTGCATTTTTTTAATCCATCAAAATGTAAGCTGGATGGCATAAGTATTACTAGGGGAGGACAGGTAATGTTTTTTTTTGTTTTTTTTACCATGGAACCCTTGTTATCTTATTAATTTGTTTTTCACCAGGCTTTTCTCTGGATTTCTCTTTGGATTGCCATTGAATTTTTGTCCGGATATTAAGACAACTTTTTGTCAACCTAATTCGAAATCCTAGTTTCTCGTCGTGCAATAGGCTTGAAAGCCACAAAGTCACATTTTTAGGCATTGTTCAGCAGTTGATTTATTAAGCGTGTCTTTTTGAGCAGCCTTGATAAACAATACTTATTATTGAAATTATTTTTCTTTGATGTGAAGTGTACCACCCCCTACAGTTGAGGGCTACTGCACTTAATGTAGAGAAATATAATGCTAGAAAGCATGACACCAAAGACCAATCTGTGATATTTGTTTTAGAGCAAGGATCAGACTTTTTTAACTTTTTTCAATAGGTGGTATTTTAAAAAAATAAATCAAAAGAAAATATATATATTACCCACTGTTATTTGGTACTCTATTTATTTGGAGCATATCCATATAGATTTTTCGTCCTAAAGTTGTGTATCGAATACTGGTCCATATTTCATTATGGCTTAGCCTGTTGGCGACCTATACTGAAAATTGTGCTTAAAAACGTGAACTTCTGAAGTCAGCTTCATTAAACTGAGACAATGAGAAGTTTAGTCTTTTGTAGTTCTTTATCTGTGTTTTTGTTTTCTTCTATTTTCTCTCTTTCCAGTTTAAACACTTGAGGTGTATGCCTCAGACTTTGGCCTCTTGCCGCTGCTGGTTACAGACTTATACAAAGGGTGCCCGCATCAGATGTACCTCTGACTGAGGCTTCATCTGAGGCTGATGCAAGCATTCTGCCAAGATTGTCCTGTAAACTGCATCATGTATTGATACATATAACTCTCACCCCTTAGTTTATGCAATGGCATTTCCACTTTTGAATAATTATCTGTGTTGTCTTCATTTCTGAGGTTATGTAGCGGTAGGCCATACCATAGTGGGAGCTTGCTTATTGAGTTAGGCATAGACCAACGATGTTTTTTTTTTTCTTCATTAAAATCTGTAACAGACATTTTCTGTTGTAATAAATCTATATGCGTGGTGAAGTCTCTGTCTCATTCTGTTTGGTATCGAGTCTTTAGCTACATGTGTACCATTTTGTCTGATTTGAATTAATATTTTAGGCACTGTTTCAGAGTAGCTATACACTAGCCTTGCCACCAGAGTTGAATTTCACTAGCTGGTAGTTAAATGGGCATTTTATACAATGTTCTTTTTTAAGCTGGCTGTGAAAGTATATGTTTAAATCAATGGTAAAGGATAGGTAATATTTCAAAAGTAATTATTACTACATTCTGTATATGATTTTTAAATCTAATACTGATCAAAAAATATTGAACATGATACAGATAATACATGCCATGTTTTTAAATTGTTTAATATATTTACTAAAACAGTGAGCTAAGACAAGTTTTAAGATAAATTGTTGACAAATAATGAGAGCTTGCACTACAGTTAGAAGTTTCTCCTTTTTAAATACCACTTTCGTCCTAGGTTTAAAAGCATTTTGTTGTTATGGTCACATTTTTCTTTTTAAAAAATTTAAGAGTTTTTTGGCAGATACATTTTGCCTCCCTAAACTACATACCGTATCTTTGTATTAAAAATAAAAAGTCTTCATTAAATGTGTAATCATTAAATGTGCCTCAGGTCCGTTTTTCCTTTTTTTCTCCCCTGTATCTGAAAGAATCGCCAAGAAAATTCTCTTAGCCCAAATCAAAGCGGGCTATTCCACTGGGGAGGATATCTCCACTGATGAGGATATCTCAAGTAATGAGGAGTCAACACAGGAAGATGATTCTCTGTCATGGACCTGCAAAGTACATAAGGAAGACCAGAAGGATGTTTGCACAGCTGATACTGGTGAGTGTTCATTAAACCCATTGATGTGCAGACACAAGGGAGTATTTAGCATATTGTCAATACTTTGTATTCATAAGCTCCCCCTGTGAATGTCTAAACATAGGAAATGTCAGTATTTACCATTGTTAATTATAGGCAGCGACTTCTCAAACCATCCTACTTTTAATGCCAGGTCTGTTTGTTTTTTTTATATAGAAAAGATCAATAAGCCTAATATCAGCATTTTCAACAATCCTAGGGCAATGATGCACAAAGATGAATAAAACCATTTAAATGTATATATTTCTAAAATGTTTTGTTAGTGATGTGAACAAGTCCCCTTAAACTGTCCGTAAGGAGCTGCATGTTGCCCAGAAGGCTGACTTTAATTTGACTATACAAATAACCTAAAGAGTAACCTGTCTGTTACTCAAGTGATCAATTTATTTCACTTAGGTTTTGGCAGGGGGCAGTTTTTTAGCGCTATGTTTCTGTTTCAGATGGAACATCCACTGTAACATCTTGCTCTGATGCCGAAAGTGATAAGCCAAATTGCAAGCACCGGTTACTTCGCCACAAAATTATTCTGGATGAAGGGAAACCCAGTGATCAAAATTTTGTTAAAGAAGGTGAAGAAAAGCAGGAATTAAAAAAAAGAGCCATTATAAAAGGTAGGTATGGTGAATGCTGATTAAGTTATTAACATGATGAAAGGAGTTTTTGTTTTTCAGTATACATTTGATGAATTAGTTTTCTTTAATGATTTTCTTTTAACAGATGTTATAAGTAGTCTAAGTGACCGGGATCAATCAGATGGTTTGAGTGAGGAGCTCAGCCAATCGTCGGAGGAGGACAATGACGAGAGATCAAAAAGGTAGGCTATCGCTGCTAATGGGATTGATGGTTTATCAGATTTATTCTTCAGGGTCTGTGTAAGAACGCGATGCCCTTTGTACTCTCTGTTCTAGATTATATTCCAGTGTGGGAAAGGAAGCAGCTCGTAGCTATCTTCAAAAGAAACCATTTTCATTAGTTGTGTTGTCAGACTCCAGCAACAACAAGGTCAGGCCTGTCTGTGTCTTATATTTTCTCTGTTATGCTGTTAAATGGTAACTCCTGTGATGTAGACATTTGTGTACATTAACAATTTTGGGGGTTGCAATTTGACAATCAGTTTTCTTTGGTTTTTGACTTTACATAAAAAGAGCGATCTAGATTACGATGAAGGGGATAGCAAAGGCACACCAAAGGGACGCAAAAAAATCCGTAGGATCCTGAATGATGAGCATCTCCGCTCGGAGACCCAGAAGGCATTAAAAGAAGAGGAAGGGAGACGTAAACGCCTGGCGGGTAGAGAGCAGCCAAAAGAGCTGAGAGAGGTATACATGCTGCTGGTCAGATATGGCAAGCTTTTCCCCGTCCAACTTTATGTGGGCTTTGTGAGGCTTTTTTCATTAAATAATTTATTGTGATCAACACATCAAGTCATACCTTTTAATTTAGTGAAGATTTGTAACTATATTAAAGATTTGAATACTTTTTAAACCCAACAAAGAATGCGTCATAATCTCAAATAGGAGCAGCAATACATTTGACCTTTACTTCCAGGTGATAGTCATAGAGGATGAGGTGTCACAGTTGGCCTGCCCCATCACAACTAAGCTGGTTCTGGACCAGAATGAGACAACCAACGAGCCTCTTATCCAGGTCCACAGAAATCTGGTGACAAGGCTCAAGCCTCACCAGGTGGATGGTGAGTGTTAATTTAAATTGAAGTAACGTGGTCAGTTACGACAAAAGGGAAA
The DNA here is from genome assembly GCA_026901105.3 of Galaxias olidus. Lineage (NCBI taxonomy): Eukaryota > Metazoa > Chordata > Actinopteri > Galaxiiformes > Galaxiidae > Galaxias > Galaxias olidus. The sequence goes on along the minus strand of JAPMUY010002967.1, from coordinate 94,744 downwards.
CTCTAAAATGCATGACATTGATTCCTAAAAGTTCTGTCAAATTAAGTAAGGCTTTACTCTGGTCACAAACGACAACGAAAATTAAGACTATCTCTGTTCATTATGCCCTGACAAATTAAGACGAGACAAAATCCTTTTTAACCATTAATTTAATTGCATAACAAATTCTCCATGCCTTCATGCATCTTTCTCATTTGATGATTGTTATTCCCTGCTCTGAGTCTGTGTATGTCCATGCAATTTTGAGCAAATGCCAGGCCATTACAGTATAATTTGAACAAGCTAACGTAACCTTGTGAGAGCTCCAAATCTAGCTAAAACCCTGCAGTGTCTGCCAAGGTAACGGTGAATATAATTTATATGATTGGAAATTAGGAAAACATCCTTATGATGGCTAAGAATATAACCTTTTTTTGGGCACACAAAATAACCGATCACTCAAAGTGGGCCTGATAGGCAACACTGCTTCAGACTGCAAGAGTGGACCAGTTTGGAAAGGAGCAATGACCTTCCCCTGGAAAAACTTTAAATTTAATGAAAATTTATTTTAAACTTGTCAGGATAAAATATCACAAATATAGTCTAGGGCAATGCAAAGCCATTTTAATGATATAGTCATCATCCAAATGATGACCAAAATAATTATAAATTAATCAGTATCATAGCTACAATATTATACTACATTATATCTACCAACATTGGGCCTATATTACATTATATCTACCAACATAACATACCAACATTATATCTACCAACATTATATCTATGTGCACAGTATAGGCTCAATTAAACACAAAAATAAAGGGAGAGGAAGGGGGCCCACTGATATAGCTTGTGTATAGGGTCCATAACTTTGTGCTACACCCCTGGTTACGTGTCATAGTGCCTGCTCTGGCTTTGGAAGCAGTGACACTCACCTCAGAGCGGTGCTAACTTCATAATTCACTTTAGCCAGATTGCATAAGCTAGTTACAGTTAACATTAGCCACTGCCCTCTTGATAGTTGCGTTGGGCGCCGCGTGTAGCCTTCTGTTCAAGTAGTTGCATGTGTAGAAGAGTGCATATAAACTAGAGCCAAGTTAATTCCCCTTAGGAGTCAGGACTATAACATTGACGAAAATTTTACTAAAACGAAAACTGACTACCACTGGCTAAATCTTGACTAAAACAAAATGAAATGACGTAAATTTGACTTTAACCCAATTTTCAATGTACAATTTTCAGTGAGCGATGAAGTCTAAAACAATAAAAAAAAAGCTTGTCAAAATTAACACTGCGTTAAACTGCACGCAAATTCAACATTTTAAGAAATCGTTTGAACAATGGATGCAACCACTAGGCCTGAGGCGGCAAGTCTCAAAAGAGATTGGCATTAAGACCAGGGCACAAGGGTTTCAGTCAACTGACAAGAGACAAGGAAGAGTGCAGTTCTTTTGGGACACAACTACTCATATCGTGGTAGTGGAAAACTACCGGAATTAAACTTGCTCGCCATTTACAGGATGTTAATACTCTCGACTGTTGGAACGTCAACAGATCAAAACTCCCCAGGATTAAAACATTGGCATGGTTGCTATCTGTTCATCTCGGGTACATTGGTGGCTTCAGAGCTGGTCTTCTCTGCCGCCTCAATGACAGTGAACGGAATGGGCTCAAGACTGACCACAGAACATGTAAATACATGGTATCTTTCTTAAAAAATATTACATTTAAGCCTAAACACTTGCCGATCGATTTTACTAAATTACTCAAAATGGTAAGCTCTGTTTATCTTTTTCATAAATTAAGCAGTTAATATAGCCTACCTGCAAAATCTTTGCCTGGTTATTCGTCGATCAGTTTCTAGTTTTTTATAGGCTTTGAAAATAAAACTTTGGCCTTGATAAAAGTGAGTAAAGTGTGATTGCTTTAAGTGACTTGTATTTAATCAATTGTGCACCAAAACTGAGCTTCTATTCGTCAGTTAACCGTTACTAACCGATTAATAAATGCAGACTATAGGTTTGATGATTTCTCAGACATTTGCATCCTAACCACACCATGAGCAAACAATATACACTCACTGGCCACTTTATTAGGTACACCTTGCTAGTACCGGGTTGGACCCCCTTTTGCCTTCAGAACTGCCTAATTCTTCGTGGCATAGACTCAACAAGGTGCTGGAAACATTCCTCAGAGATTTTGGTCCATATTGACATGATAGCATCACTCAGTTGCTGCAGATTTGTTGGCTGCACATCCATGATGCGAATCCCTCGTTCCACCACATCCCAAAGGTGCTCTATTGGATTGAGATCTGGTGACTGTGGAGGCCATTTGAGTACAGTGAACTCATTGTCATGTTCAAGAAACCAGTTTGAGATTTCAGCTTTGTGACATGGCGTGTTATCATGCTGGAAGTAGCCATCAGAAGTTGGGTACACTGTGGTCATAAAGGGATGGACATGGTCAGCAACAATACTCAGATGGGCTGTGGCGTTTAAATGATGCTCAATTGGTACTAAGGGGCCCAAAGTATGCCAAGAAAATATCCCCCACACCATTACACCACCACCAGCAGCCTGAACTGTTGATACAAGGCAGGATGGATCCATGCTTTCATGTTGTTTACGCCATATTCTGACCCTACCATCCGAATGTCGCAGCAGAAATCGAGACTCATCAGACCAGGCAACATTTTTCCAATTTTCTATTGTCCAATTTTGGTGAGCCCGTGCGAATTGTAACCTCAGTTTCCTGTTCTTAGCTGACAGGAGTGGCACCTGGTGTGGTCTTCTGCTGCTGTAGCCCATCTGCTTCAAGGTTCGACGTTTTGTGCGTTCAGAGATGGTCTTCTGCATACCTTGGTTGGTACGAGTGGTTATTTGAGTTACTGTTGCCTTTCAATCATCTTGAACTAGTCTGGCCATTCTCATCTGACCTCTGGCATCAACAAGGCATTTTCGCCCAGAAAACTGCCACTCACTGCATATTTTCTCTTTTTCGGACCATTCCCTGAGATGGTTGTGCGTGAAAATCCCAGTAGATCAGCAGTTTCTGAAATACTCAGACCAGCCCGTCTGGCACCAACAACCATGCCACGTTCAAAGTCACTTAAATCACCTTTCTTCCCCATTCTGATGCTCTGTTTGAACTTCACCAGGTCGTCTTGACCATGTCTACATGCCTAAATGCATTGAGTTGCTGCCATGTGATTGGCTGATTAGATATTTGCGTTAACGAGCAGTTGAACCAGTGTACCTAATAAAGCGGCCAGTGAGTGAATGTAAAGATTGTCAAATAATACTAATTTGTTGCCATCCGATACACAGTATCTATATACAATCGGTCCCTTACAAAATCCACAGTGAGTCTTCCTCAGAGGGGCTCAGCATACGATGTATTCTTTCTGCCAAATGCGTAAAGTATGTGAACTTTGGAAGAATGCACAAGTGGGATGGATCATCCAAAATGTTATCTCCCTGTCTGTTTAGGTACTTTCTAATGTGTAAAGACTTGGTGCGATTTGATTTGCGATTTGTATATACTGGTGGACAAAGGCACTTTTATACACCAATCAGTCAAACATTAAAACCACTGACAGGTGAAGTAAATAACATTGATCATCTCGTTACATTGGCACCTGTCAATGGGGTGGGATATATTAGGCAGTAATTGAACAGTCAGTTCATGAAGTTGATGTTGATCTGAGCGACTTGGACATGGGCCAAATTGTTATGGCTTGATAACGGGGTCAGGGCATCTCCAAAACTGCTGGTCTTGTGGGGTGTTCCCGGCATGCAGTGGTTAGTACCTACCAAAAGTGGTCCAAGGAAGGACAACCGGTGAACCAGCAACAGTGTCATGGGCGAACAAAGGCTTGTAGATCCGCGTGGGGAGCAAAGACTAGTACGTCTGGTCCGATCTCACAGAAGAACTACTGTAACACAAATTGCAAGAAAAACAGAGTTACTGCTAGTTATGGTAGAAAGGTGTCAGAACTGACAGTGCGTCACAGCTTGCTGCGCATGGGACTGCGTAGCTGCAGACCTGTCAGAGTGCCCATGCAGACCCCTGTCCACCGAGGCAAGGCAAGCCGACGGTGGCACTGTGATGCCCTGGGCAATGTTCTGCAGGGAAACCTTGGGTCCTGGCATTAATTTGGATGTTACTTTGACACGTACCACCTACCTAAAGATTATTGCAGACAAAGCACACCCCTTCATAGCAACGGTATTCCCTGATGGCAGTGGCCTCTTTCAGCCGGATAATGCTCCCTGCCACACAGCAAAAATTGTTCAGGAATGGTTTGAGGAACATGACAAAGAGTTCAAGGTGTTGACGTGGCCTCCAAATTCCTCGATCTCAATCGGATTGAGCATCTGTGGGATGTGCTGAAACGACAAGTTCGATCCCACCTCACAACTTACAGGACGTAAGGATCGTAAGGATCTGCTGCTAACGTCTTGGTGTTAGATATACCACAGGACAGAGGTCATGTGGAGTGCATGCATTGATGGGTCAGAGCTGTTTTGGTGGCACGAGGGGGACCTACACAATAATAATAATTCATTTTATTTAGTTTTTACCGCTTTTCTAGATATTCAAAGCGCTTTACACACATTGGTCGCCAATTAATAACACAGAACGAGCTACGACTGGACCGACAGCTATCAAACCACGGCATACCATGATACCACGGCAGCCAATTTGCGGCAGACTTGCTCACCCAACATATTATGACAGACTCACACAGATAGGACAGACAGACCGACTCCAGTTGAATTGGCAGTGACTGGTCAGAGGATGCAGCATGTTTTTATTTGATGGTGGGAGGAAACCGGAGAACCCGGAGCAAACCCACACAGAGATGGGGAGAACATGCAAACTCCACACAGAAAGGCCCTTGGCTGAGGTGGGGTTTGAACCCAGGACCTTCTTGCTGTGAGGCAACAGTGCTAATCACTGAGCCACCATGCTGCCCATATTAGGCAGATGGTTGTGGCTGATCGGTGTATATCTAAGTGTCATATGAAAGTGTTCAGTATTATTTGAAAGCTAATACCTTTTAATTTCTTAAGATGTGCTTATTTGTTGTGTTGGAGCAATGGCACTCATACAGTAATACACTAGGTGTTCTTCATATATTAATTCATCTTTAAAATCTAGGTGAGATCAGGTATGGATGTAACACCACCGATTCCACCAATCAGGAATAACATAGGAGTCATATGATAACTTCTGTGTTTAACTACTTCCTCCCTGATCCCACATGGTGGTTGTCAAGGCTGGAGAAGGGTGCATGGAGATTCTGTAGAGAAAAAACAGATTTTGAGGTCAGAAAGTAAATTATTTGACCAAGACAATTGTTTAGTACTTATTATATTGCAGATAAAATCGTGATTTATATTACATTCAATTGTAGTTTCTCAGGCAACATGTGATGCATTTTTTCCCTGCTAATTTCAAACCACCATGTAGATACAGCTTGCTAAACAATGACTGACGGGAATGGGGTGGGTTGTAAGAAAACAACTTAACAAATCCCCCCCCATCCCCCATCCAAACGAAGTTTCCCACTAAACGCAAAGTAGTAATTTAAAGTCAAAATACTTTGAAGGCGGGGCAAATCCTGTGAGAAGTTCATGTCCTGTGCCAGCCGCTTCGGGGTTCAACATCCATTGAGCAAGTGCATCCATAAGCAATGTCCAGTGGGCAATACACATTGTTCGATGTACTCACCCAGGCACGATTGCTTGCTCGCAAGTCCCACACAGAAAATGTAATCACAAGAACCTGTCTTTGCAATAGAAAGAGGGAGTCTATGCAAGTGTACAACTGTTACATCCTCCCCTCCGTGATGGTAATGTTAGGAGTTTGAAGGGGAGTGCAACAGCCCGCGTCTGTATTGAATAGGTGTTCAGTGAGTGATTCAGAATGTCCACAACCGCTATTTAAACTGCTTAAATCCCTAAGCTGGGGATTGGTATTTATTGTACAAACATGTAGACAAGACGGTAGACTAATGCAATGATACAACAAACATAAACCGGACAAAAATGGACGAGAGAAGAGCAAACACGTGCAGGCTGTCAAATCAAAGAAAACAAACTACAGGACCTGACTGAGCCACTCTCCTAACCTTCCTAGGAACATGTTATAACTGCAACTAATACACTACCTACTACAAAAAGGGCTGACAGTTGCTCATTCTTATCCTAATGTATATAGACAGAAAATTGTCTGTGATGCCGTGGAAACCCAAGGGTATCTTACCTAGCCCTTCTCCAACAGATGGTCAACACAAACAGGTAGATAGGACTAGATGACGTGAACATAAAACCCTGAAACTGATTGTTTTCCGTGATTGTCTTTCCGTAACTCGCTTTAGAGTCTCTCTCTCTCTCCCTCTCTCTCTCTCTCTCTCTCTCTGTCTCCTCCAGTGCGCACATTGCAGTGAGAGCTTTATTGGAAACGGGGCTGTCCCCGATTGGGGGGCAGGTGATTGATGAGGATGGGGAGGACAGCAAACACAGACGAGACAAGCCACACCCAGGCGAAGTGTCATACCTGAGAGCCGAGAACAAAAACATAAAAAAGACAACAACATTCAACATAACAACGTCCGACGGATGTAACACTGGAATACTTCCACTGGCTGTCCACTCGACCCAACATACACCTCAAAGTGCTATAATGCAAGTATTAGTGCAAGGGTTTCCTGTTCGGCGATAGAGTACTTGGTGAACTCATGGGAAAAATAACAGACGGGGTGATCAATTCCTGTTGCGTTTTCCTATATGAGGACAGCACCAGCTCCCAGAGTGCTCGCATCCACCTCCAACTTAAAGGCCTTTGTGAAGTGAGGGGCAGAGAGGACAGGTGAACTGCACAGCAGGGTTTTCACAGTTTTGAAAGCACTCTTATACTGCACAGACCATGCAAAGGCCCCTAACTGCCGGCTCACCATAGTCAACGGGGTTTGAGGCTGCACCTTAGGACAATGGCTTGGTACGCCAGGAGAATCGAAACCACGTTTGCATTCCTGGCTGCCAAGGCCGAGGCCTTGAAGGACACCCTCAGTATAGAAAAGAGCTCTCTCTGCTGCTGTTCAGGGAGGCAGGTTCCCGAAGCATACAAGGAAGTAGTGGGGGCAAGGTGCTCCGCCACTACAAGCTCCATAGGAGGCGCTATGTCAAAATGGGGAGACACTCGGACCAACAGTGAACAGCAAGGCACACGTTCAAAATCGGGGCACAGGCTGTTAGCTAACACCCAACGAGGTCACCAAAGCAACAGGAGGTGAGGTATCGAGGAGGCTGTTCGCTAGCTAGCCACCACATGGCTGCTAGCCTTGCAGTAGCCTAGCAGTAGATTAGCAGTAGCTTAGCAGCCCCGCAGGCTCGTAGGCAAAACGACGGACACTAATTACTTGCCGGCTACAACTCGGACTGATAGAAAACAGCAAGGCACATGTTTGAAAATGGAGCACGAGCTGCTAACTAACAGAAGAAAAAAAACGTGCTGAAAAACCACTACGTAAACTCAGAGGAGGAACGAAGTGGCTAACAGGCACGGTGGAAAGGAACTAGCTCACTAACCGGGAGCTAGAAACCTCGCCTGCTGTGGTGCTGCGTTAAGTAGCACTGAAAGTGGAGGAGAAAACTTTTTACCTTGTTAGCAAGGAGAGAACCCTCAGACCAAACAGCATCTTCACCGAAGATAAGGTTCACTAGACAGGAGGACCGGTCTTGTTCACATCTGGCTAAAATGATGAAAATCTTGAGTGAGATGGGTCTGCTACTGTAGCTGATGCGGGTGTATGGTGTAGCTGATGCGGGTGCCCGTGACCCTTAAAGGCTCCCAAGCCTTGTTGATTACAAGGCACTGTGGTATAAGTGGTCAGTGAATGATGCACGCTCTAAAGGCTCCAGTATGCTTCAAGCGAAAGAGAAATAGTTTGCTTTTGCCGAGGGTTGGCGAACAAAAATCAGCAAAGCGACGTCGCTTTGGTTGTTCGTTGCCCTGGAACTGCGAAGCCCATTTTTTCTAGCTCGGCGTACGCGGCAAAAGCGAACAGCGGCGAACATCCAAGCGACCTAGGAACTGAGTTTGTTGACTCAAGGTAAAATTGTATTGGAGATGTGACCTTTTATAGTCTGCAAATTGGATCACCTATTATAGCGCCACCATGAGGTCAATTGGGGTCATCTTTGGTTTGGGAGTAGCCGGTTCGGGTACCAACCAGCATGCAAGGTTTCAAGTCTCTAGCAATGACTTATTTCGGCATTTTCACATCAAGAGATGTGTGTTCCCAAGAGATGTGGCCTCTATAGCGCCCCCCAAATAAGATGTAAGCTTTGAGCTTTGTGGACGTGACCAGATAAGACTCAAAAGCAGTGTAAGGAATTTCATGTGGATTGGACGGAGTTTGACAGAGTTATAGGCATTTGTGATAAGCCACGCCCACAAGGCCAACCATTGGTCAATCACTATCTTCTTTTAATTGTTGACTTAGACTCTACCATAGACCGTATGTATGAAGTTTCATGCTATTTGGTCATTCACATCAGTAGATCAATAAATAATTTTTTGCGCCCCTAAAGGCAGATGTGAGAATGGCTTTGCAAATATGATCATTGAGGCCTCTAGAGATACTGTATAATGTTTCATGAGGGTTGGACTGAGTTTGACTAATAACCATTTTTGTGGGAAGCCATGCCAATTTCATGGGCTTATAGCTGCCACGTTTATTGGTAGGTCTGCCTTATACACCATTTGTATATACACCATATATACATTGATGTGACCTACCAAGTTTGGTGCAGATTGGACAAACATATAAAAAGTTCTATTAATTTAATGGTGCGGTATGTAGTTCTAGAGAATTGGGGGGAAAAAAGCAAGAATTTAAATCACAGCACTCAAAAAGGCCAACCTCCTGAGTCTTTGGTCCCTCCTATCCCTCAATGGCCAATTCTACACATGCCCGTGCGCGCTCTGACTTGAGTTCTTGAGCCTGAGCAAGGCAGTGTTTCATGAATCGTGTATGTTGTGCATATTTTTGGAAACAAAAGAATCCCGAATGTCTAACCGTAAACGCTCTAAAACTGAGTGGTTCACACCAATGCAACGAGCACAGACACAAATGACCATTTCCATAGTAACGACATACAGTAAGCTAATGTTAACAAAAACTATTTCATAATTTGATTCCCCTATTAGTATGTGAGCTAGTGCATGACAATCGTTTTTACTTAGCTGCGGTTTGCACCATAGCTACTATGTTGCCAAGTATATCCAACATATGCATGTAAACGAATAATGCCTTTTTGACATAAATCTGGCGCAATACTTCCTAACGTTCTAAAGATGCACTTGGCGATTTGACAAGCCAAGTCTTTTGCGACGACATGCAACTACTTCAACCGCCTTGCAACTAGTTCACACTGCTGCTACTTTTGTCTGCAACGTGAATTGTAACAACAAACTTGTTTGGGGGGGGGACGCTGTAAGCAGGGATTTTACCTAGGAGTGTGCACGCGATGTGATTGACAGGCAGGTAGCCCTTACTCCTTGCAAAAACTCTCCTGATTGGTTGGGGATAGGCGGTCGTCCCTAGATTTTTTAAAAGCTGAATACAGGGCCCAGGGCGCTCATATATAGCGCACCTTCTCTCTGAGCATTTGGTTTAATGATATCCTCCAGGAGGTATGTAGTAAACGTAAAAAAACTATGTAATTTATTGCTAGAAATTCAAACTTACATACTGCATCTTTAAGTGTGTTTCACAAAATTCTATATGGTGGAAAATCTATCCTCACGGACCTTGGGAGTCCAAGAGGCTTTTTTGTTCATCAGGTGGAGGTGGACCTCTGACCATAATTTGGTGTCTCTATGTCATGTGTTGTAGGATATATAGCATTGATTGAAATTTGGATTACTTGTTATAGCGCCACCATAAGGTAATTTGGGGTCATCTTGGGTTTAGGAGTAGCGGTTATCAGTACCAACCAGCTTGCAAAGTTTGAAGTCTCTGACATACAGCAGCTCACGGGAAATTAAGCGACGGCAGGAAAACAATAATAATAAAGTATAGTAAACCGATGCAGTAACTATAAGGGTCTTCGCCCTTCGAGCTAGGACCCTTAATGAATACTGAAACACATTGATTGAATTAATGCAGGATCAAATTGAATGAATACAGAAACACATTGATTAAATTAGTGCAGAATCAAATTGTGTGACTACAGAAACACATTCAATTACATATTACTGCCCGTATTCGTCTGGGCTTGCTTAGTGGACAAACTAGGTACAGCCATGCTTAATGAAAGCTGTGGAACTGGGACCTGGAGCAAGAAAGTGGGGAATATGTGTCAGGCTTGACAGCTGTGATTGACAATCTCAGTACATCCAGTAGATGGGAGTCGGTCAAGCTAGATCTCTATCTGGAAAATGTTGGTTCACATATACATATGTAGATCTGAACAAACTCAGCATTCACTTTGCATGGCACCTGATCTTTCTTTGTCAAGACTTATGCTGCGTCTCAATAGCCGTTCAACATGCCCTGGTTGACTTCACCTCGGCACTTGCCCTCGGGGGAATCCCCGCCGCCATCTTAGGTGTCGTTCCATTAGTCTGAAAATCTGAAGTGAACTTGCTGAGATCGACCCTCGAAGGGCTGAGGGAGTGAGTGAACAACAATGGTCACTCCAGAGGTGTATATCACCCACAATGCATTGCTGTCGTGCATTTGGTGCAACATAATACATCAATGGTTAGGTGGCAGTAATGCATGTAAAACTCCAGTTTCTCACCACCAAAGGAGAATATTAATAAATAGAGGAAGGTATCATTAACCCCTAGCAGTAATAGTTAGGATAATCATGATACATATCACAAGCAGAAAAATTTATTCATTTTAATTTATTAGAAACTGACGAGTATGACCAGTATTCAGGTATTTCCATTATTTGTAAAAAGCAGTATAGCGCGAAGCCTACAACTGGCGGTTGATCAATGACAGTTTGCGCTGAAAGTGTACAAAGGCAGGTTTGTTTCATTTAAATCCCCCGGCCACTTTCTCTCTGTTCTCCAAGTGGCCTACGCTCGATGTATGCCGTTACGTCATACCAAGGGCTGATGGTAAGTGAATGAGGGGAAGTGGAACTACTAATGAAACGCAGCAATTAATAGAAATCTGACAGAGATAACACTGCATCTCTATAAGCTCCAGTTGTAGTTGGGATCAGCTTCGACAGAGAATGGACAATAGAAGTACTGCAGATTGTTCTTCAAGTGCAAACTTTGAAGGAGCCTGTCGATGTCGGCAGAAAGAGACGTAATAACTTGTGACATATTTCCCCATTCGAAATGTTTTCATCTGGAAAGTTCAGGTATTCGAATAGAGGGGAGCGGGCGACTCAGATTTAGGGATTTTTAATGAGGCAGAAGGAGAAGATTACATTTTTTGGATTTTAACAAGATAACTGAACGTGTTTTACAGAAAAAACATAACAGACATGATTTATACGTTTAAGCAGAATATTTGAAATGTTTTATAAAATGACTGGAGGTGGACTTTAACAAGTGGTCATGGTATCTTCAACTTGTATGCATTTTGTGATGCAGTGTAGTTAAATAGCGTTGCCCCCGAGCTCGCTCGCTTTTCCAGAGGCCAATCCACTTTACTCACCTCTCATTGCTGGGGCCATTCCACTTTATTTAATTTCATAACCATGGGAGAAACTAACAGAACCGGACACTGTTTCGCATGAATCCATGCCCCTCGTTTGTCCTTTGAGACGGATCTCTTTTGGAACATGCATGTTTTCAACGAAAATAAGCAACAGTCGGTGCTTTCATTGCAGGCAATAGCAAAGAAATCAATCCTTTTCACTAATTTGTCCTCAAGTGCCAGACATGTCGTCAATTCTGGGCGCCACTGTATTATGGGAAATGTTCACATTCTGCAATACTTATTTTCAGGGCACAGGGACTCAATTACTTATGTGAGGCCATCCTTGATGAATTCTCCCTCAACAAAGGGACTCTCGCGCTGGGCGATTTGCGTAGCCACCACGTAGCTAGCTTTGGTTTCCTTTCCTGCACATTGTTTGCTCTAGTGAAGAGACCATGTTGAGAGGCGAGACTTTCCACCAATTGTTTCATCTTATCCAACCTGGCATAACCTGTGAATGTTTTGTTTTTGCCATGCTTTGTTTCATAATGTATCTTCAGATTGAAATCCTTCTGTACCGCAACAGATTCCTGGCAAATAAGGCAACGCTTGCCTTGTTCAGTGAAAAAATATTCACAACGACAACGTTCTTGAATTCGACTGCCCTCATTGCCAACTTTGCTTCTTTTCCTCTATAGCCATGACGGAATTCTGTTAAATGTAGCCCTGCAAAATGTTACGATACCTTGTAAACCTGCAAAATTTTAAGATAACCTTGTAAACCTGCTTATGATGGATGCTGTTAAAATGTAATGACAAACTTGGGCTTTGGACAGCCCTGCCCTATAGTGGAAAGCGTGTTGGGTGTCTAGAAAAGCGCTATGTTAAGTGCAATCTATTATTTTTAGGGCTGTAAAAGTTAATGCGATAACGCAAATTTGTTTTAACGCCACACATTTTTTGACGCAATTATGCTGTCAATCAGACGGCGACTAGCAAGCAATGGATTAAGAAAAGGGTATTTTTGGCAAGTTCACTTACAAACCCTGCCAGATGGGTCTGTCAACCTGACCAAAGTTATTTGCAGTTACTGTTGATTTGAATTGAGTTACTACCGGATAATATCTTATCTTAAGTACTATTTGCAAGCCAAGCACACAGGCACAAATAATGCAGACAGTCCCGTTATTCCCAAAACATCTCACTTGCGAGCCTTCATGGTCCCTGGTGCCTCTAAGAGATTTTAACTTTTATAGAGATCCTACGATGTAAATAAGCAGCCCTATATGTTGTTTTATACTCTAAATTAGTTTTTTTTGCAATCTTGGAATAAACTGCAATGCGTAAAAACAACCTGGCGGGTCCGCTAGGTGGTTTGCTATTTTGAAAAACCCTGATTGTTATTTTGTTTTGTTTTTTATTTATATATTTTTCTGACAGGCGTACAGTTTATGTGGGACTGTTGTTGTGAGTCTGTGGAAAAGGCGAATTCAACTCCTGGATCAGGTTGTATCCTGGCCCACTGCATGGGCCTGGGGAAAACACTGCAGGTATATTTATGCTTATTATTGAGTTGGTTATGGAGTACTTTGTAGGTCTTCCATCTTGATGAGTGCTCTCTTTGCCCAAGTATAGTTTTTGCTTCTCTACCTTTAGGTGGTTGCATTCCTGCACACAATGCTGCAGTCTAAGAACCTGAAGTTTTGGACTGCTCTTGTGGTGTGTCCACTCAATGCAATACTCAATTGGATCAATGAGTTCGAAAAATGGCAGGATAACGTTGGAAATGATAAAGTCAAGGTAAGTGATGAGGATTTTTGTCTTGTGAACAGAAGAAGAACATCATTGATATTCTATAGATAGATTGATTGATTATATATTTCAGTTATATCTCCATAAACATAACCCAGGTGAGAGAGTTGACCACCCTGAGGAGCGTCCAGGAGCGTTACGTGTCTCTTCAGAAGTGGAACAAGGAAGGGGGCATCATGATAATTGGCTATGAGATGTATCGCAACCTCTCGCTAGGCTACAAAGTCTCAAATCAGCTATTCTTGAAGACATTTCAAAGAACACTTGTTGATCCAGGTACATACTTGTTGTACAACTATATCAATATATCTATTGCGTTATTTTACACATTGAATCTGTAATAGGCTTTAAACACTTATCCACTTATGGTTTTTGCCTTAGGACCAGACTTTGTGATATGTGACGAGGGCCACATTCTTAGGAATGAAACATCTAACATATCCAAAGCTATGACATCCATCAAAACCAGGCGGAGAGTGGTGCTGACTGGAACTCCGCTACAGAACAATCTGGTTGAGTGTAAGATCATCTGGTTGCCTTAAGTAATTTACATTAGAAACTCTGTTTTTGATAGGGCGATTTCTTAAGTGCCACTTTAATTACTATTTTCATATACAGTTATTTCTAATCTTCCTTCCAGATTTGACCTAAAATTAAATTGTCTAATACTTTGTGTTTTTTAGACCATTGCATGGTCAACGTTATCAAGGAAAACCTTCTAGGTTCACTAAAAGAGTTCCGGAACCGCTTCATTAATCCGATACAGAATGGCCAGTGTGCTGACTCTACCCCTACAGATGTTCGCATCATGAAGAACCGCGCCCACATCCTTCATGAAATGTTGTCAGGATGTGTACAGGTGGGTCTTTTGCAGTTAATTTGCGTCTTCGTCAGATTTTTTACGACCCTTCTTCTGGCTTGCAATTTGTCTTCACAGTTTTACCCATAATGAAAAAGCTGCCTAATAATTATGCAATTTATTGTTAATCAACGTAACGCAACAACATCATAAGGCAGTGACATACACTATCGCTCAAAAGTTTGGGTTCACTAACATATTTTTGCTTTTCTTGAAATTTCTATTACATTTTGGGTTTTTTTATTTACAAAATCTACAATTGATCAGAAATTCAGTCTGGGAACATCCTGTCTGGTAGGATGGAGTAGACACGTGTTGAGTCTCATTCCCGCAACTTTTAATTGTTGAACCTTCTAAAACCCTGTAATTTCACTCTAACTTTCCACCTAGTGAACGATATAATTTTAGGGAACATAGCCCAAAAATGGCAGCCAAATCATCCGATCAAAGCAAAATACAGCAGAACGTCAAAACCAACCCCTTTGAGGAACTCAACAAGGCGACGATAGTTGACCTCCTGGAAGAACACCGAAAAGCTTTCTCTGTTGACTTTAAAGTAACCTTCTCGACTCAAAGCAAAGCAGGACCGAGTCCAAGCTACAGTGTCCACAGCGATCGCTTCGCTCGAGTCAACACTAACCTACAGGGCGGGTGCATGCTGGGTCTGGATGCGACCTGTGCTACGCTAACGGAGAGCAATGCTAAGATGCTAGCCAAAGTCACCGACCTTGAGCCCTCTAGCTGACGCATAATGTCAGTCTCGTTGGCGAGTCAATTGAGGGGAGTCGGCCGTCAGCTTTCTTCTCTGAGCTGCTGACAGAGGTTCCTGGTGAGGAAGTCCTTGAACCGGCCCCGTAATGTGATGGGACTCATCGGGCGCTTTCTGGCAAGCCAGGACAGAGACCAAGGCCTGTTATTATTAGGCTTTACAGGTACCAACCAAGGTATTAAGGAGAATATCTTCCTTGAAGCCCGGACTACGAGAGGCAAGCTACAATACCGAGGCACGAAAACTGTTTAAAGATCCAGTCATTGTCTTCAGGTTTTGCTTTTTTTTTGGCATTAAACGAAACCGCCAATGTGGCAGGTAGATTGACAAATTTACAATTGTCAAAATTCAACCGCATTTGGCAGGTTGGCAGGTGTTAGTTTCAGTTTATTTAGTAAAGATCCATACTTGGCGTCTGTATCGATACAATATTGCCACGCAAAATATCGCGATACTATGCTCTATAATTTTTTCCCTCCACCCCTACTTGCTTGTGGGTACACTCAAACCTTAGTTGATTTGGCCATTATATAGACAGTTTGACAGCCCACTTTTCCAGCACTGGAATTGGACTGGTCATTATTCCACTCTGTGGTTTTACTATATGAACCTAAAGACACGGCAACTACAGTGCACAACTTTGATCCTTATTTTAGCTGTTGTGTTGACTGTTCAGTTTGGTCGCCTTCCTAGCAAGTCATTATCGCACAAGTAATTTCTGCATTTGTTGGTTTGTTTATGTGACTTTAGATTTTTGCCCCCAATACCTTACAGCAGTGGTTCTCAACCTTTTTTGGGCTAGCGCCCCCTTTTTCATTATCCAGGTTGATACTGCCCACCCTTAAAATGAAATGTATGATTATTACCCATCCATCCATTTTCCGCCGCTTTTCCGGGGCAGGGTCGAGGTGGCAGCAGGCTCAGCAGGGTATTCCAGCCATTCCTATCCCCAGCAACGCTTTCCAGATCCTCCTGGAGGATCCCGAGGCGTTCCCAGGCCAGACGAGATATATTATCTCGCCAGCGTGTTCTGGGTCTACCCCGGGTCTCCTACCTGTAGGGCGTGCCCAGGAGGCATCCTAATCAGATGCCCGTACCACCTCATCTGGCTCCTTTCGACGTGAAGGAGCAGCGGCTCTACTCCGAGCTCCCTCCGGATGACCGAGCTCTTTACCCTATCCCTAAGGCTGAGCCCAGCCACCCTACGGAATAAAACACATTTCAGCCGCTTGTACTCGCGATCTTATTCTTTCGGTCACTACCCAAAGCTCATGACCATAGGTGAGGGTTGGAACGTAGACCGACTGGTAAATGGCGAGTTTCGCCTTTCGGCTCAGCTCCTTCTTCACCACGACGGTCCGGTACAACGCCCGCATTACTGCTGATGCTGCACCAATCCGCCTGTCAATCTCACGCTCCATTTTTCCCTCACTCGTGAACAACAACCTGAGATACTTGACCTCCCTCGCTTGGGGCAGCAACTCACTCCCAACCCGGAGAGAGCACGCCACCGTTTTCCGGCAGAGAACCATGGCCTCTGACTTGGAGGTGCTGACTCTCATCCCGACCGCTTCACACTCAACTGCAAGCCGCTCCAGTGCATGCTGAAGGTCACTTATTATGACTATTATTATTCTTTTATGGTAACACTTTCTAATAACTTTCAGTAATAAGCAGTAATTAGACCATGATTAAACTATTACTAACTTGAGTACTCGCCGATCCGAGTCCCGATATGAGTACTTTTCATGACATTGCCAAATCACATGCAGCCTGTATAAAACTACTTTCTAATTGAACAATCAATAATTAATAACAAATTGTCTGTAGGCTTTATAATATATTTGTTTAAATGTATTTTATATTCATTAGGCTAATAGTTTTGATGCGAACACCCATTTAGCCTACTAACGAAGGTGAACGACAACGGTTGACGGTCTAGCTCTAACAGTAACAGAACAGCGCAGAACACGGCCGGGACATAACTTTTTTTTCTGATTTCATAACGTCTGCTACATTATATAAATAACATCTTGGATTTTCTCAAGACTACCTTAAGCGAACTAAATAATATATTTTGCGAATAGCGAACGCAATTCAGAAGCATTTTTACAAATCGAAATTGTAGTTTTTAAACCACTAAGGCAATGTTCTAGATATGGGGTTGGCTTGAAACACGAGAAAGAAAGAGCAAATATGCTCTGTGTCATTCCCTACCATGTCAATGAAACAACGTTGTTTTTTTTAAAACAAAAAGCAGCAAATGCGTTTTCACAACAGACACAGTCCGTTTCTCCTGTCGCCAACGAGAGGCTGCGCTGGCTAGCCGCTTGCTTTCTGTACTGCTGCAGGGGGCAGATGATAGGAACCCTAGCTATATTTGCCAAGGCGGGGATATGGATTTTGTCTGCTCAGTACCGGAGTGTGTTTTTCTTCTGAAGTGTTGCCCCTCCAAGATAGGTTTTTAGTTGGAACATGGCTGTGACTGAAGTGCTGCTTTCACGTAATCGCCATTTTTTATTAGAACGTTCATTTAACAATGGACTTTCTCGCTGAGAATCAAAACTATAATTTATCACAAGTATCGGACATTGATATGGTAATATTTTCCGATACCCGATCCGAGTACTGGAGCCCAGTATCGGCCCGATACCGATACCACCAAGTAGTATCGGTGCATCTCTACAAATAATCAATGCAGAGTAACAGGAAAAAACATGCAGAAAGCAGACTGAACCAACCAAGAATGTGCACTTCATGTCTGCAAAGTTCTCAATCCAAAAAACTAAACAAAATAAAAGGCTGCAGCTTGATAATGTATGTGGAATTGTTTATTTGTCTAATCAGATAATAATGATCAGCTTCCAATTCAATAAGGTGACATAGTTATCTTGAAAGGTGCTCAAAAAGAGTATTTAATATTGCATGTTTCCTATTTACATAGGATCGTGAATAAGAGTGTTAATAAATGAGGAATAGTTAAAACTTTGGAATAACTTGCAGAACATGTCTGCATTATAATAATATAGTGTTAGCAAATTCTTTACGAATTATTTTCAAATCGGTTGATAAAGGGGTTATTCTCGGGTCGACTGTTGGTGTGAAAGGGTTGACCCTGGTCAACTACGCAGGTCGCGGACTCGCCTCGCCATTGGTGTGAAAGGACTACTTGACCCGGCTTATAATCAAGAAACCTTATTTGTTTTGAATTGGCGCCTCAGTGTTAAACACAGTTGTGCGACAAGAAGCAACAATGTCAGGCATATAGCTAGCTAAGGACGAGTCAGTATAATTTATATTTAATAAACAATGCCATCGTTGAGAAGCATTTTCAATCACCATAATCACAGAACGAAGGATGTGGGTGAAGGGACTTTGTTCTGCTGTAAATTGATGATGCTGAGTGAATCCTTTTATTAACTAGTAAATGGGTATGCTGCAACTGTGTACGGCGATCTCCACTCCCATCAACCAAATACAATAACAATGGTAGAAACGTCCACTTTCAATTATGTATGAACGTAACGCATCTGTTCAGCAGTGACGTACAAAGATGTAACTCGCAGACCCGGGTCGTGTGTGTGTGTGTGTGTGTGTGTGTGTGTGTGTGTGTGTGTGTGTGTGTGTGTGTGTGTGTGTGTGTGTGTGTGTGTGTGTGTGTGTGTGTGTGTGGCGCGACGCCACGCCGGTCTTTCCCAGGACCAAAGTGCAGTCTGAATGGGTCCAACGCGGGTCGGACCCGGGTTCTCTGTGTGAAAGGGATATTGGTGACCATGTACAAGTCTGTTCCGCTTTTAGAATTATTATTAACTATTACAGTACAAATTTACTGAATTAGAGCATTCTTTTATCATGTAGTATTAGTTTGTGCATACTTTACAAATAATTTACCAAGACCTAGATAAACAATAAATAACATACTTAGTGGTCCTTCAATACTGAGAACATAAGAATATATAGATCATCCGGTAACAATTCATTAATCTTTTACTAATGTCTATAGAGTGGTAGAGTGGCCAGACGGAAGCCACTCCTCAGTAAAAGGCACATGACAGCCCGCATGGAGTTTGCCAAAAGGCACCTAAAGGACTCTCAGACCATGAGAAACAAAATTCTCTGGTCTGATGAAACCAAGATTGAACTCTTTGGCCTGAATGCCAAGCGTCATGTCTGGAGGAAACCAGGCACTGCTCATCACCTGGCCAATACCATCCCTACAGTGAAGCATGGTGGTGGCAGCATCATGCTGTGGGGGTGTTTTTCAGCGGCAGGAACTGGGAGACTGGTCAGGATTAAGGGAAATATGAAGGCAGCAATGTACAGAGAGATCCTTGATGAAAACCTGCTCCAGAGCGCTCTGGACCTTAGACTGGGGCGAAGGTTCACCTTCCAACAGGACAACGACCCTAAGCACACAGCCAAGATAACAAAGGAGTGGCTTCAGGACAAGTCTGTGAATGTCCCTGAGTGGCCCAGCCAGAGCCCAGACTTGAACCCGATTGAACATCTTTGGAGAGATCTGAAAATGGCTGTGCACCGACGCTCCCCATCCAACCTGATGGAGCTTGAGACGATCTGCAAAGAAGAATTGGAGAAATTGCCCCAAAATAGGTGTGGCAAGCTTGTAGCATCATACTCAAGAAGACTTGAGGCTGTAATTGCTGCCAAAGGTGCTTCAACATTGTATTGAGTAAAGGGTGTGAATACTTATGTGCATGTGATATTTTATTTTTTTATTTTTTATATATTTGCAAAGATTCAAAAACTTTTTTCACTTTGTCATTATGCAGTATTTTGTGTAGAATGTTGAGGAATTTTTTTTATTTAATCCATTTTGGAATTAGGCAGTAACAAATTAAAATGTGGAACAAGTGAAGGGGTATGAATACTTTCCGGATGCACTGTATACACACATATATACACTGCATAAAAAAATTAAAGGAACACTTTTGAATCAGAGTATTGCATCAAGTCAATTAAACTTCTGGGATATTGATCTGGTCAGTTAAGTAGCAGAGGGGGTTGTTAATCAGTTTCAGCTGCTTTGGTGTTAATGAAATTAACAACAGGTGCACTAGAGGGCCAACAATGAGACGACCCCCAATACAGGAATGGTTTTCCAGGTGGAGGCCACTGAAATTTTTTCCTTCCTCATCTTTTCTGACTGTTTTTGACTAGTTTTGCATTTGGCTAGGTTCAGTGTCACTACTGGTAGCATGAGACAATACCTGGACCCTACAGAGGTTGCACAGGCAGTCCAACTCCTCCAGGATGGCACATCAATACGTGCCTGTTACGTCCCCAAGTCCGCCCTAGCCAATTCTCCTGCTAAGTAGGGAACCTGGGTGACTAACACGGGTGACTGCTATGGCCCAAACACAGGTCGGATACACAAAGGACGACAAACAACAATGATATTCAATTTCAAGTGTTGTAGTGAACAAAAGTGAATAACTGTGAACAACAGTGCTGGTAGTAATACCAATATTTACAAGAGTTTGCACCCATACCCATCTATTTACAATTCGTGGGCGAAGGAAGGAGCTCGAGCATTGCCAAATCAAAGAACTAATCAAAACAAAACAAGCTTGCTAGATTAGCTGACTAACCAAACAATAAACCAATAAACAAAACGACTATCTCCTACCTACCCAGACAATATAACAAAAGTACAGGGTTGGTGGCGCCACTCCTGACCTAATGATCTAGACAGTAGATATATCCCTACGTGAATGCAATATAGGGCCCCTTACCTGCTCCAAAATCCACCCACGCACACACACATGCTCTCTTCGTTTCTCACACAGATTCACTCAGTTTGTCGTACGCTCCATATCGATCTCCGTCTCTCTCTTTCTCACTTGCTCTCACACAGTTTGTCAAACACACAGTCTCACTCCTTCCGTACTCGTTCGTCTCACACGTTCGCCTACACCTTCCTCCACATTCCTCACTCATTCCTCACTCATTCCCCACTCATTCCCCACTCATTCCCCACTCATTCCCCGTCTGGGCAGAGTGTTTCCTATTTCAACTAACGCTACGTGTACATTGACATGTGGAAAAGGAGGAGCCACGAGTTAATTGGCTGCAGCGTCGCTGTGAGTGGACGACGAGCCGGCAGGTTAGGTGCAGTGGAGAACCAATCGTGGAACAGCACCTGGATAGAAAACAGCAGAGGGAGCGTAGGGAGAAACAATACAGCACACAAAACGCACACTACCTTGCAGCACAAAACAGTGCCATTGCCAGAAGGTTTGCTGTCTCTCAGCACTGTCTCATGAGCATGGAGGAGATTCCAGGAGACAGGCAGTTACTCAGGAGAGCTGGACAGGGCCGTAGAAGGTCCTTAACCCATCAGCAGGACCGGTATCTGCTCCTATTTGCAGAGAGGAACAGGATGAGCACTGTCAGAGCCCTACAAAATGACCTCCAGCAGGCCACTGGTGTGAATGTCTCTGACCAAACAATCAGAAACAGACTTCATGAGGGTGGCCTGAGGGCCCGACGTCGTCTAGTGGGCCCTGTGCTCACTGCCCGGCACTGTGGAGCTCGAATGGCATTTGCCATAGAACACCAGAATTGGCAGGTCCGCCACTGGCGCCCTGTGGTTTTCACAGATGAGAGCAGGTTCACCCTGAGCACGTGACAGACGTGAAAGGGTCTGGAGAAGCCGTGGAGAACGTTATGCTGCCTGTAACATCGTTCAGCATGACCGGTTTGGTGGTGGCTCAGTGATGGTCTGGAGAGGCATGTCCATGGAGGGACGCACAGACCTCTACAGGCTAGACAACGGCACCCTGACTGCCATTAAGTACCGGGATGAAATCCTTGGACCCATTGTCAGACCCTACGCTGGTGCAGTGGGTCCTGGGTTCCTCCTGGTGCACGACAATGCCCGGCCTCATGTGGCGAGAGTATGCAGGCAGTTCCTGGAGGATAAAGGAATTGATACCAGTGACTGGCCCCCACGCTCGCCTGACCTAAATCCAATAGAACACCTCTGGGACATTATGTTTCGGTCCATCCGACGCCGCCAGGTTGCACCTCTGACTGTCCAGGAGCTCAGTGATGCCCTGGTCCAGATTTGGGAGGACACCATCCGTCTCATTAGGAGCATGCCCCGACGTTGTCAGGCATGCATACTAGCACGTGGGGGCAATACACAGTACTGAGCACCATTTTGAGTTGCTGCAATGGAATTTCAGCAAAATGGACTAGCCTGCCGCATCATTTTTTTACTTCGATTTTCGGGGTGTCTTTGAATTCAGCCCTCCGTAGGTTGATAATTTTAATTTCCATCAAACAATGTGGCATCCTTTCGTTCCTAACACATTACCCAGTCCATATCAGTATAGATATCCAGCACGATTTTTTTTCCCCTTGAGATCTGTGTTTTCAGTGTTCCTTACATTTTTTTGAGCAGTGTATATACAAACATACATACATATATATATATATATATATATATATATATATATACATACATACATACATACATACATACATACATACATACATACACAAGCGCACACACACACACACACACACACACACACATACATACATACATACATACATACACACACATACATACATACATACATACATACACACACACACATACATACATACATACATACATAAAATACAAATAAAAAGTCAAAGAGACCAAACTAGGGGCAAGCTAAGGAAAACAAGTGGGTTTTGAGGCGGGATTTAAAAATTTTAATGGAGTCAGAGTTGCGAATCACAGGGGGAATGGAATTCCAGAGAATGGAAGCAGCAGCACTGAACGCTCTGTCCCCCATGGAACTGAGTCTGGTTTTGCGGGTGGTGAGGAGACCAGTGTCAGATGAGCGGAGGGTACGAGAAGGCGTGTAGGGTTGGAGGAGGTCAGAGAGGTAGGAAGGGGCTAGTCCATGTATAGATTTAAAGGTGATAAGTAAAATTTTGGAGGACATGCAAGATTTGATGGCAAGCCAATGCAGATGAAGAAGAGTGGGAGTGATATGTTGCCAGGGTTTAGAGCGAGTTGGAATTCTTGCAGCTGAATTCTGTACATACTGGAGCCTATCCAGGGCTTTATTTGATGCCCCGAATAGGACACCTTTGCAATAATCCAAGCGTGAGGTGACGAACGTGTGAATGAATGTTTCAGCAACTGCATCAGTTATTAATGGTTTGAGTCTGGAGATGTTTCTCAGGTGGAAGAAGGCAGACTTGATGACAGCTTTTATATGAGGTTCCATGGAGAGGGTGGAATCCAAGACCACACCAAGACTTCTGACCTTGACAGGAGCAGATAGAGGAGCCGTAAATAGCGAGGACCACATCACCAACCTTTATGAGCAGTGCCTGAGGAGCCACAATCATCAGCTCAGTCATGCTACTATTGAGCTTCAAAAAATTTTGGGACATCCAGGATTTTATTTCAAGTAGGCAGTTTGTGAGTGAGGGGTTAGGGAGGTTTGTGTTGGGTTTGGTATGTATGTAGAGCTGGGCGTCGTCTGCATAGCATTGGAAATTGAGTCCATGTTTTCGAATTATTTGTCCCAGAGGAAGCATGTAGATAATGAATAGGATAGGCCCCAGAACCGAGCCTTGCGGTACATCCTGGCAGACTGGTGCAGGGGAGGACTGGGCCGTTCCTAGAGCCACTCGATGGTACCTGCCAGACAGATATGACCTGAACCATGCATGGGCAGTGCCAGTGATGCCCAGGAG
Source organism: Galaxias olidus (assembly GCA_026901105.3). Classification (NCBI taxonomy): domain Eukaryota; kingdom Metazoa; phylum Chordata; class Actinopteri; order Galaxiiformes; family Galaxiidae; genus Galaxias; species Galaxias olidus. The sequence goes on along the minus strand of JAPMUY010002967.1, from coordinate 70,912 downwards.
CCTATCCAGGCGTTCTAGGAGGTTTTTGTGACGGTATCAAAGGCTGCTGAGAGGTCGAGAAGGATCAATAGAGTTAGGTTGCCAAGAAAAGATCATTGATGACCTTGACCAGAGCTGTTTTTGTTTCAAATGCATCTGGAATGCACTTCAGCATTTTCATGGTAACATGATAAACAGTTTATTTCTTTAACTCTGGGTTAGCCACAGGGGGGGTGTAAATGACTATAAACAATAACACTGGTGAACTCTCTTTGAAGATAGTATGATTTACAGCCAACTGTTAAGAGTTTAATGTCAGCAGTACAGATGGTATGCTTCAAGCACAGTTGTTAAAATGTCGAAAAAATATGCCTTGACGGAATGAATCTCAAATACTTGACTTGTGCACCCTATACCATGTCTCAGTCGGACGTGATACCTATGAGTCTTGCGACAGGTGATGTGACAATAGACTGCCAGGCACTAAGACACTGGGTAAATCCATTTATTTATATAGCATTTTTATTAAGTGTTATTGGGCAGTTTGTTCAATAAAAGCAACAAATGGAATACATTTTACTCAAAAAGCAATCCCCCAAAACTAAATACAATTATATACCTGGCGCCACAATCAAGTACTAAAATGCTTGGCGGAAACAATAGAGCATAGTCGCTCAACAGTTAATGCCCTGCCAATTGGAGCAGAGACATGCACCACATTCGCTTTGTCAGGGAGGGAGTACCGGGAAAGAAGCGTTATAGGGCAAAACAAAACTCAGGGCAGCTGAGGAGAGCATGTGATTGAAAAATGCTTGCTGATGTCGGCCAACAACTGAGTCCCATCAGAGATTGCAACAACCAACTTAAGACCAGATGTATTACTCTGGTCTGACACACAGCAAATTGTTTATTTTATAGAGCTAACAGTCCCGTGGCAAGACGCAATTGACGAGGCATACGAAAGGAAGAAACTACGCTATAGCGAATTAGCAGCTAAGGCAGAACAGCGAGGTTGGAGAACAAAGGTGTGTGGAAGTTGGATGCCGTGGATTTGTTGCAATATCAGCAACCAAACTACTTTAGGAGTTAGGGATTTGCGGTAAAAAATTGCGCAAAACCATAAAAGCTATATCAGATATAGCAGAAAGAAGTGGCTGTGGCTGAAAAGGAAGGATCCTATATGGGCACAAAAGTAAAGAACATCGTGTTGAAAAACCATACGAAGTGGTTTAATCTCAGGACAAAGGTATAAAAGGTAAGTCTTTCCTGCAGAGCGTAATTTTTCAAGCTTGCAGCAGAGTAGGGAAATATTATCTTCTTTTCAGGTGGTAAGTATCGCTGCAGAGTTGGCAGAAAGTGCCAGCAGGAATAGGTAATAGGGATGGGTATAGGGATATCTCTCAGAATAAACAACTTATTTTTTCTTAATTTTCTTTTCCTGTCGTACCGAGAGCGGATATAGTGGGGGGCGTCATTGCTCACCGTTAAGCGTTCTGGAGGTGTCGTGGGCTCAAATAACGAAAAACCTTGGATGGAGGGTGCCCACTTGAAAACCCCAATGACATATCTGCTCTCAACCCAAGTCCATTCTAAAATATTGTATTTTGAAGTGCTCATCTTGGAGTATGGCATAATGGATATTATACCATCCTATCCTGTGTATATTGAAATAGAAATCAAATCTAAGGATAACATTAAAGGGGCCATAATGTAAGATTTGGAATATGTATTTGTTTAGCATTGTTTTATCACTCAGAGGGATTGGACCGACAACATGAAAGTAATAATAGTAATAATAAATAATTGGATTTAGTTTTTAGCACTTTTCTCGGGACTCAAAGCGCCTTACAAATTGGATGCCAACTAGGTACACACAACGAACGGACAGACAGCTATCACACACAACAATCAGTCTGGGTGATACCACGGCAGCCAATTTTTGTCAGACTTTCTCACCATACATATTGCAACAGACCTTTTGCACACATAGATCAGACACACACACAGACCAACTCCAGTTCTATTGGCAGTTCTTTAGTCAGCGCACTGATAGGAGTATTAACCCATGTTTTTTTGTAAGTGGGAGGAAACCGGAGCACCCAGTGGAAACCCACACAAACACGGGGAGAACATGCAAACGGCCCTTGGGTCAGCTAGGGTTCAAACAAAGGAACTCCTTGCTGTGAGGCAACTGTGCTAATTACTGAGCCACTGTGCTGCCCAAGTAAGGTCGAACTACTCCGGCAGGAGCCATGACAACAGCGGAATGTTACTATCCCTAGCCAATAACATAACTCAGCTAATGAATGTTAATGAGCATTGGGCGTAAACTCGCGTTCACCACTGAAAACAGCATGTGATTTGGAAGGGAAGAAAGAGGCACCCCAGAATAATTAATAAAAAATATAATATAATTTCTTTTGTTCAAATATTTTTATACGTGCTTCAAAGACACAAGGAATCACACTCATGCATTATTGCATACGTTGTTGGCCCTTTAAATTAAAGTATACAATAAAAAACAAAAGAACAAAATAACCTTTTGTTGAATGAGTCTTTACCCCAAGTGAAGGAGTTCAAGTATCTCGGGGTCTTGTTCTCGAGTGAGGGGAAAATGGAACGAGAGATGGGCCGGAGAATTGGAGCAGCGGGTGCGGTGTTGCAGTCGCTTTATCGCACCGTTGTGACGAAGAGAGAGCTGAGCCAGAAGGCAAAGCTCTCAATCTACCGGTCTATCTTCATTCCTACTCTCACCTATGGTCATGAAGGGTGGGTCATGACCGAAAGAACGAGATCGCGGATACAAGCGGCGGAAATGAGTTTCCTCCGGAGGGTGGCTGGCATCTCCCTTAGGGATAGGGTGAGAAGTTCAGCCATTCGTGAGGGACTCGGAGTAGAGCCGCTGCTTCTTTGCGTAGAAAGGAGCCAGTTGAGGTGGTTCGGGCATCTAGTAAGGATGCCACCTAGCCGCCTCCCTAGGGAGGTGTTCCAGGCATGCCCAGGAGGCCGCGGGGCAGACCTAGGACCAGGTGGAGGGATTATATCTCCACACTGGCCTGGGAACGCCTTGGAATCCCCCAGTCAGAGCTGGTTAATGTGGCCCGGGAAAGGGAAGTTTGGGATGCCCTGCTGGAACTGCTACCTCCGCGACCCGACCCCGGACAAAGCGGATGAAGATGATGATGATGACAAAATAACAATAAAATAATACGAGCAACAAAATTATGAAAACAAATAGGAATTGAATGCTACTTAGTAGATTTATTATTATTATTATTATTATTATTATTATTATTATTATTTATTTTATTTATACAGGGTTAACCGACTGAGATCAGGTCTATTTTCCAGCAGTGCCCTGTTTAAAGGCAGAATATATAAATCACACAAAAAAAGAATAAGAAAAAATGAAGATGTTTACAATACAATATTTACAATACAGTACAATATTTAAGTTTCAACCAAAACAAGAATACTCTTCAGCTCCCAAATCCTACAGTAAAAGTTTACATTGCTCAACACTAACAAACTGCTCTAATTTCAATTCCTGTTTAATCTTGTTCCATTTATCCAAGGCAAAAAAACTGAAAGCTGATTTACCAAGTTCTGTGTTCACTTTGCGGTTTTCAAGGGTGATATAGTCCTGTGAGCGTGTCCTGTGACTTCTGGATTTGTGTTTTAATAATGAAGTAAGGTAAAAAGGTAACTTACCCTGCAATGCCTTGTAAACAAAAAACGGAATGTTTTTCTCTCCTATCACTAAGAGACGAGATGTTGGTCTTATACATTTATTTTACATGTACGGTTGGGGTTTGTAAGCTGCAGATGACAGAAAAAGCAGAGCCTATGTTGTACATAATAACTTTTGAATTGAATAGAATGTGTGTTCCAGCTAAACCGACCTCATCAACCACTCATGAAGTCACTTTTGATTATATGATGTGTTACAGTATCTACCTATTCTTCTTTTTTTATGTTTGTGTTTTATTTTATGATCTTCGGTTTTAAATATATTTTCTAGGTGGCCATTTGATATCTCAAGTTCACTTGAATTGAAAAGTTCATAAAATTCTATTCCAAATAAAGTTTTATTTTAATTTTTTTTCCAGAGAAGAGACTACTCAGCCCTGACCAAGTTCCTTCCCCCTAAACATGAATATGTGCTGGCGGTAAGAGTCAGCCAGCTCCAGTGCAAGCTGTATCGTTACTACCTCAACAACTTTACTAGTAAGGACCCTGGTGTTTTCTTTGTGTGGCCATCGATAGTGGCACCCCTGACATTTTGTTAAAATATAACCAGGTTGCTAACTCAGCTAGCTTCCAAAAAAACAGGTTTTGTTCTTAATTGAAAAAATCCAAAATGTATTCAGTTTAATAAAAAAATACATGTATTATTATATTTCAAAAGACTGAAAAACAGTAAGACACATTACAGAAACGCGCTGCAAATACTGAAAACACAACACATCACAGAAACGCTCTGCAAATACAGAAAACACAACACATTACAGAAATGCGCTTCAAATCCAGACAACACAACAGAATTTATTTGCATCTTTGAACATTACTTAGTGATAGTTCTTAAAGTAGCGTTAACTATAGCCAGCCAACATAGCGTATTTCACGTTTAATTGTGTGTATGTCATTTATTATTCGGTTATTTGAATTGGCAGGCTAATAATAAGCCAAAGGCCAACGCTAGGTTAACAGCAGATATCTGCAATATCCGACTCATTAAATCACGTTTAAGTAAACCAAAAATCCGACGGATAGCCGACTTCAACAAGTGTGTCCAGACGTTTTCATCACTTTTAGGTGTCCTCTGGAAACATTTCCCTTGTGTTCTCTGTATTAGCAGCGCGTTTCTGTAATGTGTTGTGTTGTCTGTATTTGCAGCGCGTTTCTGTAATATGTTGTGCTGTCTGTACATGCAGCGTATTTCTGTAATGTGTTGTGTTTTTAGAGAGATATGGAAGGCGGTTGTTTTCATGCGCGTGCGTGTGAGCGTGCACGCACGCACGCGCGTGTGGGTGCACGAGCGTTCAGTTTTGTTAGAGGGCACTTAGGGTGGAGTCACAAGCGTGTGACGTACGCAGGCTCGTATTTCATTCTGACCTATACAACCTTTTGTTATTTTCAAAGTCAGTGCGCGGGAGAAGTCCGTGCGTGTTGTGAAGAGAAAATGTGTGTGTGTCTATAGCTATTGTGTGTGTGTGTGTGTGTGTGTGTGTGTGTGTGTGTGTGTGTGTGTGTGTGTGTGTGTGTGTGTGAATGTGTGTGTGTGTGTCCCGATTCTCTTCAGGGCACTCAGGGTGGAGTCACAAGCATGTGACATACGCCGGCTCGTATTTCATTTTCACCTGGGTAAAGAAGGCGTTCCTCTTATAATTTCCAAAACCAATGCGCGGGAGAAGGGGGGGGTTGGGTGAAGAGTGGGTGTAAATAAGACTGTCGTGCTCAGATTGTATTGTTTAAGAAAACGTATTGATAATAAAATACGTTTATTTTGTATGCCTAAAAGTATTCTATATAAGGGTAAAAGGCTTATATTTTGTTAGGTTGTGGTAGAGAGTTATTTTTAAAATGCGTGTAGAAGTGGTAGCGTACTGATGTGTTTATGAACGTATGTATTGGCGCAACGTCTTCAAAAAAAGATCAATTAAATATAGGGGGTATAACTTTAGATTATTCTCTGAAAATAGATCTTCACACCAGACTTCATGTTGGAGCTTCACAAACAAGCTAGCGTCATTTAGTCTCGGAGTTCTATACATCAAACGATAGGTAATTTAAATATACCTTTAGTTTTTTCTTTGAAATACGTCAATAGATGTATTGTTCCCATAGCCTTTCATGGGTAATGTCTGAAAATCAAAGGAAAGTTTATTACTTAACATCAACAGAGACAGGGGCGTCATTCTAGGGGCCCACCCAATTTCATTATTAGAGGATCAAATGGCTAGCATCTTCTTTCCAGGGGCTAAGGGGGTGTGTTTTATCTTTCTCAAGAAGGAGAGGTCAGTATTTATAGAGCCCTCTGTGTCCTAAGCAGCCATTAAGGACTGTGCTGAGAGAAATATTTACTTACTAAAATGGAGTAAACCTGGAAAAGAAAACATCAACCAATTTGAGAACTATGTAATCTACCTATGCTGTGTTAATCCAAAGAGAATTTACGAACTGTTATTTACAAATCAAAACAACCGTGGCAAAATGGAGCATCGCTACCTTTTGGGAGATCGAGAGGTCGCAGAACGTGTCTTCAATCGTATAGATGAGATGTTTACATGGGGTAAAGAACTGAAAAATTATGAGGTGGCAAAGATGAAGCTTTTCAGGAAGGAGAAAGCAGCGTGGAGTGTGATTGTGGGGGATGTGCCGTTGAGAGTCCACCCCCACGTATACAAGGCTATTTTCGTAGCTCGGCCCGCAGCGTTTTGAGAGAAAGCGACTCAGGAAGATGGCATGGTGTGTGAATTGATTAGGGAGTGATTGTGGAGGGTGTGGCATGAACCCCCGACATCCGCCCCCCAACTATACAAGCATATAGGAGGGCCTGTATTAACTCACTTTACACAAGGCACACAACACAGTAACCATGGCTCACTTTTTTGTATCTGAAGACGCAGTCGACGGACTATCTCCGGCTTTCAGCGGAGACTTTCCATGCTATTCACCCGAGCTATATTGGAGTCATAACGATGACGTAGACAATAATTATTCGGCACCCACGGCTCCTTTGGATACATGGATTGACGAGTACTGTAGCCAATTAGGCAAACAAAACTTAACCTTTTTACAGACGCAAGCTGAAGCCTATTCTGGCCACAGTGTTGAAAACCATCAGATTTAACAACACGTCGGCGGTAAAGATCCAGGCAGCTGCAGAAGCTTTGGTATCTCAATTATATGAGGAACCTTACATTGTGCAAAAACTACGTGACATAAGGAATATCCCTCTGGACACCGTAGGGGAGAAAATTGTTTGCGACGCCGTGTATTTCTGGAGTTGTGAAGATTCAAAAGATGGGGAATCTTTTCAGCTCTCATAATAAACAATCAAACACTGTTATGAGGAACAATTTAGAATATCAACTGACTGCTCTCATGTATCAGGCCATAGCAGATGACGTTGATAACCCTAACATTTTCTATACAAGACTACCAGTGAACAACCGGCGTAGCTATAACTTTAAAGACCAGATGTGTAAGGTTAGGAGACTCTCAAGCGACTGGTGTTACCTAGCGTTAAAGTGTGTAAATTCAGAACAACCTATTCATGTGAATGTTAAATGCTAATTTCTTTCATGGCTGAGGCTTCAGACCTGTTTGAGATAAGTCATATATTGTGCTTATGTACCTATTTAGTAGACATATGTGTTATGAAGCGGCAAAGGTGTGAGGAGATTGATGTAGCACGTGTTGTTCAAATTATGACTGAATATTTATTGAAGAAAGATGTTGATCTATGTAAACGTTTTTTACTCTTTCTGGATTCTTTATAACTTGTCTTATTTTGTTAATAAAAAACATTGTACGCTATCCCAAGGTATTCATTGTATTATTTATCTCCAAGGAAAATGGACGAACTTATGAAAACAGCTTATTACACACCGTCCAATACGGGGTCATTTGGAGGCAAAGAACGATTGAAAAATTCTATATATCAAGACACATGTTTAAGGTTCAAAGATTCTATAGTGGCAGACTTGCAATCTGAACAAGATACTTACACCCTGCATAAACAAGCGCCGATACATTTTCCGAGAAATAGGGTGGTTGTACGTGGCATAAACACACTGGTGGATATGACCGCTTATGCTAAAGAAAACAGCAAAGTCAAATACTTATTCATGTATTGACATTCTTAGCAAGTATGCATGGGTCCGGGCGTTAAGGAGTAAAAGTGCTAGTGAAGTGACAAAAGCATTCGCATATATCTTAAGTGAGGGACGCATACCTAGGAAACTGCAAACGGACAGTGATTTTTAATAAACAATTCAGACAGCTAATGAAAAAACACGGCATCATTCACTTTGCAACAGGTAGCGAACTTAAAGCTAGTGTTGTGGAGAGATTTAACCGCACACTTAAAACACGGATGTGGAGGTACCTGACAGCGGTCAACTCTAAACGGTATATCGATATCGTTCAGGACATAATACAGAGTTATAATCATACTGTGCATTCCAGCATCAAACTCAGACCTGTGGACGTGACCAGAGAAAACGAAGACAAAGTCTATGAGACATCATATCCAGAGAAAGCGGCAGAAATAAAATTTTAATTTAAAATCAATGATTTGTTAAGAATTTCCAAATTAAGAGGCGTCTTTACCAAAGGGTATGAAAAAAATTATACAGATGAATATTTTACCATTACCCATTGTATACCAAGACACCCCCCTGTTTACAGAGTGGTAGACTTTGATGGTGAAGCGATAGAGGGATTATTTTATGAGCAAGAATTACAGAAAATTATCAAAGGAAAGGATAAAATTTTTAAAGTTGAAAAGATTTTGTCCAAAAAGAAATTTGGTAAAATAGTTATGGTTTTAGTACGATGGTTAGGGTGGCCGCAAAAATTAGACACGTGGATATCCGAGAGAGAAGCCATCAATTTACCACGCGCTTAAACAAAAAGCCAGAGACAGATAGCGTTATTATTTGCTAAAGCGGACCATGAGGGGTGACAGAGACTTTTTCGTTACCTTACCTTCCAATGCATCGGCAACGCTATTTCCCAACAACCAGATTTCTTATTGTAGAACAAATTTTGCAAAAACTGTAACATTGAAAGGCGATTGGGAAGTAGGTCTTATAGAATTTTCATTCCCATACTCCTGGAACTCATTCATTGCGGAGGAGGCGGTGATTTTGGTCAAAGACTCGTTATTGAATAAAACAGCAAGACTGCAAATATCTGTTGGATATTACACCACAATACAGATTCTACTTGAGGAGATTAATAAGGTTATACAAGCATATGATCCTACAATTTGTTTGTTTTACGACAAATTGACCAATTTCATATCTTTTAAGATTCCTGCTGATAACGCAATAACATTCAATGGAAAATCAGCACGAATATTAGGGTCGATTCCCCAGCAGGCTATAGGCTATGACAGTGACAAAATGGAAGCTCCGATCCGGACTTCGACGGGGGTTAGGGCCCCCTATCCTGCTGACATTTCTGGAGGAATGAACGTGTTGTTTATTTATACAGATATTATTGAATGTCAAACCTTTGGGGATAGTTTTGTTCCGTTATTGAGACACATTCCCTTTTCAGGTAAAAACACTCTTATAGTTACCAGGATATATGATAGACCACATTATGTTAGCGTGTCCAAAGCCCATTTTGACAATATATTAATAGATATCAAAACCGATCAAAACCAGAATGTACCATTCACGTTCGGGAAGGTGGTCACAAAACTACACTTTAGACCAGCAAGACATACTTTGTAGGAATGGCTCCGCTAAGCACATACACAGTTAATCCTGATCTGTATGCTGAATATCACCGCCGACAAGCCGGACATGGCCTCCAAGGCTATGCCGGGACCCCGTCCATGTACGGAGGTGCGGGTCTTGGTGGTATATTTTCGGGGGCTTTTCAGAATGGCCGTGCCGATGTTTAAAAGTGGATTTAATATAGCCAAGCCACGCCTCAAAAAAGCGACAAGGGGTTTTGTGACCGACGTGGTGTCAGAGGCTATGACAAGAATGAATAGTCATTCGCAGGAAGGGTCTGGAATGATGGTAATGAGAAGGAGTGGGCTGAAACGACCTCCGGGCAGAAGACGGGGACAGCCTGCTAAGAAAAAGAAACGTCGTGCAAAACAGCGGCCAGTTGTCAAGAGACAGAGGAAGCATAAACAACCGCGGCAGGGGAAAAGATCTATTAGTGGTATATTTTAGAACAGAGGATGGCGCTGTTACACAGTATGTCTGAAGAATCGGCAAAAACTGAGTTAGATCGATTTTGTGTGCCTTACACATCGATTGAAAAAAATACCTATGTAGAAATACCCGTTGGCTGCTCTGACCGATACAGGACCTATCGAGTTCTATATGGCGTCATCACATTCTGCAGACTATATTGATATCAACAACTCGCAACTTTATTTAAAAATTAAAATTAATAAACCTGACGGATCAACCATTGACGCAGGCACAGCTGTCGGTCTTGTCAATTATCCAATAGCATCGTTATTTTCACAAGTGGATGTATCTCTGGGAGAAAGACTAATATCTCAAAGCAGTGGCACGTACGGTTATCGATCTTTGATTAAGGTGCTTCTGAATTACGGAAAAGACACTCTTCAAACACAATTTTCATCGGGATTATTTTTTAAGAATACAGCGGGATATACGGATGTACAGTGCATCCGGAAAGTATTCATACCGCTTCACTTTTTCCACATTTTATTATGTTACAGCCTAATTCCAATAAATAAAATCACATGTACATAAGTATTCACACCCTTTGCTGTGACACTCAAAATTGAGCTCAGGTGCATCCCGTTTCCACAGATCATCCTTGAGATGTTTCTACAACTTGATTGGAGTCCACCTGTGGTAAATTCAATTGATTGGACATGATTTGGAAAGGCACACACCTGTTTAAATAAGGTCCCACAGTTGACAGTGCATGTCAGAGCACAAACCAAGTTATGAAGTCCAAGGAATTGTCTGTAGACCTCCGAGACAGGATTGTATTGAGGCACAGATCTGGGGAAGGGTACAAAAAAATTTCTGCAGCATTGAAGGTCCCAACGAGCACAGTGGTCTCCATCATTCGCAAATGGAAGACGTTTGGAACCACCAGGACTCTTCCTAGAGCTGGCCGCCCGGCCAAACTGATCAATCGGGGGAGAAGGGTCTTGGTCAGGGAGGTGACCAAAAACCCGATGGTCACTCTGACAGAGCTCCAGTGTTCCTCTGTGGAGATGGGAGAACCTTCCAGAAGGACAACCATCTCTGCTGCACTCCACCAATCAGGCCTTTATGGTAGAGTGACCAGATGGAAGCCACTCCTCAGTAAAAGGTACATGACAGCCCGCGTGGAGTTTGCCAAAAGGTACCTAAAGGACTCTCAGACCATGAGATTTTCTGGTCTGATGAAACCAAGATTGAACTCTTTGGCCTGAATGCCAAGCGTCATGTCTGGAGGACACCAGGCACTGCTCATCACCTGGCCAATACCATCCCTGCAGTGAAGCATGGTGGTGGCAGCATCATGCTGTGGGGGTGTTTTTCAGCAGCAGGAACTGGGAGACTAGTCAGGATCAAGGGAAAGATGAATGCAGCAATGTACAGAGAGATCCTTGATGAAAACCTGCTCCAGAGCGTTCTGGACCTCAGACTGGGGCGAAGGTTGACCTTCCAACAGGACAACGACCCTAAGCACACAGCCAAGATAACAAAGGAGTGGCTTTGGGACAAGTCTGTGAATGTCCCTGAGTGGCCCAGCCAGAGCCCAGACTTGAACCCGATTGAACATCTTTGGAGAGATCTGAAAATGGCTGTGCACCGACGCTCCCCATCCAACCTGATGGAGCTTGAGACGATCTGCAAAGAAGAATTGGAGAAACTGCCCCAAAATAGGTGTGGCGAGCTTGTAGCATCATACTCAAGAAGACTTGAGGCTGTAATTGCTGCCAAAGGTGCTTCAACAATGTATTGAGTAAAGGGTGTGAATACTTATGTACATGTGATATTTTAGTTGTTTATTTTTAATATATTTGCAAAAAATTCTACAACTTTTTTCACTTTGTCATTATGCAGTATTGTGTGTAGAATGTTGAGGATTTTTTTTTTTATTTAATCCATTTTGGAATTAGGCTGTAACATAATAAAATGTGGAAAAAGGGAAGGGGTATGAATACTTTCCGGATGCACTGTATTTCAAAATATCTCCTATGTCTGTGTCATCCGTTTCCATCTTAGAAACCTGTTCTGTAGTCTCTGGTACTTATACGCTGCCCTCACCATTTGTAGGGAGAGCCAATGTCAACATGTTTGACTCGAGAGCGCCCTGCTTTACTAACGATAAATACCTCTGCAAAGCAGCAGAATACTGTTTAGCCTTCTTGTGTAAATCACCAACATCCTGACTCAGTATAAGTCTAATAGACTGATCCAAATCAGTTTCTGCCGTCTGTCTAATATCATTCGGTGGCGTCGCCTGTCTCAGCTGATTTATCTGTGTTTGCGGCACAAGATACATTTTCTGTGCATATTCCATTTTATCACAGAGCTCTTGAAGCAAGCAGACTAGTGACAAACGGTACCACTACGCTTAAAAGAGGCAAAAGAAAGCCTCCCGACTGTCTTAGCAAATAAAAAGGTTAACTTGAAGAAGAAACGCATGCTAATAGTCGTATGTTTGCGCTCTTTTTTTCCATTTTTTAAACTGTACCTTCGTCAGAGGTATTTTTCCTTTTAAGAGGTTGAGATATTTCGCACAACGCCAAGATAAGGTCTGAAGAAGCCACTTGTAAAATACCCTTCCTTTGCGAGGGAGTGGCATGGAATAATGCACTAAGCATTGGCAAGTTTCTCCTTAAAAGAGACATTCTTTGGTATATAAACAACCGGATTCTGTGAAAGTATGTTGCTTCTGAGCCGTAAATGGTTGGGCGTCTTTGTCTTGTAATCGATCATGAGGTAACCAAAGGGTTGGCTAGTAGCATTTTCAAAACACTCTAAAATATTTTGCTTTACCAGGATACAGTTTGACGTCCTAAAACACTAATCTGATAGTTATCTCTCGGATTTTTGAATGAAAACAAATAATTTGTGTTTAAAGTAATTGTTCTACTTGACTTTCCCTGACAAAATAAATTTTGTATGAGATAAAAAAAGTTTATCTGCTTGTGGTGTGTATACTGCGTGAAAACTTTTTCAACTTCCGGATTTTTACAGGCCTGATCCATTACATCTTCAATAATCAACAGGTGTGATTGTCCAGGACGAAAGAGCTTTTCGTCACACAGAGAGGTGGGGATACCTTCCACAAACTTGACTTGTCTAAATTTCAACAGATCTTCATATAGCGGTTGCCAACATGAGTATTTTGGATCCACGACAACGTATACTACATTATCAATCTTTTTAGAAAATATCTATATGTCTCTGTGTTTTCTACCAGGGTTTTTACAAAATATGTTTTTCCCGAGTTTGACGGCCCACTAATTATCGCCGAGAAGGGATGTTGAAGCCTAAAATCAAAACCCTCAGTAACTCGCTCACGTCTATTATTAGAAGCCATAAGGAAGTGTTGTAAAATCACGCATTAGCCGTCTCTTGTTGTAGACAACTTGAAACCGTTTAAGAAGCGATTTGTTCTTCAGGGTGAAACCTTTCTTATTCCTGACTATGGTGTCTGTTTTTGCCAAGCTATGCATCGGGGGATTTTCATCGTCCATGTGATTGTCAAGCAAATCGACAAGAGAGTCAAGATTGATTAACGCTGAATTCCGAGTGTTTAAGGTAATGCCTTTAGCTTTCATACAACTCTTGCCTTTCAAAGTCGTGTACCCGTAAGACTTGAGCCCAGAGGACGCAAAGTGAGTAATGTGATCAGAACCACCATCAGTACCATTTATCTCATCTTTTAAATCGCCCAGATAAGGACCTAAGGATGGCATCCAGTCTCCCTCTCTTGATACAAAGACGACAGAGTCAGTGTCAGAGTATATGCATCTCTCCCCCAGCTGATCCATAAGATCGTACAGCTCTAGACGAGCCCAAGCCGTTGTGAAACATCCAATAAAAACACATACATCATTTGTTCTAGCCGATCTGGGGTCCGCCCAGGTCCATTGAATCAGTGCTGATGTCTCGTTGATGAGTGAAAAATATTTCACGTCATACTGGTCACTAAACACAAACCGAAAAAAGCGATCAGGGTCTGTGACAATTTCGTTTGTGGTAAGATTAGACCTCATTGAAAAACAACCCCATAAACTATTCAGAATCAATTTGTTTATACTGCGTCGTGCCTGGTTAAAAATTATGTTTGCGTCATTTAGTTGAATACCTTCTCGCTCAAAATAAGCGTGGATATAGGTCTGTTTCTCCTGGTCTGTTTTTACATCCGATGGATAGCCGCTAGCCTCTTGCTTGTAACGCAGAAATGTTTTGACATAGGAGTCAAAGAGGGTGTCTGATGATCCTTCAAAATGCCAAATTTTATCGATGCCCATAACGACATAGCCCTTTTGAATTGCTTTCTGCACCTCAATACTTACCCATGTGCCTGTCAACATTCGTTCGTCGTCACTGTGTGAACATGAATCAGTTTGGTTCTCCGTTTCTGCACAATTACGACACAGGGGAAACATTAATTTGCCCCCGCATCTGAAGGTTAGAACAGGATGGTAAAGATTTCTTGGTGGTAGAATGTTTGCCTTGACAAACCCAAAGTAATTATCTAGAGGCTCAAAGTCTCTGTAGATCATTTTCGGATGTCCTGTTGGGTACGTTTTTCTTGCATTTACAAAGGGATAGGGACTTGTGAAATCGTAATAGTGCATTGTCTCTCCCTCTCCAGCTTTGTAATTAAGCTGGTAAGCGTTGGTTTGCCCCCCAAACAAAGCATCTCGAGGCTCTAACCGCTCTGGGGCTTTGTAAGAGGACATACATTTCTTAACATCCTCATTTTGGTGTTTCGCCTTGTTCCATTGACATTCCCAAATGTAGTTGACCTGTGTAATGGATAGTTTAAATCTATGACATAAAAAAAAACAATTAATGAGAAGGAGAAACCATGAAAAGATCAAGTACAATTTTATTGATGACTACTGAGTCTGAGTCTGTACACAGAGAAAATACTACAGTTAGATCAGTCTAACGACATAGTAAGTTCTGATTAGTTGACAAGGTTCTAACAATTATATAGGTCTATAAGATAAAAAATCATTCCATTGGACAAGATGGATCACATGTTCATAATCAGCGTATCTAAAGACACTTACGCAGGAAACTAAGACATGACTTAATGTTATGACTTAACCCAAACTTCTAGCCTTCAGTGTCTCCAAAAGGCACATACTGTCTCTTTGGTGACCTGGCCCTCGCTCTGACCGTCCCCTCACCCCTGAACCACATCCCAGGCCGGAACATCCGCTAGGATGCCCAAATTTGGCCACAACACCTGTAACCCATGGGTTTTTTTCAAAGCATCCAGTCGCTCTCTGAAATGTCTGTAGAGTGTTGCATGAGAGACTTTTGAAATCGGATTGACATCTGTCGGAGTAAAACAATGTGGGCATCCGTGATAGATACAGCCTAGATATTCATAGGCTTTTTTAACACCGTTGTGCTCACTATATCCATCCACAAAGTAATTACCAAACTTTTTCTCGCCAAGATTCAAAGCATGCTCAATCATGAAATTACTTTTGGCCATTCTATATTCTAACCACTGTATGCTCCCATTTGAAAATGTTTTCTGTTGTTCCTCATATGCATCCTTATGAGTCAGGGCTATTGTATCTTTTGTGAGATGCAATGTTTTGAAAATCGTCATGCAACAAGATGCCATGAGTGGTATAGTTAAACGGGTCCAGTTTTGTACAAGCAATAAATTCTTCCCGATACAATATGCAAGCCTTTAGTAAAATTTCTACATCTTTGATACAGTACTCACGTAGTTGATCCTTGAAATTAAAAATCTCATTATCCATGGTTGTGAACCATTCGATGAAGGCTTTTTGGCTTTGGATGAAGCCTTTGGATGAAGGCTTTTTCAAACGACATGTTTTCGAACCCATAAAAGGATTTATCAGGATAAGGACCGACAAAGTTCTGGTTAGCTGCAGTATTGAAAAAGTGTGGGACTAGCCTTTTGAATCATCAAAACCCATAGCAGCAGGCGTCTTTGACAGACTCATCGACAGAAATGCGTAGCTGTCTATGTACCTCTGTTTAGAGAGCATCGCACATCAGCAGAATCTTACTTCCTCGCATTGTGAGTCTGGGTGTTATTTTGGATTGAACAAAGTAATCCATAAGAATGTGCGAGTCAAAACCGGAAGCCTTATGGGCGATAAATGTATAGTTTTTATTTTGGTTTTCTAAATTTCTTGACAAATTTTTCAACACAATCGTCCCCTCCCATGCACCATCTGTTGCCTCTAAAATCTATTGCCACCAGATAGTTTGCTTCATGACGGCCGTTATCATGCGTTGTCTCAAAATCATAAAATATACATTTTGTGCTCGGTTTTTTGGGTGGAATAGGCTGGATGTAGCATTGGTGGTCTATTTCTGGAGTTAGTACATCATTGCAGTGTACGCAGCGCCCCCTGACGCATTTGTGATTGCCTTTTCCGTTTTCCCCCAAAACGTATTTATGACCACATTCGGGACAGTAGCGCCTTTGACTGCATAGGCTGAGTGAATTATCATATGGCCCGTTTGGTGAACACTGTTTATGTTTTTCATAAAAGTATCTGTAGACAGTCTGCACACTTGATCGTCGCTTTGGTTTGCTTATGACATTCGAGATCAAAACACACATTACATACATGCTTGCAATTATGCTTTTTCTTGTCATTAAAGCCTTTGTAACAGAATTCACAGACATAGGATGCCCCTAAAAAAGCAGTCATACGCTTTATGTGATAATAGTGCCCTTCGTGAAGATAGAGAAAACATGTTTTAGCGCTAGGCGTGTCATTAGTTTGATACAGAGTCAAACATTTTCTGTCGTTTGTGTGGTGAAAAACCACAATTTTGATGTTAAGCCAATGCCTCAAACCTGGCTATCTCTGTAAAGTCAATTTTGTGATTCTCATCAAAACCTGCCTTTGAATGCATTAGCTTAGCGTCCTGTTCGTAAGTTTTGTCTGTCTGTTCAGGATTTTAAAAATTAGCAAGGCATATCGAGAAGCATAGATTATTGTCTGTATTCTGGGGGATGTACAGATTTCTCACATTAGAATTAATGATATCTTTATATGGAATTGAACATGGTTTTCTGCGTATACCTGCACCACCACGTTTCCCCAATACAACCGTAGCTCTTATCTGCAGATCTCCATCTGTCAATATCTCTTTGTTACTCTGCAAAGCCTGTTCTATGCTCGCCCATAAATTATCCAGGTTCCAATTATCTACACTACTCGGAACCACTGAGACCTCATTCAAGACATTTGAACATCTAAATTTCACGGACATTCTACCACCGTCGCCAGCTAACACTGCAGAAAAAGCTACAACATCTGTCAACAAAGTATGTACCAGGATTGTGAAAGAGGCATAATCCTCACTAGCTCTCAGACCTGCAAAATTAACACGTTGGTTGACAACAACCATGTATAAAAGAGCATTTGTGCTAATTTAAAAATTGCCAGCACCACCCGCCCTGGCCACAAGGTTTGCTACACGCTGTGCAAAAGACACACCTTCACCACTCTGAAACTCCGGCGTGTTTCCAACATCCGGTACCTCTGATGACATTAAGTCTGTGAATGTGTCTGTGCGGCTATCTGTAAGTGTGCTGTCAGTATGTGAGGGAGAATTATCAATAGGGCTGTTCGTGATGGCGTTGTCAATGTCTCTGGCAGAATCTCTGTGTTCATGTATAACAGGACTATCGGTAATAGTATTGTCAGTATGTGAGGGAGAATTATCAGTAGGTCTGTGGGTGATGGAGTTGTCAATGTCTCTGGCAGAATCTCTGTGTTCATGTATGACAGGACTATTGGTAATAGTATTGTCAGTATGTGAGGGAGAATTATCAATAGGGCTGTTCGTGATGGCGTTGTCAATGTCTCTGGCAGAATCTCTGTGTTTATGTATGACAGGACTATCTCCGTGTGTGTGCTGATCGATATGTAATTGTAACTGCAAATGCTAACTCAGTGAATGCTTCAGATAACTCAAAACGTAATGCAACAGGTAGATCTATGAGCGGCTCTGATGAACTAATAATAGAGCGTAATTCGTCTAAAATTAAGCCATTACTCGTAGCTGTGGTATTAAGCCAGCTTAATGTGTGTTCAAATTTGGGTTTCTTTTCAGCATCCAATTTATTTAAATAATTAAATGGGTAACCCCTCTTTGTAGACATTTTCTTAAATTTTTTAAAAACAAAATCATATAAAAAAAAAAATAAAAAAAAAGAAAACCAGAAAAGACATTACATGCATATTACATATTAAAATTACTTTAACAGAACCAAAACTAAACAAGGCAAAACAGAAACAGACAAATAACCAGGCAAAAAATTAAAAAGAATAAAAAACGACTAGTTGTCGAATATTCTTAATTTTAGCTATACCGTTACGCGGAATTCTGGTGATTTACCAATACATGCTGTGTCAATTGATCCATTCTGCTTAATATCTCCTGTACTACCCGGTTAGTTAAAGTCATGCCTGAACATAATACTTGAAGCTGTGCGTTTAGTTGTAATCTATGCTGTTGTGATTTGCTCACATAATTCTTTCTGAATTCTCTGAACTCATCGTGTAAATTTAGAATTTGACGTCTAACATTAAACGGTGGTGTTACCTGATTTGATAAGCCTTCTGGGGGTACAGTATGAATTAGAAGCGGTTGTGGGTTCGCCACGTCCAAAAACTCTGCTCTGTCCCACGCCGCTATTTGTGTCGGTGTCCAGTCTTCAATATTGTCTAGCGGCAGTGTAAAATCAGTCTTCACGCTGTGCTCTGACACTTTGTAGCCGTTCTGGGTTGTCTCTGCGAGGAATATTAACATAAGTTAATACGTTGTAAGAAGAGAGAAACCTTGATCAGAAAGATATGATAATATTGTTGATACATCTTACCTTGGTTTGCGGATTTCTTGTTAATAAGGACCGGTGTTTTGCCGCTTTCTGAGTAGCCGCTTATGCTGATTATTCTTTCTTGAAACTGCGGGTGTGGTGAATTCCCTCCAGAAAACTTTACGGCTCCTTTCTGTGGAAAGATGATAAAACATAGGTGTCCGATGAGAAATATTGTCTTAGAATAACGTCATAATAACGATAATAATAATATAGAGTTTATTTAAATATAGAATAATCTGATAATAATGATAATAATATAGATTTTATTTAAATATAGGCTAGGTAGGCTATATGATACTCACTTTTGTTGGTGTTTTTTGGAGTCTCGGGGTTGCTTGAGAAACAAGGTATTGTCCATGTGGAGCAGCCTGGGCTTGAAAAAATTATAAATATAGACATGACAGTGTAGAAACGCTACAATGATTCGTTTATGCCTTTATATTTTATTTCATGTTTCTTACCTGGTATGTATGGCTTGCTCTTCACTCTCTCGGATTTGGTGTCTTATCAGGCCTGATCAGAATATAACCCTGTATATATTATCATATTATGAGTAAGGGTATAAAGATAAAAGCTAATGAAATATATATGTATATGTATATGTTAGAACTTAATGGTGATAGGGTGTACGGACATATTGACGGATAGCAAAACAAGAAGAAAAAAAAACATAGAATAGTCGGGGATTTGTAGAAATATTTTCTTCTGCTGTTCTGACTTGATGATTTGCTTGTGACGATCGACAAATACTGGCCAATGTTTTATAGATCTATGCGCAACCAACCAGCATGGCTTTTTTAACTAAAACAATGACCCCATTGTTTACACACCTTTCATGTCCTAAAGGTGCTATAATTTCACCCCACCTTTCGGAACCCGCTGAATCTAGCATAGACTCCTTGACGCCACCACCTTCCGGAAAAACACTAAGTATGCATAGACTCCTTGACGACCCTAAAAATATTATATAATGACCTACGTATTACGAAGTTTCCTATGCTGACGAATATGGAACGAATATAAAAACGTATATATTAAAGTGTTTAAAAGTCTGTAGCTGATTTGGTTAGATCCTACGAGAAAAAAAGTAAGCTATAGGCTCCTAAGGTTGAAACTTAAATAGGACTTAAACTAATCGAAAAAATTTATTTTCTTTTTCAGCAGCCTAAAACCGATCTTTATTTAAGGTAGTTTAAGGCTATGACGCGTTAGAACACACACGTCTTTCGACTGTTTTTACATATTCGACATATTCTATTTTTTTTCTTTTTCTTTTTTTACCATAGTCTGTAGAGTATATTGTGGGGTTTAAAACTCTGAGTGAAGACCGGACCCAGGGATCAGCGAAACAAACACTTTATTCACAGGACAATATCAGCCAGAATACAATGACATCGAAGGAGAACAGAATTCAGCGATATCAGAGGGTGACACCCCGCCTATACCAGTCTGCTGTTATAAACACGCATCGTCCCGGTATACCAAATGCCACACATTGGGAGGGGTGCGCCCTCCTTTTATACAGTGGTACAATACAAGATAAGACAACTGGATGGAGAGATGTCATTGGTATTAGACTTTTGACCCTCCCTTGTTGGTGCGCAGGCCTAGTCCTAGGCCTCTAGGCACTCCTCTGGTCCAGTCCTGAGCTGTTGTACCAAACTATGAGTGCGCTGTAAGGGAGGGGGAGAGAGTCTACAGAGATAGTAACAATGAGACCATTGACAGAGCAGAAAGTGCAAGAAGACCTTGAACAGATCAGAATGTGCAAGATTGCACTTTTAATACACAGCACACAATATATGTAATTAAGTGGTTTAACCTTAACAGTATTTAAATTTTCACAGCATGAGCAGAATATTCAGACATATAAAACAGCATATTATGGTATGAGAACATTTGATTATTAAGGCTAACGGAGTTTTATTTTATCACAATATCTATTTGGAAAAATGTACCTTCCCGCTTCCTAACCGCATATACACACCTTGGGTACATCACATCCATTGAAATCGGCGTCTGCCAGTCGCTAGATCCGCTCTGTATGTAAAACTTAGGCTGTCTACTGATTGTTATAGGTGCTATGGGTAAAAAAAAGAAATTGAAATTACCTATCGTTTGATGTATAGAACTCCGAAACTAAATGACGCTAGCTTGTTTGTGAAGCTCCGACATGAAGTCTGGTGTGAAGATCTATTTTCAGAGAATAATCTAAAGTTATACCCTCTATATTTAATTGACCTTTTTTTGAAGATGTTGCGCCAATACATACGTTCATAAACATATCAGTACGGTACCACTTCCACACTCATTTTAAAAAATAACTCTCTACCACAACCTAACAAAATATAAGCCTTTTACCCTTATATAGAATACTTTTAGGCATACAAAATAAACGTATTTTATTATTAATACGTTTTCTTAAACAATACAATCTGAGCACGACAGTCTTATTTACACCCACTCTTCTCCCGCGCACTGACTTTGAAAATAACAAAAGGACCGCCTTCTTTGCCCTGTCTAGGTCAAAATGAAATACGAGCCTGCGTACGTCACACGCTTGTGACTCCACCCTAAGTGCCCTCTAACGAAACTGAACGCTCGTGCACCCTCTCACGCGCGTCACACACAAGCGCACGAAAACAACCGCCCTCCATATCTCTCTGTTTTTGTATTTGCAGCGCGTTTCTGTAATGTGTTGTGCTGCGCATGCGTTGTTAAATTGATGTAGATGTTTGCTTAATTTGCATGTGTTTTCTGAAGTTGCAATGCGTTGACCTCTCAGGGCCTCCGTACCTTTGTTCTTTCATTATTGTACTACTTGAACTTAGATTTTTCGCCCCCTCTCGCCATTTACATCCAGACTCCCCAGATTGTCAACTTGGTTTTGTTTTGTTTTTGGGTGACTTGGATTTTTTTGCGGAGCTGAATTGCCCTCGGTTCACGTGTGCGAACCAAGCCGTGGGTGCCAAATATAACGGTTCTGTCTTTGACTGAAAAACCGTTGTACCCCAAGCGTGCGCAAACTCACATTATGCATTTTGTTTAAGAAGGTCAATCCAACTGCATTCTCAGCTATGAATAGGATAAACTATTAACGTTGAACTTAACCAAAGTGCATGGTGTTGAGTTAAATTTTTTCACAATTTCAAACATACTGGGTGGCATGCTATTTTCAACATGCAATTGCGTGGGGCTAGAGGGCCCCATGCTGTCCGCCACACAGTGTTACAGCCTGAATTGTAAGTTGCAACAAAGTCCCTCTCATATAAAGTAAAATAAGCAACATACATAATTGGATGCACTAATACTTCTTTGTGGTATCGGTATCGGGTCGATCCTAGTCTCCAGTACCAAAATATTACCATGTCATTGTCCAAAACTTTTGCTAAATTATAGTTTTGACTCTCAGCAGGAAAGTCAATGGTTAAATTACTTCTAATCTAATTAAAATGTCGATTCCATGTTTTTTTCTATCATGTTTCAAGCCGACAGCATTAGAACCTTGGTGATTTAAAAGCTAGCAGAATATATTGATTTGTAAAAATGTGTCAGAATTGCATTTGCTAAATCTATTATTTTGTTTGCTTAAGGTAGTATTAAGAAAAACCAAGATGTTAATTATATAATGTAGCAGACGTTAAGAAATCAGAAAAATAAGTTTTATATCCGGTGTGTAAATGCACTGTTCTGTTCAGACCGTCAATCATTGTCATTTACCTTAGATTTTAATAGATATTATATAGCCTAAATGGAATTGTTATTTATTATTAGTCTAGCCTACTACATGTGATTTGGCAATGTTATGAAAAGTACTCATATTGGGACTCGGATCGATGAGGACTCAAGATGAAGTACTTGTTACTTGTATCGGTCACCAAAAAAACTGCATAGAACCCTTTTGTATTTGCTGGCGTTCATTATTATTATGGGTCTATGCACTGGGGTATTGTCATGGCAAAATTGGTAATAAAGCCATTTTCTTTACCTTTCAAAGTAACCATGATGTACCTTTTCAATAATGTTGATATATACCGGGTCATATATTTTACCATCCCCCTTGTCAACTTTTAACAATTCTGCCTAGGCCTACAAGCACGTATGGCAATAAACCAGAAAAAAACAGTCAAAGTCCTGAAATTGCTTTAATATGTTATTTATATGTTTACGGAAAAACAAATTAGTCACAATTGACTGCTACATTATTAAACCGTATTATTGTACAGCGCACAATTAGCTGTGGCAGCTTCCTTACATATCAGTCCTAGCCACTGATATTTTAGCAGAACAGTTTAATCTAAATCATAATCAAATAACAATGTAAAATATGTTTTTATGTTTGTCTACAATTTCAGACATACCTTAATTGAATCAATAACTGAAGAAGTTTGTGTCATATGAAATTGTGCAGTATTATTTAAAAGCTAATACTTTGTAATTTGTTAAGGTGTGCTAATTTGTTGTGTTTGGACAATTGCACATATAAAATATACACTAGGCCTAAGTGTACTGTGTTCATCATATTTTTCTTAATCTTGAAAATGTAATACAGCAATAATTTCCAATGTCAAATATTTGAAACAAGATGTCTGTCATGTTTGGGCAAAGTTTTGAACGTTAGTGTTTCCAAATGTAAATGTATCTGCTTAACATCTGCTTAACACTAAACAGAAATCTGTGTGAGCTTCTAGATGTCTCGTCGTGCATGGGACGGTGGAATTATGCAAAAACATTTTACATAACTAATCTAGCAATTCTATCAATTCATCCAAAGAAAATCACAGTAGCCACAGATCTTTTTTAGGTTTAATCCAAGTTGGGTGGCTAGTTGTGTTTCACATGCAGAACATGAATCGAATGATACTAACTAGCTAGTTAAAAAAAAATAAAGACAGCACTAGGAACTTGCTCAGCCAATATCAATCAGATTACTTTAAGATAGGATTTGTTTTCAAGCAAATATTTGACTGATTCATGGAATTGATTGATGCCCCCATAAAGATTTCTCCTATGCCCCTTTGGCTTAACCTACATATTTCTTATTCAAATGCTACAAAGACAAAATCAAAACAACCACTCCAACCATCTTAGTGCTGTCTCAATACAGGCTGGTGCTCGCTAAGAGGTGGAGTAGCCAGCATTTCAGCCAGCTTTTCCAGTTTATACAGTCGTATCTTCAAGTCTTGTCAACATTCTTACAGTTTTTATTGTAAAATGCAATCCAACTGGCAATTTTATCATGACTTTTTTTTGTCAACTATATCTCAATAACTATTCATGCTACACATACATCACAACTTGTATCCTTGGTACGTGCACGCGCTTTTATTACTGTCATATGATACAATATACAAAAGAATAAAAATGATCATGAATACAAAATTGTTCAGCCATCAAAACTGTTTTTCAGCTAATATATTTGGTATCCGTAGATCTTAAGCACTACGGAGCACCTAAAGGGCCATGGTGAAGAAAAAAAAAAGATGAATGTTTTGCGTTCCCTCGCAATAACCTTTGCGTTCCCTCACAATATGCATTCCATTTTTGTGTGATTCCTTTGTATCTATAAAGCACATTTGAACACATTTTTTTTTTGTGTAATTATTCCAGGGTGCCTCTTTCTTTTCTTTCAACTCACATGCCGTTTTCAATGGTGAACTTGAGTTTACAGCCATCGCTCATTAACATTCATTAGTTGAGTTATGTTATTGGCTAGGGATAATAACATTCCGCTGTTGTCATGGCTCCTGCCGGAGTAGTTCGACCTTACTTGGGCAGCACAGTGGCTCAGTAATTAGCACGGTTGCCTCACAGCAAGAAGGTCCTTCGTTTGAACCCCATCTGACCCAAGGGCCGTTCGCTATGGAGTTTGCATGTTCTCCCCGTTTGTGTGGCTAGGGATAGTAACTTTCCACTGTTGTCATGGCTGCTGCCAGAGTAGTTTGACCTTACTTATACTAGCCTGAGTCCGTGATTGGTCAATTACATTGACTTACATTTTCTGTGTCACAAATCGCTGTGATTCACAACAGCTTGTAAAAGAGGGTAGATGTGTTGTCAGAGGGAAAATAGAGAAAATGCACACAAGACACAGATTTCCATTTTTCGTGTTGTTGGTACAATCCCTCTGAGTGATTAAGCAATGCTAGACAAAGAAATATGCCAAATCTAAAATTATGGTCCCTTTAAGGTTGCCATGATGCATATTAATCTTCTTCATCTTCATTCGCTTTGTCCGGGATCGGGTCGCGGAGGTAGCAGTTCCAGCAGGGCATCCCAAACTTCCCTTTCCCGGGCCACATTAACCAGCTCTGACTGGGGGATTCCAAGGCGTTCCCAGGCCAGTGTGGAGATATAATCCCTCCACCTGGTCCTAGGTCTGCCCCGCGGCCTCCGCCCAGCTGGACTTGCCTGGAACACCTTCCTAGGGAGGCGGCCAGGTGGCATCCTTACTAGATGCCCGAACCACCTCAACTGGCTCCTTTCCACGCAAAGAAGCAGCGGCTCTACTCCGAGTCCCTCACAAATGGCTGAACTTCTCACCCTATCCTTAAGGGAGATGCCAGCCACCCTCCGGAGGAAACTCATTTCCGCCGCTTGTATCCGCGATCTCGTTCTTTCGGTCATGACCCACCCTTCATGACCATAGGTGAGAGTAGGAACGAAGATAGACCGGTAGATTGAGAGCTTTGCCTTCTGGCTCAGCTCTCTCTTCGTCCCAACGGTGCATATTAGCATATTAATATGGTACTGCTATTTTGTAATGTGAGACAAACTTCAAATATCAAACTGTTCTGCTTGGGATGCTAATTCATACAATAAAAAAATGCCATAGCATATTATAGAATGTATGAGCTTCAAAAACATGAAAAAGCTTGACGTATCAATTTAGTCGGCAATTATGTTCGTTCCAACTAGATATCGCTCAGCTTGGTCAGCCATCACAAATAATTTATCTTCCCTTCTGACAAACCAGTGTCTCTTTCTCTGTAGAGGGTAAGATTTCTATTACAAGGGTTTGTAAAGTTAGCAGTGTGTTGTAATTCTCAGACTTAAACCCCTGGGGTTATCTCCTAAGTGGTTAACACAGGTTTGGGGTTGGTTTACCTGAAGTGTAGACCCAATTTTGATTTATTAATCTCTGAATTGTTTACTGTGTTGTTGCGAGACAGTGTTCAATCCTCACTGAACTTGTGATTTATTTTCTGAAATGGGCTGAGCATTTGTTCAATTCAGTTTTAGCGACAATAATGTTGTTTTGAGTTTATATTTTTGTTTTGCAGGTGTGGATGTAGTTAATGGTTCTAGGATCAAAGGTGGAACTAGTCTTTTCAAAGACTTCCAAATACTTAGTAGAGTTTGGACTCATCCGTGGTGTCTGCAGCTTAACTACATTAGCAAAGAAAATAAGGTAGAAAAAAATAATCCTTTCCATTTTAACCGTGTACATTAGGGTGTTCCCAATAATTTATATAATTTCCCATTGTTTGTTGTTTTCTAGGGTCATTTTGAAGGGAAGCACCAAACTAAAGCTTCTGATCTCTTGGGAACTGAAGAATCTGCCATGTGCAGAAGAAACAAAGAGTTGAATCCTAATGAGCAAGACCACAATGAGATTGAAGTGATCACTGTATGGGACAACCAGTCCAGGGGCGTAAACGCGCATGAAGATCAACAACCAAGCCCAGGAGTTAAAGGTATGTTCGTCCTATATACAGACGAGCAATGTTCCCTCTAAGCTGCGCGCGGATCAGTTGAAAGACCTGTGCATAAGATTTTTCAAGTTGCGCAGAAATTTATAAGAACTGATAACTGATATGAGTTTAATAAAAACGAAAATGCTGGTAAAATATATGGTACTTTCTTATTATTGTTTAAGTGATGTACTTGCTGGAAAACACTTTAAAAGTTAACATAGAGGAAATCAGTTAGAAAAAAGATATTTTGAGATCGAAGAAGCAAGAGGGAGAGAGAGCTCGGGTCTCTGCGACTCTGCAGACTGCGAGTTACAGACGTAGCAAGAGAATGACAGAGAGAGCGTACTAATAGGTCTACTTTGCACAAAGAGAGACCAATTAGATTTATTTGTGGGTGGGCTTTACAGTCGATGCTTTCATTGTCCATCAATTCAGTTTAAAGTTAGCGTCCATGGAGTGTTCGAAAAAATGCACTGAACATGGGGGCTGAACATGTTTCGCAAATTGCACACAGAGCTGAAGTATGCACTCATAGAGATAAATATTTGCTCAGCTCGGAAATAAATTAGAGGGAACATTGCAGACGAGTGATTAATTAAAGGAAAAACCACTACAAGTGTCTTAGTAAGGTGATGGGTCACCAGGTGCCAGAACAGCTTCAATGCGCCTTGGCATTGGCATTGACTCTACAAGTTTCTGGAACTCTACTGGAGGGATGGAACACCAAAAGATATTCCATCAATTGTTTTTTTGATGATGGTGGTGGAGAGCGCTGTCTACACGTCGGTCCAAAATCTCCCATAGGTGTTCAATTGGGTTGAGATCTGGTGACTGCGAAGGCCATAGCATAAGATTCACATTCATCCTGAAAGAGACCACTCCCATCAGGTAGAAATGTTTCATCATAGAATAACTAGAACTTTGTATGATTTGCAGTGACCCTTCCCTCTAAGGTGACAAGTGGACCCATACCATGCCAGGAAATGCCCCCCACAGCAAACCCTCTTTCACTCTAAGTCACCTAGATCTTTTCCTCTTGTCCTGAATTGACATTCTCAGTCACCTGAGGACGAGTTGCACTTGTGTTTTTACTTACATATCGCACTGAAGCTCCTGCCGTCCGTGCCCAAACAATGAACCCTCTTTTAAAGTCACTTACATCTTTTCCTCGGCCATCTTGAAACCAACTCAGTATTTCTATACATGCCACGAACCATGATTGGATGTTAATTGCGTAATAAAAGCAAGCAAAAATACACAGTAAATGGTAGCCTTAAATGAAAGCTAGCTGAATTACTAAACAATTGAGCCTTCTGGTGAAATCACATATACCCAACAATGAATGTGCTTTTTATAAAAGAGAAATGACAAGATTTGTTTGAGCAGTATCTTTTAATTTTTTATAAAATTATCTTATCACTGTAGCTTTTCCAAGAGTGTCTTTCTGTACTTTTTATTATGTTTGTGGTGTTGTCGGGCTGTCTGCCACTTGGCCAGGTCGTCACTGCAAAAGACAACTCGTTCGTTAAATAACGGTTTAAACACGGCGGTTCAATTTGTTTCTCAGGACCAAAGGTGGCTACAAGTTCCAGGCCTGACAGTCTACCTCCAGATTGGTACAAGGGCCTTCTACTTGATACAGATGCTACCATCCTGGAGCACTCAGGAAAGATGGTGCTACTTTTTGAGATTCTAAGAATGGCTGAGGAGCTAGACGACAAAGTGTGAGTTACTATTTTTAAGATGTACAACTTTCAGCTAACAAACTTGAAATGCATCTGGAAAAGAGTGTCCTACTCAATACCTGTTTTATATGATTAAGATTGATTATATTACAGTTACTAGAGGCAGATTATCTGCAAGAGGTGATTTTGGTGACCCCTACCGTTTGCTTAGTGTAGTTATTTTCCCTAACCGTCACAAAGAAGACATGCAGAATGCTTGTGATCACTGCATATTGCCAGCACGATAAACAACTATACCCCAAGTATGGACATCTCTTCCGGACTTAGTGACGCACTTCCTTGTACCATAAAGCAATTCGTCAGTTTCGCGTGAGATCGCACCCGGTGGCAGACAAAATTAAGTGTTAAATATTGAGACTTGAAGAGGACTGATCTGAACCGTGATTTTTTCATTCTCCCATAGATATTACAAAGTGCTTTCAGAAGAAATGTATTAATAATCTGTTAATATAAAAAAGTGACTTATAGGTGCTTTAAGACAGATTTTTTTATCCTGCCAATGGGTTTTATTGCCATAATAGGAAATGTGCTTGGACTCGAGACTTCAAGAGCAAAAATTTCAAAGGACATGTAAACAAATAAAATTAAGATAACAAGAACTTGATGATACATTACATGTCTTTGCTTTATATTATGTGCTTCAATTATATAACTTATAGGTTCATTTCTTTCTAATGCATTCTTAGGCTTGTTTTCAGCCAATCATTGATCTCATTAGACCTGATTGAAGATTTCTTGAAACTTGCTGAAGAAGCCGGAAATATAGAGACGTCCTCCCTGTACAAAGGTGCTAGATTTAATTGCGTTTTCAACAGAGAAGTGTCTTCTAGTTATTTTTATCTTAAATCAAAACATTCATTTAATAAAAAGGGAAAGGTTTGTTTTTCCAAACTCAAGGTAGAGGCAGCTGGATAAGAAACAGAGACTACTACCGCTTAGATGGATCCACAAGTGCCACCTTGAGGATGAAATGGGCAGAAGAGTTCAATGATTCCACTAACACCAGGTACGATATTTATTTTATATTTGGGTAACTGACTGAGACTATTTCTATTTTCCAGCAGTGTTTAAATGTGCTAAATATTTATGTACATATGCAAGTACACACTATGCCTAACCTTCTCCTATACCAAGACATCAACAAAATACTAGTGTATTGTATTCTCTTATGATTAAATTTAGTCTCTTTTCTCTTAGGGGTCGCTTGTTTCTCATTTCGACGAGAGCTGGATCACTGGGGATCAACTTGGTTGCAGCAAACCGTGTAATAATCTTTGACGCTTCATGGAACCCATCCTATGACGTCCAGAGCATCTTCAGGGTCTACCGCTTTGGTCAAGAAAAGAATGTGTTTGTGTATCGATTTTTGGCTCAGGTAAACCCATGCTTAGTTTACAGATGAAATGGATCAAGATACCATACATTTCCTAGCATTACCGTCCCGGCCATTTCCCACTTACATTTACATTCTTCTTTCAGCTACCAGGTGAATCCGGTTCTTAAACACAATTTTTCAGAGATATCATAAGCAAGCTTTTTGCTAACTTTTTTGTAGCCCTGTACGGGACTTTAATTTCCAGAGATTTCTGAAATACACATTACAGTGCTGTAGAGCTATGTAGTCAGCTAACATATCAGCAGTTTGGGCCCGTTCTTCATTATTCAAAGCAAAAAGCATTCGCTCTCAGATATTCTTATGTTTTTATCATACAAGTCTTTTTGAAAATATACATTCATCAAACCGTTCTCCAGTGATTCAATGTTTTGACCATCACAAACCCGCGTACCAAACAGATGGTGTTTAGACTTTGTTTAGATTTGTTGCTTTTATCCTTATCTTAAATGTAAACAGAGTGACCTACTGCATAATGTCTGCTAGGTATCATTGTGTAAGTTCTTCTTACTAAAGTGGACAAGTTCTGAAAATTGGAGACCTCTATCCTTTGCGTCTTTTGTTTTATAAGGAATTATATTATTAAAACTTTGACATGCTGCTATACCGCCACCTTCAGGCCTAATGACATGGCAGTGCAGGGAGACGTGTTTATGGAGTGGCTTTTTACATGGGTGTAAAAATATTTGCCATTTCTAATAGTAATACCAATAATAAAAGTATTAATGCATAATCAACTAATTATGCCTCCCTCCCATTCGAACATACAGTGGGGAGAACAAGTATTTGACACACTGCCGATTTTGCAGGATTTCCCACTTACAAAGCATGTAGAGGTCTGTCATTTTTATCATAGGTACACTTCAACTGTGAGAGACGGAATCTAAAACCGAAATCCAGAAAATGAACTTGTATGATTTTTAAATAATTAATTTGCTTTTTATTGCATGGCATAAGTATTTGATCACCTACCAACCAGTAAGAATTCCGGCTCTCACAGACCTGTTAGTTTTTCTTTAAAAAGCCCTCCTGTTCTCAACTCATTACCTGTATCAACTGCACCTGTTTGAACTTGTTACCTGTATAAAAGACACCTGTCCACACACTCAATCAAACAGACTCCAACCTCTCCACAATGGCCAAGACCAGAGAGCTGTGTAAGGACATCAGGGATAAAATTGTAGACCTGCACAAGGCTGGGATGGGCTACAGGACAATAGGCAAGCAGCTTGGTGAGAAGGCAACAACTGTTGGCGCAATTATTAGAAAATGGAAGAAGTTCAAGATGACGGTCAATCTCCCTCGGTCTGGGGCTCCATGCAGGATCTCACCTCGTGGGGCATCAATGATCATGAGGAAGGTGAGGGATCAGCCCAGAACTACATGGCAGGACCTGGTCAATGACCTGAAGAGAGCTGGGACCACAGTCTCAAGGAAAACCATTAGTAACACACTACGCCGTCATGGATTAAAATCCTGCAGTGCACGCAAGGTCCCCCTGCTCAAGCCAGCGCATGTCCAGGACCGTCTGAAGTTTGCCAATGACCATCTGGATGATCCAGAGGAGGAATGGGAGAAGGTCATGTGGTCTGATGAGACAAAAATAGAGCTTTATGGTCTAAACTCCACTCGCCGTGTTTGGAGGAAGAAGAAGGATGAGTACAACCCCAAGAACACCATCCCAACCGTGAAGCATGGAGGTGGAAACATCATTCTTTGGGGATGCTTTTCTGCAAAGGGGACAGGACGACTGCACCGTATTGAGGGGAGGATGGATGGGGCCATGTATCGCGAGATCTTGGCCAACAACCTCCTTCCCTCAGTAAGAGCATTGAAGATGGGTCGTGGCTGGGTCTTCCAGCATGACAACGACCCGAAACACACAGCCAGGGCAACTAAGGAGTGGCTCCGTAAGAAGCATCTCAAGGTCCTGGAGTGGCCTAGCCAGTCTCCAGACCTGAACCCAATAGAAAATCTTTGGAGGGAGCGGAAAGTCCGTATTGCCCAGCGACAGCCCCAAAACCTGAAGGATCTGGAAAAGATCTGTATGGAGGAGTGGGCCAAAATCCCTGCTGTAGTGTGTGCAAACCTGGTCAAGAACTACAGGAAACGTCTGATCTCTGTAGTTGCAAACAAAGGTTTCTGTACCAAATATTAAGTTCTGTTTTTCTGATGTATCAAATACTTATGTCATGCAATAAAATGCAAATGAATTACTTAAAAATCATACAATGTGATTTTCTGGATTTTTGTTTTAGATTCCGTCACTCACAGTTGAAGAGTACCTATGATAAAAATTACAGACTTCTACATGCTTTGTATGTGGGAAAACCTGCAAAATCGACAGTGTATTAAATGCTTGTTCCCCCCACTGTATATGGATGACATGACAATATTGACGACAACGGCTCTGTGTAGTAAAAGACTGCTAAGCAAACTTAATGATAACCTTAAATGGGCTAGAATGAAAGTAAACCCAAGCAAATCCAGAAGCATATCAGTTGTTAAGCAAAAATTGTGCAACAAAATTTTCTTAATATGAGGATCCAATTCCAACCGTGATCGAAAAGGCTGTCAAAAGTCTCGGAAAATGGTACAATGCTACCCTTAAGGACTCTGAGCAGGTGTAGGAATAAAGGATATAATTTAATTGAGGCCTAGAGAGCATTGAGAAGTCAGGGTTGCCAGGAAAGCTAAAACGATGGTGTCTACAGTTTGGACTTCTCCCCCGGCTCATGTGGCCATTGACAGTGTATGATATACCCATCACTAAAGTTGAAAAGCTAGAAAGAAGAGAGCTTTTATGCTAGGAAATGGTTAGGGGGGCCACGGTGTCTTAGTAGCCCCGCTCTTTATGGGAAAGGTGCTCTGGAGATGCCGCTTACCGGGTTTACAGAGGAATTTAAGTGCACTAAAGCTAGATTAGAAATGACACTTATGGAATCCCGAGATAATATAGTAAGAAAAGCGGCACCCACATTAGCAACAGGATGGAAATGAAATCCAAAAGAGGCAGTACTGCAAGCAAAGCAGCACTTAAACATTGGGAAATAGTAGGACAAGTACAACATGGACGAGGAGGATTTGTATTTGGTACAAGTAAACAGAGATGGTCAAAAGCAACCCCTTCGGAACAATGCAAATTAGTGATAGAACAGATATGTAAGCAAGAGGAAGCAGTAAGGAGCGCTAAAACTGTCTCACAAGCCAAACAAGGGCGATGGATGAACTGGGAAAGTGTAGAGCAGAAGAAAATTACCTGGAAGGATTTGTGGGGAATAGAATCCACAAGAATTAGCTTCATTGTTAGGGCAACCTACGATGTACTGCCAACACCGACAAATCTTTGCCAATGGGTAGGTGAGGATCCAACATGCCCCCTCTGTGGCGGAACGGCTAATCTCAAACACATAATGGCTGGTGCAGGACGAGCCTTACTCAAGAAAGATATACCTGGCGCCACAATCAAGTACTAAAATGCTAAGCGGAAGCAATAGAGCATAGGCGCTCAACAGTTAATGCCCTGCCAATTGGAGCAGAGGGCGACATGCACCACATTCGCTTTGTCAGGGAGGGAGTTCCGGAAAGAAGAGTTATAGGGCAAAACAAAACTCAGGGCAGCTGAGGTGAGCATGTGATTGGAAAATGCTTGCTGATGACGGCCAACAACAGAGTCCCATCAGAGATTGCAACAACCAACTTAAGACCAGGCTTATTACTCTGGTCCAACATACAGCAAATTGTTGATTTTATAGAGCTAATAGTCCCGTGGGAAAAAGCAATAGACGAGGCATTTGAAAGAAAGAGACTCCATTCTATAGTGAATTAGCAGCTGAGGCAGAACAGCGAGGTTGGAGAACAAAGGTGTGTCCTATGGAAGTTGGAGGCCGTGGATTTGTGGCAATATCAACAACCAAACTACTTAAGGAGTTAGGGATCTGCGGCAAAGAATTGTGCCAGACCACAAAAGCTATATCAGATATAGCAGAGAACCCATAAAGGTCTGACCCTAGAATCGTCCCTGTGTGAAGCAAAAATATGAAGTAAAAGGAATGGTGAAATTCCCTGTAACAAGGTAATAGTTTTCATACCTAGGCCTATGTGAAGTTCTTAAGTTAGTTGTTGCTGCCGTAGTTCTATATGCCTATAGAACTATATGCCTATATGCTGGTCTATAGAGAGACTCCCGTCTAGGCCTAAACATTGAAAATATGGGAAAAACTATTTATTCCTAATTTTTATCGCCAAGGTCAGGGGTTGACTTGTACTCGAGGTCGACTTGTACACGCACTAATGCGGTAGGTAGGTAAATGTAGCCTAGTTTACCACAATGACTGTAAGCCAGTAGTAGCTGCTTGCATGGCTCTGTGAAAAGAGACAAAATACACCTTAGAAAATGTATTACGTTAGCCTCCGATTTAGGTCTGCGCTTTTCCATCTGATTGTGCTTTTCCTCTACATACAGTGCCTTACAAAAGTATTCACCCCCCTTGGCTTGTTACTTATTTTGTTACATTACAACCTGAAATTTAAATGTTTTTTTAATCTGAATTTTATGTGATGGATCTGCACAAAATAGTCTAAGTTGGTGAAGTGAAATGAGAAAAATATATATAAAACATTATTTTTAAAAATAAAAATCTGGAAATTGGCATGTGCATATGTATTCACCCCCTTTGCTATGAAGCCCCTCAAAAGTTCTGGTGCAACCAATTACCTTCAGAAGTAAGATAATTAGTGAAATGAAGTCCACCTGTGTGTAATCTAAGTGTCACATGATCTGTCAGTATAAACACACCTTTTCTGAAAGGTCCCAGAGGCTGCAACACCACTAAGCAAGAGGCATCACACCATGAAGACCAAGGAGCTCTCCAAACAAGTCAGGGACAAAGTTGTTGAGAAGTACTAGTCAGGGTTGGGTTATAAAAAAATATCAAATCTTTGATGATCCCCGGAGCACCATCAAATCCATCATCTTCAAATGGAAAGAACATGGTACCACAACAAACCTGACAAGAGAGGGCCGCACACCAAAACTCACAGACCGGGCAAGGAGGGCATTAATCAGAGAGGCAGCACAGAGACCAAAGGTAACCCTAAAGGAGCTGCAGAGTTCCACAGCAGAGACTGGTGTATCTGCGCATGGGACCACAATAAGCCGTACACTCCATAGAGCTGGGCTTTATGGAAGAGTGGCCAGAAAAAAGCCATTACTTAGTGTTAAAAATAAGATGGCACGTTTTGAGTTTGCCAAGAGGCATGTGGGCGACTCCCCAAATGTATGGAGGAAGGTGCTCTGGTCAGATGAGACTAAAATTGAACTTTTCGGCCACCAAGGAAAACGCTATGTATGGCGCAAACCCAACACATCCCATCACCCCAAGAACACCATCCCCACAGTGAAACATGGTGGTGGCAGCATCATGCAGTGGGGATGTTTTTCAGCAGCAGGGACTGGGAAACTGATTCGAGTCGAGGGAAAGATGGATGGTGCTAAATACAGGGATATTCTTGAGCAAAACCTGTTTCAGTCTGCCTGTGATTTGAGACTGGGACGGAGGTTCACCTTCCAGCAGGACAATGACCCGAAGCATACTGCTAAAGCGACACTCGAGTGGTTTAAGGGGAAACATTTAAATGTGTTGGAATGGCCAAAAGCCCAGATCTCAATCCAATTGAGAATCTGTGGTCAGACTTGAAGATTGCTGTTCACAAGCGGAAACCATCCAACATGAAGGAGCTGGAGCAGTTTTTCCTTGAGGAATGGGCAAAAATCCCAGTGGCAAGATGTGGCAAGCTCATAGAGACTTATCCAAAGCGACTTGCAGCTGTAATTGCCGCGAAAGGTGGCTCTACAAAGTACTGACCTTAGGGGGGTGAATATTTATGCACGCTGAAGTTTTCTGTTATTTTGTCCTATTTGTTGTTTGCTTCACAATAAAAAAAAAAAATCACATCTTCAAAGTTGTAGGCATGTTCTCTGGATGAAATGATGCAAACCTTCAAACAATCCATTCTAATTCCAGGTTGTGAGGCAACAAAACATGAAAAATGCCAAGGGGGGTGAATACCTTTGCAAGGCACTGTACATGCACAATAGAACTGTAGTGAGTGAGATAATACAGCTCTGATCAGCTAGATGGAATTAGTGCGGTTATCTTATTTGTATCACTCGAAGATGGCTGATCTTTAAAGAATAATTGGCTATGGGTCATACTAATCACCCCAAACTACCCAAAACAACCCATAACAACACAAAACAACACAAAAGTACCCAAAACAACACAGTGCAGATACCCAAAACAACCCAAAAGTACCCAAAACAACACAGTACAGATACCCAAAACAACCCCAAAGTGCCCAAAACAACCCCTAACAACAAAGTACATACCCAAAACCACTCAAAATGATCACAAACAACCTAAAAGTACCCAAAACACCACAGTATAGATACGCAAAACAACCCAAAGTACCCAAAACAACCCCAAACAACCCAAAACAACAAAGTACATATACCCACAACCACCCAAAACAATCCCAAACAACCTAAAACAACACAGTGCAGATACCCAAAACAACCCAAAAGTACCCAAAACACCACAGTACAGATACCCAAAACAACCCAGAAGTACCCAAAACAACCCAGAAGTACCCAAAACAACCCCAAACAACCCAAAACAACACAGTGCAGATACCCAAAACAACCCAAAAGTACCCAAAACACCACAGTACAGATACCCCAAACAACCCAAAAGTACCTAAAGAATGCCAATACAGATACCCAAAACAAATATTTTTAACTGTTGGAATTAGTGATCCACAGACTGATATAAGGCACAGTTCATGTTATTGCCATTAAATAAACCATTCATTGTTTAAGACTGTCTTTGTGTTATTGTAAAGATCTGATCCAGGAGAATGTAGACAGGTATTGACAATATATATGGGAGTCTCAGAGTACAGTACATAAAACAGCCCTGTGGGGTGGTATACTTGGCATTCAGCTCGTGAATGTTTTGGGAAATAATACTTACCATAATGATACACTATTAATGTGACCTGTAAAGGGCAACAGAGAACATTATTAGGAAAAAAATAGATAATACCATAAAGAATACAATTTAACATTTGACCCACTGTTTCAAAACATTTGACTTCACTGCTCAATGAGGGTCAGTGTGGAAGGGATGTATGTCAGGCTGTCATGGATGAGGGTGGAAGAGAGATTAGCATACAGCCTGGTCCAGTATATAAGAAACAGTGGTGCATTAAGAAAAGCTACATATTTAAATTCACAGCTAACACACACAAATGATAGACATTATTATAATTGAAACACTTCAAGTTACCTGTACCTAAAATCAATGATTTAAAGAAAACAATAATGCATAGGGCTATGACAAACTGGAACAAACGTCCACTATATTTAACACAGATTACCAGTAAAATTTGTTTTAAAAAGAAATCTAAGAACAGCAATTATTCAGAAAGATATCTGCTTAAATTATTATGATTAGGGATTTCTGTATGGGAAAGTTGATTATTTTTATGGTGCATCACTGTGTCTAATATTCATTGTTTTGATAATTTACTGTTAAGATCATTTAATGTTGAGATTAAGTTATGAATGGGTGATAACTAAAAAAAAGAGACGAGTAGTTTTTATTTTGTTTTGTTTAAATAAAATATTGTGCATATCGTGATGTTTGAATGTTTTGTCTTTTGTGTGGACCCTAGACAGAACTGCGATAAGAACTAATGGGGATCCTTAATAAACTAAACTAAACTGTTTACAATCACATCACTTGGGTACTTTTGGGTTGTTTGGGGTATCTGTACTGTGGTGTTTTGGGTACTTTTGGGTTGTTTTGGGTATCTGTACTGGGTTGTTTTGGGTTGTTTTGGGTCCTTTTGTATTTTTTGGGTACGTTTGGTGGTGTTTGGGGTTGTTTTGGGTACCTTTGGGTATATGTACTTTGTTGTTCGGGGTTGTTTGAGGTTGTTTTGGGTACTTTTGGGTTGTTTTGGGTATCTGTACTGGGTTGTTTTGGGTTGTTTTGGGTCCTTTTGTATTTTTTGGGTACGTTTGGTGGTGTTTGGGGTTGTTTTGGGTACCTTTGGGTATATGTACTTTGTTGTTCGGGGTTGTTTGAGGTTGTTTTGGGTACTTTTGGGTTGTTTTGGGTATCTGTACTGGGTTGTTTTGGGTTGTTTTGGGTCCTTTTGTATTTTTTGGGTACGTTTGGTGGTGTTTGGGGTTGTTTTGGGTACCTTTGGGTATATGTACTTTGTTGTTCGGGGTTGTTTGAGGTTGTTTTGGGTACTTTTGGGGGTTTTTTTGGGGTTGTTTTGGGTACCTGTACTGTGTTGTTTTGGGTTGTTTGTGGTTGTTTCGGGTACCTTTGGGTTGTTTTTGGTATCTGCACTGTATTGTTTTGGGTACTTTGGGTACTTTTGGTACTTTTGTGTTGTTTCGGGTTGTGTTGGGTAGTTTTGGGTGATTAGTACGACCCTTGGCGAGAAATGCAAGAAATGGTCACAAGAATTAACCATGCCATTTTGTAAAATATGATCTTATGTAATTAACAAAAATTTAAAAAGTTCAACGTTACATAATTTAACTGGTGTAACTTATTCTAAATTGGAAAACATTAGTGTTTATCATGCTCAGTGACCGCATTACAGACAACTCTTTAACTACACTTTTCCACTTGTAATCAGAGAAGACGGTGCGGGAATTGTGCAACAAAAGTGCAGAAAGGGTATAACTTAGATTCACTGCATTAGTATATTATGTATTCAGGGATTTTTCAGGGTTCTGATTTCTCATTTTTTTATCTGTATAGGGTACAATGGAGGAAAAGATCTATGATCGGCAGGTGGCCAAGCAGTCACTTTCTTTCAGGGTGGTAGACCAGCAGCAAATTGAGAGGCATTTCACTCTTTTTGAGCTTACCGATCTCTACGTGTTTGAACCAGATCTGCTGGAAGACCCTAACTCGAAGAAGAGTAAAAGGAGCACTCCTCTCTTACCTAAAGTAACTACTCAGATATCCTAATGTACTGCCAATTCACACGCCAAAACTACAGGCATCATGTTTTCAATATCCTAAGCTATGTTCCTTCTTGTCTTAGGACCTGATCCTTGCAGAGCTTCTGCAAAGCTGTAAAGATCAGATAGTCTGCTATCACGAGCATGAATCTCTTTTGGACCACATAGAGGAAGAGGAGCTGAGTGAAGCAGACCGAAAAGCTGCCTGGGCCGAGTATGAAGCTGAGGTATGGACAGTCACTTTGACATTTTTAGAAGTTATTTGAGAATTGGTTCTGTTTTCAATGACTTGTTAAATACTCAGTTCTGATTGGCCGGAGAGGGCTGAAGTTATTTTTGTGAAATGCTGCATAATCTATCAGCTCTTTGTTGCGCAACCAACAGACTGAAGTGACACATTTGTATTACAACCTTGTATTCCTAATTCCAAGCACGCATTTTTCGCATGTGATGAAGTAAACCTCAAAGCGATTGTATAGAAAACACATTTTTAACTAATAAAAAAAAAATCTAATGTGATTTCATGGTCTGCTGGAAATACCAGCAGATGTTGGCCATCTTTTTTTTATATATATATATATTTTGTTTATTTGATATTCAACATAGCCAACATTTACATAATAAATGTATTAGTAAATTAGATGGTAGTGGTAAAAAACACCTCAAAAGACGTAAAAAAAAAAGTATATATAAACACTTTAGTACAATTGTTTACGGGTCAACCGATTCAGACAGAACAGTCCATCTCAATATTCTAGACGTATACATAGGCCAGGCCTCCCATGTCGCCAGGATGTGTAATTCCCTTAATCCCATCCAACGAAAAAATAATCACTTTAATCCTAAAAGCAT
Organism: Galaxias olidus; assembly: GCA_026901105.3. Taxonomy (NCBI): domain Eukaryota; kingdom Metazoa; phylum Chordata; class Actinopteri; order Galaxiiformes; family Galaxiidae; genus Galaxias; species Galaxias olidus. The sequence continues at coordinate 31,387 of JAPMUY010002967.1, read as the reverse complement.
GAGAGGGAGGTGAAGAGGATTTCCATCTAAGCAAAATTTGACGTCTCGCCAGCAGCGTGACAAAGGCAATAACATCTTTATTAATTTAGATTAGATGTAATGTAGGTGAGGAAACCCCAAATAGTGCAATAAAAGGATCTAGTTCGATCCATGTGCTGCTTATCTCCGAAAGTATGTTGAATATTAATATATAATAAAATAATGATAAAATATTAGTAACTATTAATAATATGTAATAATATACACTCACTGGCCGCTTTATTAGGTACACCTGTTCTACTGTTCGTTAACGCAAATATCTAATTAGCCAATCACATGGCAGCAACTCAATGTATTTAGGCATGTAGACATGGTCAAGACGACCTGGTGAAGTTCAAACAGAGCATCAGAATGGGGAAGAAAGGTGATTTAAGTGACTTTGAACGTGGCATGGTTGTTGGTGCCAGACGGGCAGGTCTGAGTATTTCAGAAACTGCTGATCTACTGGGATTTTCACGCACAACCATCTCTAGGGTTTACAGAGAATGGTCCGAAAAAGAGAAAATATCCAGTGAGCGGCAGTTCTCTGGGCGAAAATGCCTTGTTGATGCCAGAGGTCAGAGGAGAATGGCCAGACTGGTTCAAGATGATTGAAAGGCAACAGTAAATCAAATAACTACTTGTTACAACCAAGGTATGCAGGTATGACCCATCTCTGAATGTTGCCTGGTCTGAAGAGTCTTGATTTCTGCTGTGACATTCGGACGATAGGGTCAGAATTTGACGTAAACAACATCATGGCATGGATCCATCCTGCCTTGTATCAACGGTTCAGGCTGCTGGTGGTGGTGTAATGGTGTGGGGGATATTTTCTTGGCATACTTTGGGCCCCTTAGTACCCATTGAGCATCGTTTCAACGCCACAGCCTACCTGAGTATTGTTGCTGACCATGTCCATCCCTTTATGACCACAGTGTACCCATCTTTTGATGGCTACTTCCAGCAGGATAACGCGCCATGTCACAAAGCTGAAATCATCTCAAACTGGTTTCTTGAACATGACAATGAGTTCACTGTACTCAAATGGCCTCCACAGTCACCAGATCTCAATCCAATAGAGCACCGTTGGGATATGGTGGAACGAGAGATTCCCATCATGGATGTGCAGCCAACAAATCTGCAGCAACTGAGTGATGCTATCATGTCAATATGGACCAAAATCTCTGAGAAATGTTTCCAGCACCTTCTTGAGTCAATGCCACAAAGAATTAAGGCAGTTCTGAAAGCAAAAGGAGGTCCAACCCGGTACTAGCAAGGTGTACCTAATAAAGTGGCCAGTGAGTGTATACAGTACCTGTCAAAGGTTTGGACACACTTTTTGAGAAAGTACTGGTACTGTATATTCTGCCTTTAAACAGAGCACTGCTGGAAAAGAGGCCTAGTTTTTGTTGGTTACCCCTGTATAAACAAAATGATAATAATAATAAAAAATAATAATACAAGTGGATGAAATTTGCTTTTAAAGAATGTGGTTAGGAAATCTCTTTTAATAGCTAATCTTCATTTACTCATGGGTGTTTGTTTCTTTACTTAATAAAGGGTGTGTTCTTGAAAAAGCAGTTTAACAGTGCTGTCTTCGCTACTCCACGCCTTTTGAACACACACCACTCAATAACCCAGAGTGCCTTAAACAGGAAGACCAATCAACAACTTAAGGTAACTGCTTTGTACTACTTTTTGTTTTTATAACTTTATAACTAAAACATTTTTGGTTGTTTGTAACATATTTCATTTCTATTTAAATGCCTTCTCCGTTAACATGCTGTGTGTGTCACCTAGCTGTAGCAACCTTCGTCAAAACTGAGCAATTTGTTTTTACACAAACCTACTATTCAAAATATCAAAACACAGTTTGTGTTTTGACTTCTAACAAAACTTGGTTGCACCTACATTTGCTCTTTACCTGGTAAAGCATGAAACACTCCATTATGAACTATGAGGTGCTGATTATTGACTTGCCTTTTACATTCACTACCCAAAACACACATACACTTACAAAAGGTCCACTTACATTCACTTCTGCATGTGATTAAATTCACAAAACAGTCTCACATTCACTATTATTATTATTATTATTATTATTATTATTATTATTATTACTCTTATTATTATTATTATTATTATTATTATTATTATTATTATTATTATTATTATTATTATTATTAATAATAATATAGTAATAGTAATAGTAATAATAATAATAATAATAATAATACATTTAATTAGAGGGCGCCTTTTTTTCCTATCAAGACACTCAAGGTCTCTTACATTCACTTCTGCATGTGATTAAATTTACAAAACAGTCTCACATTCACTAATATATAATAATTATTATTATTATTATTATTATTATTATTATTAATAATAATAATAATAATAATAATAATAATAGTAACAATAATAATAATACATTTAATTAGAGGGCGCCTTTTTTCCTATCAAGACACTCAAGGTCACCTTACAGTAAGCGGATAAGAAAATTTAAACAAAATCAAACAGTAATTCAGCAGCATAATACCAATACAAAAGGGGTGTAGGGTAGAGAACAAAATGGAACAATTCTGAAAACGGGTAAACAAGGGGAGACAGCCAGGCACAGTACAAGGGAGCGTTAAAGTGAGTAAGCCAGTTTGAACAGATTAGTTTTTAACTGTGACTTCAAGGATGATAGTGTCGGATTGTCAGATTGATAAGTGGTAGGAGGGAGTTCCAGAGCCTGGGTGCAGAGTAGCTGAAAGCCCTGACACCCATGGTGCCGAGGCGTGGGGCGGGGATGGTCAGAAGTTCAGATGATGAGGAGCGCAGAAAGCGAGAAGGGATATAGTCCTGAAGGAGGTCAGACATATGTGGGGGCCAGGTTATGGAAGGCTTTGAAGGTGAGCAGTAGAGTTTTGAAGTGAATGCGGTATTGTACAGGGTAGGGATGTGCGTGACTACTCGGTTAAACGTTGCTGCTGCTAGTCGGCACCAGAAATACTAGTCGGTGAAACGTAGTATTATATTTATGTATTCATTTAAATTACATATTGACATAACTTGCACTGAAATGTGTGTCTTCCTAGTAAAATTTAGCTATTTCAAAAACGAACATCCGTTACTAACATTAACAGTGCTGGACAAAAAAGAAATAAGAGGGAAAAAACCCAAACACAGCGAACTGTTCGCCCACAAGTTAAACCAGCGAGGAGGACAGTAGGACAAAGAAAGATGCCGTAACGTAAAACCAGCGTACTTTTGCAGTGTTCTGATCGTCTAGATCTGGGGTTGGGAACCTTTTTTCTATAAAGGGCCGTTGGCGTATTTACAACATCCATTGGGGGCCACACAACAGGACAAACATAAATGTATTTTCTTTTATTGCTCGCTTATGTAACATGAAGACGCCAGGGTGCAACTATTATTCAATATAAGGGTCATCAGTGGCTCTAATCTCAGTCCAACTGCCACCAGATTTGATTAATCAAATAATAATAATAGATATGCAATATAAAATGAGTAATTCATTATAGTTAGAATACAATTCACAAGTCTATTCATATTCATTAACAATCTAGTATCCATTCATACAAAAAAAAAGCAGTTTATTACTCCAGTCACGTGACGATGACACTCGTTTCCTGGGCAACAGGGAACCTTATGAAGGGGACAGAGAGACCGCAGACCTCAGAAACGACCAGTACTACCCTCATGAGACTGCATTATGAGATATCATATACAGACATGACTATCTAACTATGTTAGAGATATCAAAGTATAAACAAAAAAACCTTTAGCGTTAGCCTCCGCTAGTGAACGAGCTAACATTTCGCTTTACTTTAATGTGTTTTGATAAAAGTATTTAAGCTGCATAATGATAATGCCTCACGGGCCGGATCCGATAGTGTCGCGGGCCGTATATGACCGGAGGCCGGAGGCCGGAGGTTCCCCACCCCTGGTCTAGATAATTGGAATGATATAAGGTTGTATAGCTGTGTATTGTGGGTTGTGTCAGAATTAACTGGCATGTATAGTCACTAGACCGGAGCAATGCGTAACCACATTCGGCATATAGGCATGTGGACGTTAACCTGCAAATAGAGAAGGCTGCTAGTTCTAGCCAAACTCTGCAGACACGTCATAACATCGTTTACCGCCCAAATCCGCAGATCCTATGATTACGCTAGTCTCGCAATGCCAGACCCATCTCCACACTTCGTTGCACTGTGCCAGCGCAGGGGAAGAGTCTGGCACCATGTGTTGAGTTTTTGGAATAGTGGAGAAAAACGCTGTATTTTTTTTAAACCAATTACAATTGCCTTGGGCGGTGTTAAACCCAGGATACAGCGACGGTGCCCTTGCAAAATAGTGTTGCATGGGAACTTGTTTTGGTGGAACATTTGCATGTGCGGAGGCGAGCGCTGGCTAAATCCCCTCAAAAGGAAACGCCACATAAAACAATAAAATAGGTATTTAGGCTGTGATACGACTTTTATTGATGAAAAACACTAACATAACTTAATCATCGGTGTCCTAGAGGTGAACCCTGTCTATACTTAAGCTTTGGAGGAGCTCACTGGACCGGACAAAACCACAGACTTTTCATCTCACATGTATGCAGTTCTTGCAGAACGTAATTTAATTGACATCAAAGAAGCAAATGTGAAGGGGAAAGGATCAGAACATTGGTCAAGTCAATGGAGCATACATCTGCCAGAGTACATATGCCAAATCAGCTCAGACTTTTAGCGATGACTGTCAGAAACCGAATCAAGATCATGCATGAGAGTCGAGACTTGAGTCTGGGCTTCTCCAAGATGCATTCACAAGTTGTTCTGGTCCTGCAACTAGTCAAATCAGGATCGATACTGTTGCGCAACCGCCAAAGATGTATATCTAAATCTCTGTGTAAGAAGGAAATGTTTCCGCTGACAGTGCTTACCATAGGAAGGAAATGTCGTCAAGCTAGAAACAGGAGAGAAAGGCTTTGCTGATCTGTTGACCAAATATGGTAAAACTCATGTAAAAGAGGCTGTTGCTGGGGAGAAATGCAGCAAGACAGTCTTTTGAGGAAGTATTTTTTTGAATTGTCTGAGATTCAAAGGAGGAGCCATGGGGTTAGAATACCTTTAAAAATCTAAAGTTTAAAGCTCTCGTGGACGCAGTCTTAGATTAGATTTGAGCTAACCATGGATTAAGCTCTTATCTGGGGACTTATGCCGCATCCTGCTCGGGCGCAGTCTTAGGGGCCGTGTCCACTTAACACGTTTATTTAAAAAAAAAAAACTTTCTGCACTCTCCATTCATTTATAATGTGAAGACTGGCCTGGCGCGCTGCTTTTTCAAAGCGACACGCCTCGTGTCTTTTTGAGCAGCGTTTTTCCATTTTGGGCGGAGCGCTCAAGTTGAAAATAGTTCAACTATTGCCAAGCGCGGCGCTCGTCAATGTCACTTTTTGACAGCCGGCCAATCAAAACTGATTAAAGGCGGGACTAAAAATAAAAATGCATAAACAAACGCCGCCATTGAAGATATGCAAATTAAGTATCTCAAATTTCCAAAAGGTGTAAGATCATACATTAAAAAGGGTGTTTTATAATTTAATCAGTTGTTTTATATATTTGTAACATGTTCAAATAAACGATAAGTTATGTACATTCAAAGAATGTTGCTCTTTAATAGGCCTAAAGTTGTGACCCTGGTCTAGTGACACAGTGTAGTGACTACGTTGTTGGTGTACTACAGAGAATTAGTAGGCTACAAACTAACTATGACTAGGATTTGGTTTCTATAATTGTTCATTATAATAACTAACCACCCCATTGGCGTTATGAAAAAGACAAAAATCTGTAACGTTGGTAGCTAGCATGCTGCGAGACTGACCACCATAGACTATGACGGTTGCATAGAAACAAAAAAGGCGTCGGTGACAGTGAAGCGCATTGGTAAAGCGCGTTGAAAGCGCAAATTTCAATGAAAAGGCGCAGCGCCTCGCGTTTTAGCGCGTTCAGTGGACACGGCCCCTTAGACTAGATCTGAGCTAACTATGGGTTAAGCTCTTATCTGGGGACTGATGCCCCATCTTGCTCGGGCGCAGTCACTGGACCCCATTTGAGCTAACCTTACGTTAAGCAGAGTTACTGGTGACCAAAGCCCCACCCGTTCGCGGAACGCACCTCTTATCCAACAAGAAAAGTCTCGAACAAGAGCCTATCTCTCACCTCGATTGGCGCAAACAATCTTGAGACGGACTAGCCGACAAGAGCCTCTCTCTTGATTGGAGCTTCCCTCCCGACCTCGATTGGCGCACGCAGTCTTGAGACGGACTATCCGACTGGAGCCTCTCTCCTGATCTCAATTAGCGCACACAATCTTAAAACTGGATAAGGCATCTTAAATGCTTAATACTTGGTGCTTCTTTTACTGGATAAGGCATCTTAAATGCTCAATACATGGTGTTTATTTGAACTCTTAGACAAGTTCATTAATGTTCTATGTGTTTGGCATTAATGTTCTGTGTGTTTGGCTTATTGTTGCTTTGCTGCTATTTTTATCTGCTCTGCTATTTTGATTTTCGAGTATTCGGTTGTTCATTTTAGCATATAATTGCACTGTGCTATTGAATATATGAATATACGCTAATTGTATATTACTGCACTGTGCTATTGCTATTTTAATAATAATACAATTAACCCTGCCCATGGGGTAAATTGTAACATTTAACTTCCCCACTTTTCGTTGCAATTGTACAAGAACGGTAAGTCCAAAACGCAAACCTCAAGTTTTAATTTGTAGCATAGATGTGTTTGTTGCTTGTGTAAAAACATGATCAATCTAACTCAAATATTTTCTTTCATATTTAGCCAAAACCAAAATGTGTTAGGTTGTGCCCCCCGCTCCCCTACTCCGGTGCCACACCAGGGGGAGGAGATGCTAGCTGGAGTTGCCGGTAAACAGAAACAAGCTGAAGGGAATAGTCCTAGCCAACAACAAATCCAAGCCAACAATGGCTAACCTGTATAGCATAGTTAGCTAACGTAACATTACTTGCGTAGCTTTGAGTGCCCATTAGCATTAAAATGGTGATGGAAAAACAAAAACTTTGACAGCTAAATTTAAAACAGATTACAACTAATGTAATCAACGTTAGAACAAACAAAACAAAACAGATTTGTCATCGGAAGATAATTTATTACTGTAGGAAAAGCGGCGAACAGACAGAACGCCAGCGTCCTCTCCTTAAAGCGTCGTCTTAGCAACTATTGAAAGCATTCATGCACTCATTAAAGGCTCTTCAAATAGAATGTGAAAAGCAAGAATAAATTTTGGCATAATCGGCACCTCATACTTATGAGTAGTTACCCATATACAGTAGCTCCCTTTATACCTCTATTGCCCTTGATTCAATGCAGAAATGTGTGTCAATAATGCACTAAACTACATTAATATTTTCTCCAGTACCTTATCAAAATCACATCACAACTGACTAAAATAACAACTAATTTATGACTAATTTGAGCAATGTTTCTTGACCCCAAAAGTATTTAAATACCTTTTTAACTTCACTATTTTGTTAAACCCTTAATTTTGCCAATGTCAACTTTTTTGAGAACTTCGTGGCGACTTTATGGTCTTGGCGTCTTAATGGACTCTACTCTTTCGTTTAACTCTCATTTCAATAGCATGGTCAAAATATCTTTCTTCCGTCTTAGAAATGTTGCTAAACTCTGACCATCCCTCTCCCATAGTGCAGCTGCCAAACTCATTCACAAATTTCCTCCCGTCTTGATTACTGCAATTCACTTCTTTTTGGCATCAGCGCAACCCCCCTCCTTAAATTCCAACTGGTTCAAAACTCTGCTTCTCGTCTCCTCACCTCAAACAAATCTTCTGAGCACATAACCCCCGTGCTCTTTAACCTTCGCTGGCTCCCTGTCAACCAGCGCATCACCTACAAAATCATTCTCCTCACCTACAAAGCTTTATGTAACTTGGCCCCCCAATAACTCACCAAACTGCTCCAGCTCTACCATCCTACCCAGACATTACGTTCCTCTTCAGATGGGCAACTGGTCATTCCCACAGCAAAACTAAAACAATTTGGAGAGTATGCATTTTCTAGGGCAGCACCTACACTATGGAACTCCTTCCCTCTTCAAATTCGCAATTCCAGCTCTCTATTTATCTTTCAAAACCACCTTAAAACCTTCACCCTAGCTCTACCGTAATTAACCGTCTAAAATCCGGTCCTATCCTTCTATTGCTATGCTGTCCTTTTGTTATGCTTATAGTTAGATCTGTTGTTGCTCTCTGTCCGTTCTCCCTGTGTTTTGTTTTTTTTGCCGTCTTATCTTTGTAGATGTTGTGAAGCGTCTTTGGGTGTGAGAAAAGCGCTATATAAATAAAATGAATTATTATATTATGTTTATTATTTTAGACTTTGATCAGTGAAAGTCATGGAAGGGTTACCGAGGCTATCCTGTCACTGCAATCCATTAAGACTCTTTCCCTGGAGGAATACATGCTGCGCTTGGTAAGTGATGGCCGTTGACACGTCTTTCTTCTTCTAGTTTTAAATTCAACAATTGGGTATATTTTAGTTAATACAGTGCTAACCTTACGTATTTTGAAAAACACATTTTTGTTGTGACTCTTGTTTTTATAAATGTTACTTTTTGTTGTCCTATGCAATCCTCTGTAGACCTTTCGGATAGTTTTTACAAAGTATAATTTTTTCTGGTACCGCTGGTGTGACGTTAGCTAACCAGCATGCAAACTTTATCTAGCTAACAACTACAACCACTAAAGATAGAGCGCTTAGCAAACATTCGTTACCAGTCAACACAATTTCCTCTAGAACCAAAACGTATGAATTTAGAATACCAGGCACCCCTTAAAAAGTATTTACTTCGTTATGAAACATACTTGGTTAACAATACAGATTTAAGTAACATAGTGAACCCTAAATAGCATGTGTGGTTCGCTGTAACCTTCTTCCTCACGCTAATGAAATAACTTTGAGGGGGCATGAGAAGGGGGGCTACACAGAAACGGTGACCCCCCGAACAGCACACAGGAAAGGTAGTAGAAGTGAAATTACTGTAAGTTGTGCGACCGCATAAAGTAATGTCCAGCACACCTTTGTGCTACGTAAAAACATAGGAAGAATGGGAGCAGACTAAGAATTGCCTTGTATATAAAAGTATATCTGTGTGTTCGCCTGCGGGTTGCCAGAGAAGGCCATCCAACCCGGGAGCAATTACAGGGTTCCCGCGGGGCATTAAAAAGCATTAAAAGTCATTAAATTGATTTTGTGAAAATTAAGGCTTTAAAAAGCATTAAATTTGATTCCAACAGGCATTAAATTTTAAAATAGTTTTGAAGTAAAATCGCTGACATTGTTCGTTTTTTATTATTAATTTATAAAAAATAATTTACAATTTCCGTAGCCTACATTTGCGTGATAGATGGGCGGAACGAGTTTGCTTCCAGCGGGACCAAATTCCCCAAACACCGGATGTTTCACAGTGGCGCGCGCATAGCTGTGCTAGGCATACAGGTACTATGGTATGAACGGAGATTACAACACGATGGGCAAGTGTAAATTTCAACAAAAGTGGCTGGAAGTCGAGGAGTTTAAAGCATGGTTGCAGCCCGTCAGTGGTAAGCCCGGAGATGGATTTTGCACATTTTGCAGAAAGGCGTTCAAACTCGGGACAATGGGGTAAACGCCGTGAAATCCCACATGCAGTCTGATAGCCACAGGTCGGCTATAAAGGGCAGGCAGCAAGTGACCATGTCAAGTTATTTTACAAAGGACAAAGCAACCCCTGCTACGTCGCTAAAGGCTGTGGAAGATGAACTGAACGAACTGAAGAAGAAAAGGGAGGTGCTGTCAGAGGTGTGTGCCAGCCTTCAAAAAGATGCTGATCAACTTGCTGAGCAGGCTGAAGGCAAATCTGGAACGCTCATGGCTCAAATGATTACAAAATCAAACACACTGAGGAGGAGGTACAAGGACAAATGCAATGAACTAAAAGATGTTGTGTCACAGTTGAAAGTAAAAAACAGTGAGCTAAGCCACATGCAGTAAAAAGTGTGCAATTTATGTAGCACTTGAATGTTGTTTACTCAAAGTTCCATCTTTAAATGTTAAATTATTTTTGTGTTCTGGACATAAATTTACATATATTCTATGTCAGTGGTTCTCAAACATTCGACACAAAGTATTCCTTAAGAAAATATTTGGCTTTACAAAAACCACTTTTAAATTGTCAAAATCTAGACCAGGACTAAAGCGTGTCTAAACAACGGCTAAACCCAGTGTAAATCAAGTATAAATCAGGAGTAAATTAGAAATAAACCAGGACTAGTTCAGGTCTAAATTAGGTCTACATGAGGGGTAGCCTAGTGCTAAATTAGGTCTAAACCAGGAATAAAACTGTGTCAAACCATAGCTAAACCATAACTAAACCATGTTTAAACCAGGTCTAAATGAAACCAAATCAAGACCACTAGAAAGAGCCTGAGTACTACCAGTGGTACATGTACCACAGTTTGAGAACCACAGTTCTATGGCAGTACATTGTTGTTGTTTTTTTGTTTGTATTGTTTGAATTTTACAATACATGCAAATAAATTTGGATAATTTGACCTGACGCGATTGTTTGTTTGTGGCAGTAAAAAAAAAAAGGCATTAAAAATGGCATTAAAAAGCATTAAATTAGACTTGCTGATACCTGCAGGAACCCTGAGTTAGTAATGAATCTAAGGGAAGTATTGTAAGACGTAGCAATCATATACAGAGCCTGAGCAGAATAGACATGGGGCAGTTCATCGATTCCAATTGATTGTGCGTTGACGCACGTGATGCATCGCAAATAAGTCAAAGAAGAAACTGGATTCCCACGAAAAACAAGAAGCAGTCAGGGTTTTTCCTGCATAGAGATTTACGAAGCTGCCGCCTCTGTCAAATTGCTTGCTGCCTCCAGCTCTTAACAAAACTCTGACAAGTGTCTTCATGGAAACACAATTTTCTAACAAGCATTTCTTCTGCTGGATTCATAACTGTAAACGGGACATTATGCCATCGCTGATGGCACTGTTGTCCTAAAGTAAACTCATTTAAGTCAAGCCGGCTACTTTGTTATATAATATTTGAATTCTAATCAAATAGTTCTGATTAACAAGTTGCAATTTGGTACGCGTGTGTACATTTATGACCTCTAGCCTCCACTTTATGACAATCAGAAGAGTGCGATTTGACAGGGGGATGGGGGGATATTCCTGGTTCTGGTCTTTCTGTCCCTAGCACTGCAATGTAAATATCCATCACCGGAAGGGATACACCCCACCCCCCCATATTAAATATTTCGATCAGTAGTGATTTAATTTAATTAGTGACCTTTTAGGTATGATTATAAATTGCAAATATATTCTGTCTAATTTTTGCTCATAGAATAACAATGTAAAATCACCAATGTAATTGGTGTAATTGTAACAATGTAAAATCCGTATTAGCACGACAAACGTAACCAAAAAATACATCAAACACAACAATCTGATTCTATTTATAAAAATTAAAAAAATACAGTTTACTATTACCTCTGGTGAGGTTGGCCCTTGTTGCCCGGGCAAGGGAGCCGCCTGTGAACGGGACAGCTGTCCCAGAGACCGCAGAAACAACTACACATTTATGAAACAGCATTTTACACATGAGTCTGTCATAGTTATTGTCATCATGACCATATATAACTATGACAGAGATATCACAACAGGAAGTATATACATAAAACCGTTAGCGTTCGCCTCCGCTAGCCACCGAGCCAACGCTTAGCTTTAGGGCTCTTGTTTCAGAAACATGTATCATGTTACTGATTTGAATCATCACATATTTGCACAGTGATTGAACTGTCTTGCGAATTATCGTTACATTCATACTATTTACAGCTATTTCCCCAGTTTCTTAACTTCTAATCCTTTCCCTAACCATTTAGAAAGTTACATATAAATACAATTTTCAAACGTTCCAATTGGATCGCTGCTTTGCTTGCCGCTTTGCAGAAGTACAGAAAATAGAGCACTGTCCAATTTGACAGCTCTGCTTTTTCTTTGCAGGCTCACCATTAGCCATAGTTAGCTTGCTTACCTAATGTGATTTATACCCACACTAGCTTGCTTGCTATCGAGTTAACTTGTCAATAACCTAGCTCACACGTTTGCTCAGCGCTATAGGTGAAAGACAGAAGTTATTTAGTGGCTGTTATAGGCATGCAAGCTCATTGGTGCTGATGTCATCACAATATTCTTATTTGATTTGCCACAATATATTTGTATTTTTACATAGTACCCAAAGAGTGGGTAAGATAGGAAAATGTAAATTCTTTGATTATTTTTTTTAACTTATTTTTTATAATTGTTTTTACTGAGTTAACTCACGATCGATTTGGAACACTTCCAGAGATCGACCAGTTGATCGCGATTGACCGGTTGGCGACCACTGTCCTATACCTACTTCCAACTGCTGGTTTGAAACATAGAATGCTTAGACATTTGAGATACTGCTCTTACAATGTAACCCTAACTTCATGACATTTAAATACCTTCTATATCTCACTTTTTTTTTGTTTTTCGACATTTACTTTACATTTTCACTTCATATTGGATCCTTCTTTTTAGCCACAAACTCTTCTTTCTTTCTGCTATATCTGACACAGTTTTATGTTCTGGCGCAATTATTTGCCGCGGAGCCCAAACTCCTTAAGTAGTTTAGTTGTTGATGTTGCCACAAATCCCCGGCATCCAACTTCCACAGGACACACCTTTGTTCTCCACCCTCGCTGTTCTGCCTCCGCTGCTAATTCGCTATAGCAGAGTTTCTTTTTTTCAGTTTCCGTCTTCCCACGGGACTGTTAGCTCTACAAAGTTAAATTTGCTGTGTGTTGGACCAGAGTAATAAGTCTGGCCTTAAGTTGGTTGTTGCAATCTCGAATGGGACTCTCAGTTGTTGGCTGACATCTGCTAGCATTTTCCAATCATGTGCTGGCCTCAGCTGCTCGTGCTTTGTTTTGACCTATATAACTTCCTTCCCTGAACTCCCTTCATAACAAAGCAAATATGGTGCATGTCACCCTCTGCTCCAATAGGCAGGGCATTAACTATTGAGTGCCTATGCTCTATTGCTGCGGCCAAGCACTGTAGCACCTGAGTACGCCAGGTATATCTTCCTTGAGTAAGGCTAGTCTTGCAACCATCCATTGTATGTTTGAGATTGGCTGTCCCCCCACAGAGGGGGCATGTTGGATCCTCCCCTACCCACTGGCTAAGATGTCTAGATGTTGGTAGTATGTCGTAGGTTGTTTTAACAATAAAGCTAATTCTTGTCTAAACTGTATTTCTGATAAATTATCTGTGTTTTATTTAAATTAAATTTAATTGAAAAAATAAAGAAATTTCTAAGCGACCTACACTTTTCAACGATAGTGGTATGTAATGCTGTATGTGCTGCTTTTGAATCTTGTTCTACAGTGGCAAGACAACCCACATTTGATGGAGGTGGATGTTAAAAGCATGGCCGAGAAGTGGAGGAGTTCTAATGACAAGGAGAAGAGCCGCAGACGAGCCGTTTATCAAGATGTTTTTGCAGAACAGCATGCTGTAAGACCCATTATGTTGTCTTTTTCATTCAGGATTTTATCATTAGGATACCCTGCTTACTTGCAAACTGATTGATGCAAGGTAGTAGACGGAACAGTATTGGTTTAACTTATTTGTTATGTTGTTTTCTATAGCTTACACTCTCCATCCAGTCAATTTTGAACAATAGAAGAATTCAAGAGATGGAAAAAGATGAAGAACAGAATTCAAAGCCTGCGACAGAAACAACCAATTGATTGCTCTATAACTTCCAATAAGCACCTTTCTCAGCAGCAAAGGGTTGTCCTAGCACAAACAATTTGTCACACTTAAATTAATTACTGGCATTCTTTTAACTATGAAGAATATAAAGCTAAATAAAAATTGTGCGTTCATGAAGTTGTTGAAATATTTGTTCCGCTATTTTATTTGGGTTTTTTATGTAGTCACTAATTCCAAAATTCAAAGAATTCAAGCAGCTTGGATTTTGTGCTGTTAAAGATTAGTTTCTCTATAAAGCTATGCTGATTGTTTCTACAAAACAAAAACTCATTTGATGTCATAAGACCTTTATCAGCATGTTAACTTGTAAATTAGCTTAATATTAATATACAGCATACTAGTCTAGTGTAGATGCAAAGTAATTTCACGTAATACATTTATGCAAATTGAACTTGGATTGTTTCGTTTTTTGTTGATGTTACTAGTATATTAAAGGCACTGGATCTTGATCACTCTTGCCAAGTTAACGATACAGCAGTTGGTTACTCAGTAATTCCAAAACCAAATGTCATTATACTAATCTGAGCTGACTGTTTGGCAAACATTCTGTTAGCTACGGTGCCACATGTACAGGCAGACAGCTTTTTGATGTTTTGAATAATGTAATGACTATGATTTAATGTAATTAGTGTATTGTTATTGAGGGATAATGAATTGTTCAAGATGTATGACTATGACTGCCTGCAGGCACTCTAAACTACAAACTTACGTAATATGTCAAAGGATGATATACATTTTTTTTCTTGGAAGACGTTTGTATTAAAAAAGTTTTCTAATTGTCATTTTCGTCATTTATTTTATTTCTTCATTGAACTCTATTGAATACGGGGGGAAATGTATTGTAGTTTTAGGTTTTATTGGTCAATATTCCGTTCTACAAATGGAGCGTGACACACGTGATCTCGTCTAAATTGAGTAACTTTGCTACTGTGTATAATTTTATTTTCTTTCCTTTATGCTGATTACATTCGTCCTAATCGATTTTATATTTAGCTGTAAAAGTTTGTATTTTCTCGTTATTTTTACCCCTTATTTCGGTAAGCCGTCGTTGAGGACTTGTTATTGTTGTTGCTAGGCTGACAAGCTAGCCTTGCCTTGAACTACGGCTTGTTTCTGTTTAACGGGCCGGTGCTCTGACTTTTTGCGCCTCCCCCTGTAATTCTCGTCGCCAATTGTAATGGATAATTTTTATCTATGACAGAAAATAACCAATTAATGAGAGGGAGAAACCAGGAAAAGATCAAGTACAATTTTATTGATGACTACAGAGTCTGAGTCAGAGTCTACACAGAAAATACTACAGTCAGATCAGTCCAACGACATAGCAAGTTCCGATTAGTTGACAAGGTTCTAACGAGTATATATAGGTCTATAAGATAAACAATCATTCCATTGGACAAGATGGATCACATGTTTATAATCAGCATATCTAAAGACGCGTACGCAGGAAACTAAGACATGACTTAATGTTATGACTTAAAACACTAACTTCTAGCCTTCAGTGTCTCCAAAAGGCACATACTGTCTCTTTGGTGACCTGGCCTTCGCTCTGACTGTCCCCTGACCCCTGAACCACATCCCAGGCCGGAACATCCGCTAGGATGCCTAAATTTTGCCACAACATCCCTCAGGATGAGCTTCCTGGTAGCACATAATAATAATAATAATAATCAAATACACAACTGAAAAATGTAGCCTCCACTCCAAATGGGCTACTTTAATTGAATAGTATGAGATAGCCCATTTTGACAGGGAGAAATTACTGCTCAGGATGCGTTACCCCGTTTTGAAATATTATTATTATTATTAATAATAATAATAATAATAATAATTCATTTTATTTAGTTTTTAGCGCTTTTCTCAAGACTCAAAGCGCTTTACACAAATTGGTCACCAATTAATTACACAGAACGAACAACGAATGGACCGACAGCTATCAGACACAACACTCAGTCTGAGTGATACTACGGCAGCCAATTTGTGGCAGACTTGCTCACCCAACATATTACGACAGACTTGTCACACACATAGGACACACAGACCGACTCCAGGTGAATTGGCAGTGACTGGTCAGGGCACTGGTAGGAGAATGGAGCATGTTTTTTGATGGTGGGAGGAAACCGGAGTACCCGGAGGAAACCCACACAAACACGGGGAGAACATGCAAACTCCAATTAAATGCATACTTTTTTAATCCATTACAGCCCTGGTAGCCCATTTTGACAGGGAGAAATGGCTGCTCAGAATGGGCTACCCTGTTTTGAAGGAAATGCATGCTTCGAATTCTGACGGTAGCACAGATTGTAGGGGTGTGTCTTGTGACTTATTAATACGTCAAAAAAATCGATGAGTTCAGTTCCCCACTCATAATAAAGGCCATATTTTAGACCTGGTGTGCTCCACTGGCCCTGCCCCCTCCAACCTCCATGGCTTGGATCTTGCCATCTCCGATC
The DNA here is from genome assembly GCA_026901105.3 of Galaxias olidus. Classification (NCBI taxonomy): domain Eukaryota; kingdom Metazoa; phylum Chordata; class Actinopteri; order Galaxiiformes; family Galaxiidae; genus Galaxias; species Galaxias olidus. The sequence continues at coordinate 15,002 of JAPMUY010002967.1, read as the reverse complement.
ATCTGCATTTGTTGTGGAATTTTCCACCTTGCTTGATTGTTTTAATATAACTCAGCATGTTCAGTTTCCTACTCATAAAAAAGGCCATATTCTAGATCTGGTATGCTCCACTAGCCTTGCCCCCTCAAACCTCAGTGGCTTGGACCTCACCATCTCTGACCATCAAGCTATACTCTTTGATGTTCAAATACCGGTCATAAGGAGGCGAAAGCAGCACTCTTTTATCTATAGAAACATCAATAATATTAACACTGCTGCCCTCTGTTCAAGACCATGTACAACACTATAATACATTGCTGTCTTCTGCCCTGGACTCACTTGCTCCCCTCAAGTCAAGAAAGGTGTCATTCTCCCAACCTGCTCCCTGATACGTCTCTGAGCTCCGTTCTATGAAGGCTATATGTTGTCAGCTCGAAAGACAAAAAAAAAAGTCTCACTGTTCATGTTGAAATCTACAAGGACCAAAAGACCAAGCTTGATATCAAAGCATATAAGGATGCACTCTATCAGGCAAAAACAAATATTACTCTGATCTCGTTGACAAGGGCAAAACTGATCCTAGAAAGCTATTCAACACAATCAACTAATTGCTGTGTCCACTGGATAACTCCTTCCTCGAGAAGGGGGAGGCTGCAGACCTGGAGCACAGGCAGATACAGGCCCCCAGGTAGTTTGAGGACCCTGTTACTAGGCTTGTAGTATACTTATCATACAGTTGGTGGTGTTAATGCACCTTAAACTGGTTTGCCAACCGCCAATAAACACTAAAAAGAAGACGAAGAAGAAAAAGAAGCTGAAGACACTCAAATTAGACTATGCTAATCGATTTGCTAAAGTTATTGTTGTTCAGCAGTCCCGTAATGTCAGGTTATTTAAAGAATTACTATCTTAGGGTTGATATCAATTTATTGCAATATTTCTTGGGATTTTAACGTTTTAAGTCATTGCACCATGCATTGTTATCTCAGTCCAACGCAGTATTATAGCCGAGTTAAAAGGCGTTACTAACCTCACCCTGGAGGCAGAGGAGACATTTTTTAAAAGGACCTGTCCTTGACATATGGTAGGGATCCCTATAAAAGGAAATAATGATCAAACATTGACATCCTGCCATTACTTACAAATAACCATTTTCTTTCCAACTTTTCTTTTTTCTTCAGTGAGCAGGAGGAATCTAATAGGAAAAAAAAAAATCAAAGCCAGTTGAAAGAAGAGTGGTGACTGCCACAACTAAAGTCCCATACTCCCATTAGTTAAAGTTGTTTTAATAAAGACTTTTAGTTCTCGAAAAAAGTTGTCTTTCTTCTCACATAGCTGTGGCAACCCAACGGAAAGCAATTCAGTAAGTAATGCATTATTTATTGTGCATTAAGTATTTGACATCCTCATCTTTGATTTAGTCATGATTCATACCTTTCCTTTCTATTATTGACCAAAGGCAAAAACATTTAATGGATTACCTTTTTGTTGCGTTGCCTTCTGAGGTTTCACAGTTTAATTAAACAATGTAGATACATTTTGCATTTCAGATGTATAGCTGTCCCTGGCACTTACTATATGAGTAGTGTAGACCTCCAACATCCACAGCCCTGTTCTAAATTACAGTTCTACACTGTTGAATTTTATCGCTTTATTGCACCGTTGTGACGAAGAGAGAGCTGAGCCAGAAGGCAAAGCTCTCAATCTACCGGTCTATCTTCGTTCCTACTCTCACCTATGGTCATGAAGGGTGGGTCATGACCGAAAGAACGAGATCGCGGATACAAGCGGCAGAAATGAGTTTCCTCCGGAGGGTGGCTGGCATCTCCCTTAGGGATAGGGTGAGAAGTTCAGCCATTCGTGAGGGACTCGGAGTAGAGCCGCTGCTTCTTTGCGTAGAAAGGAGCCAGTTGAGGTGGTTCGGGCATCTAGTAAGGATGCCACCTGGCCGCCTCCCTAGGGAGGTGTTCCAGGCACGTCCAGCTGGGCGGAGGCCGCGGGGCAGACCTAGGACCAGGTGGAGGGATTATATCTCCACACTGGCCTGGGAACGCCTTGGAATCCCCCAGTCAGAGCTGGTTAATGTGGCCCGGGAAAGGGAAGTTTGGGATGCCCTGCTGGAACTGCTACCTCCGCGACCCGACCCCGGACAAAGCGGATGAAGATGATGACGATGATGATGACTGTTGAATTTTGGTGTGGACAGCAAAGCACTGTCCCACCTTAATATTTACTGACCCTCATTCATGTTTCCTGTTCAATATGCGTCATTCATGCTTCATAAAACAATCTTTATTCATATTACATTTATTATACATTTAAAAAATTAACAGAGGTATCCCTTCTGGCCTTCAAACAAACACTACCTCCAACATAAATGTGAGGGGCGTCAAAAATTAAAAGAATGTCAAACTAACAAAATCTGGGTGCTGGCAGTCAGGGCACTGTCCCGGGAATGTGACGTTCAAGTAATATCTTGATTTGTGTCCGCTAACAGAAAATGGCACCCTGCGCTCATCCTAATACTGGCTAGCAACCCTTCCAGTTGATCATGTCTGTTAAAAAAGGACAGCGATTGAAACATTAATGAGATGGTACAATTCTATGTAAAGCACTAAAAACTAATTGTCTGAAAGTTGTCTGTAGTCTTTTCAGGACCTGGGATGATCCTCTCAGACACACCTATGATAAACCAAAAGAAACATTGTAGTCTGAACAGAATTATTTCAGTGAATGTGGTTGTGTGTGGGAACATGACCGCCAGATTATACAAAACCCATGCAACAATATGGGCAGGTCAAACAGCCAAGTTGGAGTCAAATGGAGATCCAACAATGTAATGTTCTTTCCCAGTGTGGTGTCAAAAACAAATAAAATCTGTACGTGTCCCCTTGTATGTGTCCTTATTAATGCTGATTATGTCCACTCCCCTCCAACTTGACCAATGGAATGATTGTTTTAAATTAGACCAATATCTTCGTTTCAACCTTGTCAACTAATCAGAACTTGCTATATCGTTAGAGTAAACTCACTGTAGTAATTTCTCTGTGTACAGACTCTGACTCAAACTCTGTAGTCATCAATAAAATTGTACTTGATCTTTTCATGGTTTCTCCCTCTCATTAATTGGTTATTTTCTGTCATAGATTGAAATTATCCATTACAATTGGCGATGAAGATGGGATGGATATCTCCCAGAAAGAGAAAGACACCCGCGGCGCCTGTGGGAAAACGACTGGATACTCCATTTTAACGAGCTCAGAGGTGAGAATCCGTGAACAAAAGAATCATGTACTAAATTATCTAGATGACAAGTGGGAATACTTCCCCCCACGGGAGCTTGTCTCTTTATGGGCCAAAGCCTAGAAGTTGCCAGAGAAGTAACAAATCTCTGGGGACCGTAGTAGTCCGTTGTGGTGGGTAACCGCAACAAATTGTAGCTGGAGAACTAACTAATCTCCGGGGACCGTAGTAGTCCATTGTGGTGGGTAACTGCAACAAATTGTAGCTGGAGAATTAACCAATCTCCGGGGGCTGTGGTAGTCCGTGGCCCAGTGCCAACTAGCGGTATGCGAGAGTATACTGGGAGAAGTAATTAATCTCTGTCGTGGGGTTTCACCGCCGAAAAACATAGTTAGGTAGAGGCTTACAGGTAACTAAAATAGAGCTCAACAATAAAAGGATAAAAGGTAAAAGTAGATGCGTGACTATATAGATGTCTTACCCAAAATAGTTTCAATTTGGATAAAAGGATTTGTAGATTTGTCTGCATACTGAATCAACACAGTGTTAGAATTCTTGGGGTGTTCGAATTCTTGGGGAAAACCTCATTTCAGTGTGTGTGTGTGTGTTAACTGAGTGTTAAACTTGCCCTGTGACAAAGTCCCCAGGTCGAGTTAAAGGAGAGCCATGGGAAAGAGACAGACTAAGGTGGTTCCTAAATTGGACAGTCCTTTGACTGGTCCTGTTGCGATGGTGGCCCAGAGGATGGGTGAGGGATGTCACTCCATCACAAGAGGCTGTGTATTGCATGCGAGATTCAGTGCCACACAGCCCTGTTTAAACAGCCTGATGTGTTTTGGGACAAAAGTGCTTTATGGATCACAGAGATGCAAAATTTAAAAGATTGGAAAGAGGGAGAGGGACAAGATATTTCTCCCTCAGCTCGATGTTTTTGTTTCGAGTTGAAAACAGAGATAGCCACTGAGCGCAGTGGCACTCTGCAAACTTTTCAAAGATCCACACAGTTGGTCTCTTCCTCACTTGGTTTAACAATGGAGGAAAAGGCCCTTGTCTCTCAAGTACCTGACAAATTATGGGCGAAAGACAAGTATGATGTGGGATCGATAAAGGGGGCGCGACCTTTGCTAATCAAACCCAAGAGCACAATTTCCCATTAAAAAGGAAGCGGAAGAAGGTCTTCGTTCGATCCATGAGGCTTTAAGAGTTAAGAGTGGAGTAATCGTCCCGGCTCCTGATTCTCCATGTAATTCACCGATATTCCAATTGAAAAAGTCAACTGGAGGTTGGCGTTTCATTCATGATCTCCGCCTGGTAAATGAGTCTGTCTTTCCAAGGGCACCTGTTGTTCCTAATTCAGTAACCATTTTGTCTCAGGTGCCACCGGAGACACAGTGGTTCAGCTCGATTGACCTCACAAATGTTTTTTACAGTGTCCCCGTAGACCCCAATTCACAATTTTGGTTGACATATACATTTGGGGGACATAAGTACAAATTCACATGAATGGCAATGGGTTATGGTGAGAGTTCTGATGTGTATTCTGAAGAACTATCTAGGAATCTAGAAGGCTGGATTCCCAGCGAAGGTAGTGCGTTGATCCTCTATGTAGATGATCTGTCAATCTGTGGGAAAACTGAGGAGTCTTTGAGTGCGGATACTGTGTCTTTATTTAAATATCTTGCAGAGAATGGACACAAGGTGACAAAGTCAAAACTCCAGCGAGTAAGAAAGAAAAGTCACATATCTAGTTCATGGGTGACCCTGCAAGGCCGCAGTTTGAATAATAATCTACTGTTGGCTATTCAGCAAATTCCTTAATCTGTCAAAAAGCAAAAAATTTGCCTGTTAGGGGTAGCTAAGGACTATGTAGCTAACTCAACCAGATTTGTTAAGCTGGACTCCGAATGGAGAACAGTACTTGTGTACACCCAAGAATCTTTGCTAGCACCTTTTCACGTGCACGTTTTCCCTGTCTGGGATGACATTACCACAAACCTTTTTTCTCTTTGTCTCCAAGAGAGACAGCTTCAAGTGTGTAGTTCTTACACAGGAACATGGAGGAAAGCAGTTTTTGATGGGGGTTATTACTTAAAAAGCTTGGATCCTGTTGCTCGAAGTCTTATTCCATGTCTGCATTCTGTAGTTTGTATGTCCCGCTTGATGTTACATTTCCCACGCAGGACATGCACTGTTTTCGCAAGCCGAAACAGCATCTCTTCACAGATTGCATTCTCCGGTATCAAAATGTCTGCTGACGATGATACATGTTAACCTAGAGTGCTGCACCACACTGTTGTTTCATCTACTCTTAATGCCGTCTCTTTCATAGAGCGAGATCCTTATGATTGGGTAAAGGTAGGGGAGTTCTCATGTGAACCGAGACTGGATCTCACTGATATTGCTTATGAGAATGCTGATAATCTGTTCTTTGTTGATGGTTCAGTGCAGCGCTCATAGAAGGGGTGAGCCTATGGCGGTCTCTGCAGTGATCACTCACAACAAGACCGGAGAGTGGACGCCTGGACATCTTTTGCCAGAAGAGGCTGAGTTGTATGCGCTCACTCGAGCAGGTGGACTCTCTTTGGATAAAACACTTGTCATTATACCGATTTACGCCATGCCTATGCAGGTCGTATAACTTTAATTCCATATGGAGTCAGAGGGTTTTTTCACATCTACTTGGAAGCCAGTGGGCAATCATGCCCTTGTGAAAAAACTTATTGGCTGCCAACCAACTTTCTCCCTTATCAACTCTACCCATTGGCTCTCCAGAATGTCTCCTTGCTTCAACAAGGGGCTGACGCTCCAGAGGGAGGGGGGCAGAGAGGGCAGTCATAACATTGGGAGAGCCCATCCACCCCAAAATGCCCATATGATGTGTATAATTGATAAATTATAGGAAAGCTGACAGTTAAATTGTTGAATATAAAGAGTGGAAAGCCATACTTCTTTAAGTTTCATTAGATAGCGAATTCATCTTAAGAGTCTTATAATATTTGAAATTTTGGGTATTGTTTCTGAGTCAGACTGATTTAGTTTGAGAGTGCCAGAGTTGTTTTACGTTTAGTTTGAACACTATCCGATGTCACCACTATCTGTTTTTTGTTTGACTTTGTTAGGGAACATTCGGCCATGGGTCGTTTTCATTTGTCTACAGTTAGTGTTTTATTTTCATATAAAACTGAACCACAGGCTTACTATGAATATACATTGATGAAATAATAGCCAAAAGGTTGTTATATGTCACTAATAAGTGTCTTTTTGTTTTCTTCTCTCAATCTAGAAGGTAGTTAAGCCTCTGGACACCTGGGACTTGATCAATCGTGGGCTTCCAGAAATATCTGTTATTTTTGAAGGTGTGCTATTTAGCACTATTTACAAGAATTATCGGAAGCAAGTTGCCATAAGTCAATTAAAAATCCAAATTAACCACTTTGGTTTGCTTAAAATTGGACTAAGATATACTCATGCCTAGGTGTCACCGACTCCTCTCTGTGTTGGAACTGGTGGGTGCACACACCTTTTCCTGAAATAGAGACGAGTCCAGACTTTTACCAGGCTAGGAGTACAACAAATTGTGACTGAATAATTCCATTCGAGTCCCAACGTTCTGGATGAACACAACAGCTGAGAACTGTTTTGTCATTTTGACAAATTTACAATTGTTTTCAGATATGTGGACAGTTTGATTAAATATTGTGTCATAGGAACTCATATTGAATCAAAGGGGAGTATATATATATACATGGCATCATCAGAAACAATTTGTATAAGTGTTTAAATTTGTCACGACCTGGAACAGCCCTAGCCCCGGAGGCGATCAGCACGCACACAGCACTGATCACGCATATTGTTTACACCTGTGGGGCATGGGTGTGGGCAATGAGTGGGGGTTTGTTGGGCTATATATGTGTCACAAATGTATGGGTTGCTTGTGCGGTCATTACCTTGTTTCACATTAAAACCTCTACGGAGTATCGTCACGTATCCCTCGTCTGTGTCTTTTTCCTATTCGCCTGACTGTCGCAAGTGGATCAGCTCCTTCATCTCCGCGGGCCGGCTGGCGATGGATCCGGCCAAGGTGGCGGTGTTGCAGGATTGGGCCACGCCCGGGTTGGTCAAGCAGGTGCAGCGGTTCCTTGGCTTTGCCAACTTTTACCGACGGTTCATCCGGAGCTTCAGCACCATCGCGGCTCCCCTCACCGCGGCGACCAGCAAAGCCACTGTTCCATTCCACCTGTCCCCCGAGGCCGTGCGGGCCTTCCGGGAGCTGAAGCGGTTGTTCACCACGGCTCCTGTCCTTCTGCTGCCTGATCCCGACCTGCCCTTCACCGTGGAGGTTGATGCCTCCAGTTGGGGCGTGGGAGGGGTGCTGTCCCAGCGGTCGCCAAGGGACCAGAAACTCCATCCCTGCGCCTACTTCTCCCGCCGGTTGTCCCCGGCCGAGAGGAACTACGACGTGAGGGACCGGGAGTTGCTCGCCATCAAGCTCGCCTTCGAAGAGTGGCGGCACTGGTTGGAGGGGTCCCGGCATCCGGCCACCGTGTGGACGGACCACCGGAACCTCGAGTACATCAGGACGACCAGGCGCCGCAACTCCCAACAGGCGCGATGGGGGCTGTTCATCTCCCGGTTCCACTTCACCCTGACCTACCGGCCGGGGACCTAGAACCTGAAGGCGGACGCCCTGTCCCGTCTCCACGACCCTGCCGAAGCCTCCAAGGACCCGGAGCCTGTCATCCCGGCCGCCCGGATGGTGGCGCCTGTGCGGTCGGGCATCGAGGCGACGGTTCGGGAGGCTTTGGTCGGGGTTCCCTCCCCGGACGGCGTTCCTGCCGGCCGCCTCTTCGTCCCAGCTGGGGTTCGGACGGCCTTGCTCCGGTGGGGCCACACCTCGTGGCTGTCGTGCCACCCGGGTCGCCGACGGACGCTGAAATTCATCCAGCGGCAGTTCTGGTGGCCCGGGATGCGGGAGACCGTGGACGCCTTCGTCGGGGGATGCGCCGTTTGTGCATAGAATAAAAGCTTCCGGGATTCTGGCGGGCCTTTTGCAAGCTGGTCGGGGCTTCCGTGAGCCTGTCTTCTGGGTTCCACCCCCAGAGCAATGGCCAGACAGAGCGGGTCAATCAAGACCTGGAGGCCACCCTGCGCTGTCTGGCCTCGGCGCACCCTGGGACCTGGAGCCAGCATCTCCTGTGGGCGGAGTTCGCCCACAACACCCTCTTCCACTCCTCCCTCGGGATGTCCCCTTTTGAGTGCCAGTATGGGTACGCACCGCCGCTCTTCCCGGAGCAGGAGGTGGAGGCGGGGGTGCCTTCGGCTGCCGCCTTGGTCCGGCGTTGCCGGCTGGCCTGGCGCCGGGCTAGCGTGGCGCTTCTCCGGTCGTCCGCCCAACGGGAGGTCCAAGCCAACCGACACCGTCGGCCGGCTCCTCTCTACCGCCCGGGCCAACGGGTATGGTTGGCCACTCGGAACCTGCCGCTCCGGGGCGAGCAGCACAAGCTCTCCCGCCGGTTCGTTGGGCCCTTCAAGGTGGTCCGACGGATCAACCGGGTGGCCCACGAGCTGGAGGTCCCCCGGGCCATGCGGGTACACCCGGTGTTCCACGTCTCCCAGCTCCAGCCGGTGTTGGTGGGTCCGGGTGGTCCGGATCCTGAGCCTGAGCCTGCGCCCCCGCCTCCCCGGGTTCTGGATGGGGACCCTGTGTACACGGTCCGGGAGGTCCTGGATTCCCGTCAGTCCCGTGGGCGGGTGCAGTACCTCCTGGACTGGGAGGGCTACGGTCCGGAGGAGCGGCAGTGGGTTCCAGCGGCCCACGTCCTGGATCCGGACCTGATCCGGGAGTTCCACCGGGCTCACCCGGACCGTCCTGGCCCGCGCGTCAGGCGCCGCGCCTCGGGGAGGGGGTCCTGTCACGACCTGGAACAGCCCTAGCCCCGGAGGCGATCAGCACGCACACAGCACTGATCACGCATATTGTTTACACCTGTGGGGCATGGGTGTGGGCAATGAGTGGGGGTTTGTTGGGCTATATATGTGTCACAAATGTATGGGTTGCTTGTGCGGTCATTACCTTGTTTCACATTAAAACCTCTACGGAGTATCGTCACGTATCCCTCGTCTGTGTCTTTTTCCCATTCGCCTGACTGTCGCAAGTGGATCCAACTCACCACCCCATATCCTTACAGAAACAATCTGTATGCTTGTGCTAGGCACATCTTCTGTTGAGCTTTGAACGCGAAGATTACTGCCACACCCCTTGTTTGGTTCCTCCTGTATGCTTGGTTTTATGTTCCTGATTAGGAGAAACACTCCCAGTGGACGCAACCATTAAGCTGTTGCTAGAGACAGTAGGGGAAGTTCCACGGAGGGGACAGGGAGGTCCAACCCGAAGACATTAAACCATGACAATGACGGAGACATAGGAAAACATTTCCATGGATTAGACCATGTTGAACTATTGCATTTTCTCAAGACTTTTCATTCCAGGCTTGTGAGACACAGCAGACTTTACGAGTGCCACAAACATCAACAAGGATACTGGGACTGGAGAAGCAATTTAAGCACAAAAGGGGACACTCAGAGAGAGACAGGGCCTGTTAACAACCAACACAGCAGAAAGAGGCCAAAGAGGCCAATTGCTGGGTTCTCCTGTCCCACTGCGAGCCAGCCTGCTGTCCAGAAGGCCATACACCAGAGACAGAAGGAACATCCAGCCCCACCATGGAGGACTGAGACGGGTAGTATCTATGAAAGTGTTTTGTGTTTTTCATTCTCTGTTCTCTGATTCCAGGAGAGAGTTCTTTCCTGCAGCTGGCGTCTTGAGGCCATGAGATACTACCGCCACCGATTGATGACGCTGTTGACGGGGCAATGGATAAAGAGATCCACAGGGATCACTCCAAGAACTGAGAAAGATCGACTGGCTGAAAAGATCTTGCAGATTACTGCCAATGCGTGGCAATCACAACAAGGTTTCTAACCTCTGCCAGACCTCACACACATGCACACAAACTTGTTCTCCCCTTTTCATGACATTTCACTTAAGTTTGATGTGACCCAGTGACAATCATTGAGTCACCACGTACTCAGACTGTTCCAGATGCCAACAAGCGAAAGCCAGGACACGCACGATTAGAGAGACAATCTCAATGCAGCGTGATCCTGAAATTGAGACAGGACACGTTAATTCTTTACAAGAAGGAATCATGTTGTTGTTGCTCTTTTCCTAGGATCTTTCATGTGTACTGAAGTTCACTAGATCCAAGTTGGTGGTAAAATATCTTCATCTACATCTATATCTATACACATACTGAGAAATCTGTTAAGGTGCCTCTATAGGAGGTTTGTGACTTTTTGGCCATACACATGTTCTTGATTCTGAATGTCATTCACACGATGTGAATAAGTCCATATGATAATGCAATCATAGGTTTCCTCTTCTGTGCCTGTCTGGTGGCCTGTGACAAAGCACGTGGGCCACCTTACAGAGGCAGCAGTTCAGGCAACAATTATTCTCGTTAGCGAGGAGGATTAGCATTGAGGACGGGAATTCACCCATCTCTGAATGTTGGTTTTGACATATCGGATAACTGATATGCTTTCTGTGACTAGTACGCCACGCCGAGTTGATGGTGTCAAGATCGTCTATGATTAGAGGTCGGGGTCTTCTCCCAATAAAGGGTTTTTGCAGCCCCTTCGGTCTGAGGATACTAGTTTTTTTCTTTTGATTTACTTATTTATTATTTATTTTATTAATTAAATGAAAATGTTTGATTGATTCTCATGTAAATGATTAACTTAGAGTAGTGAGCTTTCATGTTTTTTTTCAATCTTCATTACTGATGTTCATTGATTTCATATTTAGATTTTACTACTATTGTACTTTCTGTATTCCGGTCGAGGTAGGGCCTTCACCGTCATCCTCCCCTCACAGAACACCTAATGGCCATGCAATTTTCTTGTATTTTTGATTGTGAGATTTTGATATTCTCAAAGAGGTGCGTGTAAGCGAATTTTTGGCAAGCCTAAACTGGTGTTCCAATGTGGGGGAAGGGTCAGAGTGAAGACCAGGTCACGAAAGAGACAGTGTGTGCCTTTTGGAGAAACTGAAGGCTAAAGTTTTGTGTCTTAGACATCACATAAAATCTCTACGTGTCCCCTTGTACGTGTCCTTATTAATGCTGATTACATCCACTCCCCTCCACCTTGACCAATGGAATGATTGTTTATCTTAGACCAATATACTCGTTTCAACCTTGTCAACTAATCAGAACTTGCTATGTCGTTAGAGTGAACTCACTGTAGTAATTTCTCTGTGTACAGACTCTGACTCAGACTCTGTAGTCATCAATAAAATTGTACTTGATCTTTTTACGGTTTCTCCCTCTCATTAATTGGTTATTTTCTGTCATAGATTGACATTATCCATTACAGTACACACCAAAGCAACGAGCACAGGCACAAATGACCGTTTCCATAGTAACAATATGCAGTTAGCTAACGTTAACAAAAACAATTTCATAATTTTATTCCCCTATTAGTATTAGCTAGTGCATGACAATTGTACTGATTATACATAATTATAAACGCGTTAATTGGATGTTGCATATCGAAGTGCACCTTGGGAGTCATAGGCATTTCTACTGAGACACACCTACGAACCTCGACACAGACGAATCGCCACATGGACGAATCTCTGTCACGGCAGAAGTGTAGCAAAAGTCACGTGTAAAAACATACACTTGAGAGGCCCACGTGAGTTGTAATTTATGCTCGTCTGTATTTTCAGCTCTTGCAGCAAAATACTTAGACTTTTTGCCATTAATACCCACGTACGCATTAACAGATTTGTCTACACATGTACAACTCTCAATACACTTGCAAATCTGAATGGAGATGGATATTTTTTATATACACTCACGAACCTGATTACGCACGCACGGATTCGGAATACGCATTTGCAGATCCCTACACACATTCACAAATCTCAGTACACATTTGTCAATCTGATTACGCACGCACGGATTGAGATACAGATACACAACTCTCTACTCGCATTTGCAAATAGTTTTGCTACAATAATAGTTTTGCTACAATAATGCCCCCTAACCTATACATCAATAAATCCATCATGGTCAGGAATTGCTAATAGCTCCCGGTCAAATGATAAAATAGAACTCTGCATCCTTTTTTCCAAATCACAATTTAAATGTAGGGCTATTAAAACAACCGCACATCATGAGTTACGCTAAATACGCTAAATTAATTACAACATTGTAATAGCTTATAGCTCCCGAATGTTTATTGATGTAGCCTATTTAGCTTCAAGCCCCTATGTTGATCTCAAACTTCCCGTAGCCTGCAGGAATAATTGTTTGTTTTTTTTTTTACTTATTGGGTTGTGTTATTGTGGAAGCATTGTTTCATGACATAGGCTACTATATTTGCTGTAGTATTTACATGTGTCATGCTTGCTGGCTTAATATAGCCTAGGCAATGTACACTAGTCCTATTGCATATGCAAACTAGGCAGATTTCAATGACAGATTATAGGGAATAGTCATCGCAAATTATAGGTCGGGGAAAGACTAAAATTGAGGCGTACAGGCACACGTGTGTATGTGCAGACGGCATGGTTGTGCTGGTGACGTGATTGACGTGCCCAACAATGACACCTGCACATGCACGTGTGCCTGTACGCCTCAACCATTGTCTTTTCCCGACCTACTATTTGCGACTATTCTGTTGAGGCATACACACACACACACACACTTGTGCAGGTGTCATTGTTGTGCAAGTCAGTCACGTCACCAGCACAACAATGCCGTCTGCACATACACCCGTGTGCCTGTACACCTCAACTTTTGTCTTTTCCCGACCTAGGATTTGCGATGACTATTCCATCTAATCTCTCATTGAAAAGATGAAGTAGAACAGTCAACTGAACACTCTTTCATGAAATCGCCCTTATCGAAAAGCCTGCAATGTTTATTAATTTGATGGTACAGAATATATCTCTACAGTGGCAAAGCCTATGCACAGGCCTGAGAAAATGTGGTCGGACATAACATGTAGGCCTACTAAAATGACTAGCGTTACAATACATTAGTCCAGTGCCTATACATCAATAAATCCATCATGGTCAGGAATTGCTTAGATCCCGGTCAAATGATAAAATAGACCTCCCCATCCTTTTTTCCAAATCACAGTGCAAATGTAGGGCTACTAAAACAACCGCACATAATGAGTTACGCTAATAGCTTATAGTTACTGTTCAAATGATAAAATAGGATCTTAATTCTCTCACTCTTCCATCAGACTATTAGAAGTCGGATCAATAGATCGTAGCATATAGTGACTTCACGCATGAAAAGTTTGTTTATTTTATCATTTGAACGGGAGCTAAGCGATTCCTGACTATCATGGATTTATTGATGTAGCCTATTTAACTTCAAGCCCCTCCGTTGATCCACTCCGTTTACTTATTGGGTTGTGTTATTGTGGCAGCATTATGGCAGACTAATTAATTTGTTGTGTTTACATGTGTCATGCTTGCTGGCTTAATATTGCCTAGGCAATGTATGCTAACTAGTCCTATTGCATATGCAAACTAGGCAGATTTCAATGTCTTTTCAATGAAAGATTACAGGGAATAGTCATCCAAATCGTAGGTCGGGAAAAGACAAAAGTTGAGGCGTACAGGCACACATGTGTATGTGCAGACGGCATTGCTGTGCTGGTGACGTGATTGACGTGCACAACAATGACACCTGCACAAATGTGTGTGTGTGTACGCCTCAACGGAATAGTCGCAAATAGTAGTCGGGAAAAGACAAAGGTTGAGGCATACAGGCACACGTGTGTATGTGCAGGTGTCATTGTTGTGCACGTTAATCACGTCACCAGCACAACCATGCCGTCTGCACATACACGTGTGCCTGTACGCCTCAACTTTTGTCTTTTCCCAACCCACTATTTGCAATGGCTGTTCCCTGTAATCTCTCATTGAAAAGACATTGTTGTAAATCAGCTAGCTGCAAAGCAAAACTGCCATGTAAAATCCCATTTGATCATGCAAAATGTATCAGGAATGTGTTTGTAGTGGCCCGATCTGAGTTGAACACATTTACAAGCTTCTTTTTTAAATATTATTTTTTTAAAGGCTGAAAATATTTTATCGGGAGGACAGAGAAAAGGGTAAAATACTGGAGAATCCCAACAAAAGTTGGAGGGTTTAGCCATGTTAGACTGCTGAAAATCACGTTCAGTCAGATATGCTAAGTATTGTACTTTTAAACAAGCATGGAAATAAACAAGATCCACGTTCTTAGCTCTGTCCTGTTGGGAGAAGTACAGCTGCAGTGAATAAAACACTATTTCATGAAATCGTGTATAAATCGTGTTCTATAGTGCCTGTTGAAAATATAGGCCGCACAGCAGGGGCGGAGCCAGATGTTTTGGGCTAAGCCCAAACCTAGGGGGGTCCGGGGGCATGCCCCCCAGGGGAGATTTGATCCACCTTTACTGGAACTATATGCAAAACTTTTAAAGCCATTTGGAACACAGAATGCATACAAATCAGTACATTGTTTCGGACAAACATGCTACTTGGCAAGGGAAAAAATCATCCTGTAGAGCCTACATCCTATTTTGTTTCTATTTGTTCCAAAACTGTTTTCATCATTCTGAAACCACCACATCAATCAAGTTACCTGCACAACAATGACTCCAGGGGTTAGCCCCGATCTCCCTAATCCAGGCGAGGTACAACAGCTCAG
>JAPMUY010002966.1:152500-234546 GCA_026901105.3 Galaxias olidus | reverse complement strand
ATTTCAAACACATGCAAGGGACAGACAGAGAGTTGACCACAATGTGTGTATATATACAGTATACTTGGAACGGTTGGCTACCTGATGACCTCCTGGATGAGGACAGTGTTCATGGACTCCTCGTACAACACAGGGTACTTATTCATCACCTCCTGGACGTTGATGGGCTGGGGGACCTTCTCCACGATGCTGGCCACCATCTCCTCCACTATCTACAGCCAGGGGAGAGCAGAAAGACTCCACCAGATAACCAACAGTACAGTGTCTGGTTTGTTTGTTTCATTCATGGAAACCCCAGGGCACCCTCATATAGTTGTGGGGTGCTTGTAAAATGAATTGGCCAAGTCATATTTCCTGATATTTTGTTTATGCATCTTCTTTGTTGCTATAGTGTGTACCAATACCTAATATTGAAATATGTATTTTTTGGGAGGATTGAACGCACACACAGAAACAGATTTAGGCAGACACACACAGACACAGACACAGACACACACACACACACACACACACACACACACACACCTCCTCCCGGGTCTTGCCCCCGCTGGCTGCTGCTCGAGGCTGGAGTTTCAGCACGGCTCCCAGAAGAGCAAACGTCTCGTTCTGGGCAAAGCTGATGTTTGCGTTGTCGTGGAGACCGAAGATCTCAGGTGTGTCGTTGATGGGCAGGCCACGGATGTACGACAGGTAGCCCTGATGGGTTACCATGGAAACGGGTTTATTACGAGATGCATTACCAAGCAGACCATTAAAGAGGCGTTCGAAATGGGCACTAACCCACGAGACACCAAGGAGAATCAACAACGCTCACAAATGGAATAGCAATTCAACTGGTGATTCAAAACAGGAGCCCACTGGTCTGTGACCACCACTAGTAAAAAAAAGTACTCTTGATGGCTCCTCTTCCCCGGAGGGTCTCTTTCACCTTGATATCCAGCTCTGTGTCTATCTGCTGGTAGACGCCCGAGGCCGAGTACTTGAATCCCGGCTGGAGGACGTCGGGACGGTAGAAGTCCTCCAGCACGTTGAGGATACAGCGTCTGTCCCAGTCGTCGGTCACACGGCCGCCGTAGTTGATCTCACCGGCTGTGTACTTCAACACCTACACCAACCGAGAACGCAGCCTTTACTAGCTCACTTTAAAAAGTTACATCCCCCCATTTGAAAATTAAACCAACTGAATGCATTAACGGTAAAGTTTTTTTGTGAACTATAACAACACCTGGACCAATGAAGAGTTTAATTGTACCAATCGAAGAAAAAAAGAAGATTCGAACAACAGACACAAAAGATGGACTCGACCGACTGGATTGAGCTGGACAGAGACAGATGAAACACCTTGTATGGAACGTCGTTGTACTCGTCCAGGAACATCTTGAGCTGGCTGATGCAGATGCGCAGGTCTCCGTCGGTGAACTCATAGGGGATGTTGAAGCCCAGCGGGCCAAACTTCCTGCGCTCGATGCCGTTTCCGTGGAACAGACACAGAGACAGGAGCAGGCTCTTGAACACCGCAGGCTGGGTGAAGGGTGAGGGCAAACAGACACAGGGTGTAACTACAATAGCTAGTGTTTTGGAGCAATCTTACTGTAATGATAATGTCCTCAAACAGCCTTCACAATAATGCAGTTAATCAGTAATGGCAGTCCACCTTGTTAAAAAAAAAAAAAAAAAAAGAACTGAAAAGATGAGTAACATGTTTTGGAGAGAGATGAGAGAGACTTGAGGTGGGAGTCGACTAAATGAGGGGAAGAGAGAGAGATAGATAGAGAGAGAAAGAGAGAGAGAGAGAGAGAGAGAGAGAGAGAGAGAGAGAGAGAGAGACAGAGAGCGAGAGAGAGAGAGACAGAGAGCGAGAGACCTTGGTGCAGGTCATGATGAAGTCGTCGGTGAGGCTGAGGTAGGTCTTCAGCAGGTTGGCCTTGATGCCCCGGGGGGGCTCGATGGTCATCTTGGAGCCGTTCTGCAGGATGGACACGGGGAACTTGTTGCTCGGTAGGCTGGTCAGCCACATACGGAAGTCCCTGTGGACCTGGCCAAACGGAGGGGAGAGGAGAGACCAGAATAACACGTTTTCTGGCTTCTGTTTCTTTGTGTGTGTATGTATTTGTGTGCCCGTGTATGTGTGTGTGTGTGTCTGTGATTAGCGCTACCTTATCTGGGTCAATGTTCTCAATGAGCCTCTCCAGGGAAGGCATCCAGCTGGGTGCCAGGTGACAGTTCTGGAAGAAGACCCACTTCCCTCTCTCCATGGCACTGTGCATCAAGGCTTCAGCCCAGGGGCCCTGAGTCGCCACCACCACCACCACAACAACAACAACAACAGAACACAGAGTCACAGCGAGCAGGAGTGACGGCATGCTCTAAAGTTAGCCGTGACCCATGTCTTTAGAGCCATAGCCACTGGTCTTACTTCAAATTCACTCTTTTTCGTTTTACAAATGTTTGTTTGTTGGACTGGACTTTTTAACTTCCAACTACATATATTGAACTTTATTGATTTTATTTTCCTTCTTTTTCTTTTACCGCTCTGATAAACTGCAGGTAAAAAACTACTATGATAATCACAGGGTCAAAAGAACAGAGTCTGGACTTGTCTTTCCTGAGGTAAAACCTTTCTCTATGAGTAAAACTGCAGGCCCAGTGCTGCTATGTGTGTGTTTGAGTGTAAACTCCAGGCCTGTGTGTTGTCTCTGTCTGCCCGAATGTATGTGACATTCCTTTCACAGGGACAGCTAGGGGGACTCTGCTCTGACTGGAAATAGGACAAGTCATTAGCATGGAGGTGGCCAGACTACGCTTTTCTTAGCAAGACAAATGAGAGTGACCTGGTTCTGTAAAAGGGACCCATTCAGAGAAGAAATTCCCCTTTGGTGAAAGAGAGGGTAAGCGAGAGAGAGAGAGAGCGAGAGAGAGGGAGCGAGAGAGTGGAAGAGTGAAAAGGAGAGAGAGAGAGGAGGGAAGTGGTGAGATTCCCCAGGCAGTCCTCTTAAAAGCCCCTGACCTGCCCCTGGCCCAGTGAGATGGCGCTCATCTTCTTGGAGAACTTCATGACGTCAGCGAACTTGTAGAGGTCGGCAGCAGGGTCGGTTCCGGGCGACAGCACAAAGATGAGGGGGGTGGAAGGGGACGACTCCTTGAAGACCACGGACAGATCAGACGTCTGAAAGAAGAGTGGGTGACGGTAGAGTATCACTTTAATACACTGACTCTTCAACAAATCTGAACATAACAGGTCTTGCGTAAGTTGGGCCCAATGCTGCTGTCAAACGTCTATCACTTCCGTGAGAATCTTTAAGTGTTAAAAGGTGCTGGTTTGAGTGTGTGTGTGTGTGTGTGTGTGTGTGTGTGTGTGTATGTGTGGTGGGGTACCTGGGGCTCTATGAAGCGCTGTCCCAGCTGGTTAGCCACAAAGTCCTGCAGGCCGTGGGTGAGGCGGTCGGCCCGCAGACAACGTAGGATCAGCAGCTTCTGGAACGCGTCCAGCTTATTGTTCCACTCGCCAGGCACCGGCTCCCTGCAGGGTAGCACACACACACAGTGGAAATATGAGCTTAGGAAGTTGGTGGGAAACACCCACACATGCAAACCCCCCCCCCCCCCCCCCACACAAACACAAAATCAATTATCAAATTTTAAAGTACAGAAAGTTGGTAGGAAACACACACACACACACACACACACACACACACACACACACGACCCCACCAACGACGTCTACCTGTGTGGCTCGTTGCTGTCAAAGATCCTCTTGTAATCCTGCTCGTACTGGGGGAAGCTCTCAGCCAGGCTGCTGAAGGTGGGCAGAGCGCTGAGGCCCAAGAAGTCCTGCCAGGCCCGGTTAGACAACCAGCTGACCGCAGGGTTATCAAGCTGCTTCAGGGCCATGCCTCCAGACAACAGGTAGCGCCAATCGGACTGGAACACACACACACACACACACACACACACACACACACACACACACACACACACACACACACACACACACACACACACACACACACACACACACACACACACACACACACACACACCCACACAATCAGACAGATACACACACAGACAAACACACAAAGACAGACATGCATACAAACACACACACACACAAACAGATACAGACCCACAAAGGTTTTAATCCCCATAAGGAGCACATCAAAATGATTGATGACGAACTCCACTGTTGACTGAACACAAGGGGGGCTGTAACAATGTGAGCGAGTCGGAAACAACGTGGTCCCCGGTCTCACCATGTCGATCTTGTTCTCGTTCATCATGATGCGAGCGCACACGAGGAAGGCAAACATCAGCTTGTGCTTCTCGAACAAGCTGCGGCACACGTTGCTGTACAGGCTGAAGGTGAAGTACTCGTTGATGTTGACGATCCTCTGCTCCACCGTGTCTGAGTGGGGTGACAGTGACAGTGAGTGGCAATGGAAACACGAGACATTGGAAGTAAACTCAGTACACAAGATGTAGCTACATTGAATATAGTTATCTAGTCGGGTATATTATGCACAGGTTACAATATAATAGGTCACATTAACTCATTTAAAAATGTTTTACATTTTCTTACTTTAGTATGATTGTGTGTTTGCTTGATAAATCTGCATGTAAATGTTAACAGTGTGCGTGCGTGAGGCAGATCCGTGCGTTTGCGTGTGTGTGTGTGTGTGTGTGGCGCTGGTGTGGGGGTCGTCGTCTTCCTCACCGGCTCTCTCCGAGTTGGCGATGCCGCCCATGAAGATGCCCAGGAACCACTCCAGGGAGTACTGGTACATGGGGTCCACGTTGGACAGGTCCGACACGCAGAAGAAGAGGATCTGCGTGCGCACGGCCACGGGCACGTACTCCTGGCGGGTGGAGTCGATGTCCCTCTCTGTCTCCTCCGCCACCATCACTTTGGCCTGCCCATGACATCGTCATCGTCACTAAGACAACCCCTTTTGCTACCATGACGACCCGCTCTTTTTAAATCACTGTGACCTCCCCATGTTGGGGTTTCGTACCACAACTGAACTGAACAACAAGAATCTAATCGTGTAGGTTACTAGGTAAAACACAAGTACTAATTCACGATAACCTTTAGTGAAATGACAGTTTTTATCCATGGCCGGGTTAAATAAATCCTAACAAACTGCGTGCAGTCCCTCGTGTTTTGAGTTGATATTGTACAGGGTGCCAGGGCGTCCAGTCTGACCTTGATCTCTCCGGCCTTGACCTTGGAGGCCCCCAGCACTCGTATGAGCTCCTCGTCGTCCACTGGGTTCCCCTCGGAGGAGCTGAGGCGGAACAGGATCTGGTCCTCGATCTCCTTCAGCTCCTGCTTCATGCGGGCGTTGCTCACGATCAGCTGGTTCTTAGCGTCCTCCAGGTCGGGCCTCTCCTCGGCCACCACGCGGCCCAGCAGCTGGTCCTCCAGACCGCTGTGAACACACGCACGGACACACACACACACACACACACACACACACACACACACACAAACACATAAACACACACATATGTTACACAAGCACGCATACAAAAAGACACATAGGGTAAGACTGGCAATTAAAGGTAATTAGTTAGGTAGACTAGTAGAGACAATGTTTATTTGGCATGAATAACTCGTCAATCGAGATGGTTTGACTTCCCGGTTTGAGCCTTTTCTCTACCCATCCTAGTTGAATGTACTATTTATACATGTGTCACTTTGAGTCGAGCCGCCTGCTAAATGACTGCAGTGTAATGCTGTCACGCAGCAGGATTAGACTCCTGCCCTGTGCCTGTGCCACTGACCTGGGAGACAGGGTGAAGTTAATGAGGGTGACCTTGGTGGAGATCTCAGGGGAGTAGTGAGGGTTTGGTAGCTTGGTGGTGATGTACATCTTGAAGTCGTCATGGTAGGGAATGATGGCGTCGCCCAGCTTCATCACCGTGTTGCCCTGCTGCTTGTACGTCTGAGGGGCGCAACGGACACATAGAAACCTCTTCAGTCTGGATGTTTTACTCATTCAAACATCAAAGCATGGGCTCACTAGTGACCGCTGATAGCTTAATGGTGACTGGCCGTGTGTGTGTGTGTGTGTGTGTGTGAAGGAGAGAGAGAGAGACCTGTCGCAGCAACACAGGTTCCAGAGCAGGGTCCAGCTCCTCTCCTATGTTCTCCAGCAGGGAGGGTTTCCCAAAGCGAATGGCGTTCTCCAAGCTGCGCAGGAAGTCCCTGTCGCTCAACTTCATCACGTCCAGGCCATTTTCCCGCTCCTGGTTAACAGACATGGACAACGGACCAAATCACATAAAATATACAGTGGAAAGCAATAGGGATATAATCGGCAATATAAATACAAAATCAAACACGCATGTATTTATGTACTTGTGTATGTATTCATGCACAAGGAACCTTTATTTGTAGACTGACTGCATGTATAAATATACATATAAACATTTACATTAAATCCAAGCAAAAGGGTTCGTTCTTCAGCAAAATAAACACCTTGGAACTGCATCATGTAAAATGTTACGCTATGCTCCCTGGCGCCCTCTTGTGTTT
Organism: Galaxias olidus; assembly: GCA_026901105.3. Lineage (NCBI taxonomy): Eukaryota > Metazoa > Chordata > Actinopteri > Galaxiiformes > Galaxiidae > Galaxias > Galaxias olidus. The sequence continues at coordinate 228,008 of JAPMUY010002966.1, read as the reverse complement.
CAACCAAATCAGTGCAGACATAGAGAGCGCAAAAGCAGAGCCAAGATGCCCACCATGTTTTTGATCCACTTGTTGGCCTGTCCCTGTGGGTCGATGAACAGAGCCCAGCGCTGGGAGAACTGGGCGATCACTCCGTTCTCCACAGACAGGTTGTCCTTGGGTAAGCCTGTGATCTACGTTCGCACAGATAGAAAAGCCTCAATGAATACGGCTTAAAGTTCAAATACACATGGAATACTTAGGATGTATTTAGTTTATAACTTAGTTATTTTGAATACTGTAGGATGTTTGCTGAGGCTGATTTGTATCCGTTTGAAAGAGTAGGCTTTTATGGATTGCAGACCTGCGTGTTTGGACCATTTGGCATTGTAGTACTAAGCTAGCCATGAACTAGTGGTTATGGTTGTTAGTTTACCTGGTTATATTCTATGGCTGAAATATGTTTTTTGATGCTGTGTAATCACAAAAAAGCAACATATATCACTAAGAAAGAATGCTACTTTCTATAATTTCTCACCACTTGACTTCTGTCCTCCAACACTACATCCATACTGCCATGCTGTATATACAGTTAAGCCCAGTATATTGTTTTTCTGTGTGAGTTCTGACCTGCCAGGAGCGGATCTTGACTTTGTCCCCCAGTGTGCTGATGAGGTTGGGCTGGTTTGTGTGGGGGACACCCAGCGTTTTGAAGCCGCGTAGCCACTCATCCGCCATGGACGCTCTGTACTCCCCCTGAACGACACAATCAACCAATCATGGAGCAGCCGCTTCAAACTAAAGTGACATTACAAAGACTTCGTCCGCTCTGATTTTTTTTATTCGTTTTGATATAGAAATACACCCCTTCACACACATAATGTAGCTATGTATACACACACACAGACGCACGCACACATCCCCAAACACACACTTTACCCGTACACACACACACCCTCAAAGACACACTATACCCACACGCACGCACGCACAGTGTCACGGCCCACTCACAGTGAAGGGTCCGAGGTAGGCCACGTATCCAGCTGCCAGCAGCACGTCTCCTGACACGTTGTCCACCATGTACTCCAGGTTCTGTACCGTCTCCTTCCAGCGCACCTTCTCGTCCGCCAGCCCTCCTATGAGCTGGAGCATTCACACACAGTCAGAATACAGAATAAAGAGGATACACTTTCTCTACACCACATAATACAGAGGATTATATTTTATTTGAGGGTGCTTTTCGAGACACTCAAGGTCACCTAACAGTAGATAAGTGAAAATGAAAAATGCATATTGTCTTATATACCTATACTTTATATTATGAAGTTATATTGTCTCTAACCTTGTCTGCCCGGATGAGGCGGTTTTCACAGAGCTGGCACTTTGTGTCCAGCTCGTCTCTCTTGGCCAGACAGTCGTGATACTTGGCCTGCAGCGTGGCGAGGCTGTCCTCCACTGCTGCCAGCTTGTCCTTGGCATCGTCCAGGATGGCCTGAGTGGCCTCCAAGTCCGCTGAGGCCTCGGCAAGGGCTTGCTGCTCACACACACACACACACACACACACACACACACACACACACACACACACACACACACACACACACACACACAGAGAGAAACCATTTAAAAACAGCAGGTAGTAAAAACACACGTTTATATTAATCCCCATTAGATATACGTAGGAAATACATCCGTAGGCTGATATTCACTGCCATACCCTTTTAGGTTCCACGCCCTTGGCCACAAAATGGTAGACATGCATGGCTCGCACCCACTGGCAAATGGAGGTGCAGGCCTTGGAGACCTTGGCAATGGAAGCAGGCTGGAACTCTTCGTTGTCGATGTAGGGTTGGACTAATTTGATCACAGAATCTGGGATGTTTTCCTAAGAACACACATTAAACGAGCAAAAAAAACATTTTGGAACCATTAAACCCACCAAAAACAGACTTGGCTTTGAAGCGGAGATAAGAGCTGAAACTTTCTGATGCTCACAATGAAAAACCTTGAGTAAGCACAAACAGAAAGTGAATTAGCCAATCGCAGGACTCCAACCTTTTCAAACCTGAGGATTCCTACCTTATCAAATCTGAAAAGTCCATGTCAAACCTGAAAGGCTCCTACCTTGTCAAACTTGAAGAGGCTTTCCAGGAACTTGCCGGGGTCCTGCAGGAGGCCTTTACCCGGCTCCCAGTAGTCGTCGATTTTGGTGCCGGGCTTCTCTCCAGCTACCTTCTTGGGCTTGATGCCTTTCATAATGCACAGCGCCTCAATGACCAGTCTCACCCCCTGGGGCGGGCGCTGCATGGCTCGCACCTACCAATACATACAAAGAACAAACTACAGTTGCCTTTTCTTTAGAGACTTTGTTTTATGATCAACTTCATAAATTTTATTAATTCAAAACAATAACAAAACATTAATGTATTAGCTGATAGCCCCATCATGTCTAAAAAGTAAAATTTATGATTAACAACTTCAAGTTATAATACATTTTTTTTGATATAGAACAAAAAGAACAAGAAAAGTAAAAAAAGCGTAAAAAAAAAAAAACGTGTGAAAAAAGACACTATTTGACCTCAACAACGTCGTTCTTGTTGAGTGACTTGAGGCTGGTGAGGGCCAGCTCCAGGGCGGGCAGAGCAGCGTCCAGGTCTTTCTGGGCGTCCTCAGCAATGGCCCCGGCAATGCGGGCTTTCTCCGAGGCCTTGGCCTCCTCCGCCTTCACCGCCACGCGGGTCTCCTCCGCCACCACCGTGTCTTCCTGTCCCCGTCAGAGACACAGTCAACAAACTACAGAGGACAGTCAACAAACTACAGAGGATAATAAAAAAATAAATGAGGCAAGTCAATGAACTACAGTGGACACAGTAAATAAACTACAGTGGATGGTCAATGTACTACAGCGGACATCTACAGCAACAATAACAAAAAAGAAGTCAAGCCAGCTAACACCAAGCATTGTAATAACCTCTTCACCTCTCTATCAACTGTGACTACACATACCTTGATCTTCTCCATGGTGATCACAGTGTCTCTGGCTGCCTCCTCCAGCAGAGGCCTCATCATCTCCAGCTCCTCCTGCATCTTACTCACGTCGTCGGCCGTTCTCAGGAGCTACGCCGTCCAGCACATCAACATACATCAAACACCGCAACACCACTCACACTCAAAATACACCAGGCACCGTGGACTTTCTAACGTTTGCGTAACGTAAGGAGCGAAAGATGAGTCGACCTTGTCTAGACCGGTCTTCATGCGGAGGCAGCCGCTGTGCAGCTCCTGCTTCTTGCGTCCAATGAGAGCAGAGAAGATGCTGAGCAGCTCCAGGTAGCTCTTGGGCGTGACATAGTTGTAGCGGGACAACTCGGCCAGGTACTGCAGGCACTTCCTGGCTACCATCTGGTGGATCTCCACACACATGCTGGTCTGGAGGAGGCAGAGAGACAGGTGGACATGTGAGGAAGACATGAACGAGCGCACAGAGAGTGAAGCAACGTGTCCACGTGTGCCTGAGGCGTGACGCACACACACAAACACAAACATCCTGTGCATTGTATATACACACATGAAACACACACGTAGACATACACTTACAAATCCCCAAGTGTTTGACCACACACACCAGCAGTATACCTCACCAAAGCACACCCTGACATGACCCCCAAACCCACCCCAGCCCAGCCCAGCCCAGCCACGGTGCTCACCAGGCCATTCATGGCGACAGGGCTGGCATCCAGCTCGGGCAGCTCATTGAGGAAGGAGGCGGCCACGGACTGGAGGGCCTCCTCTGGCCAGGCGCTGAACCAGTCGATGGTGCAGCAGGTCACCAGGGACGGGAATTGTCTCAGCCGAGCACGGAACACCTCACCTATGGGACTGGGATGGGGAGAGAGGAAGAAAGAGAGAGAGAGGAAGGAAGCATGTAACGAGCGGCGACAAAAGGAAAAAGAACAGTACAATTACTATATAGAAATATACAAGGGGCAATTAAAAAGCACACACAAGTGAAACTGAGAAATATGTTTCTCCTACCTAAAAAGTAGATCAGACGATAGAGCATGGCTCTCATATGGCCAGGGTAAAGGGTTTGACAATCACTGGGCTCGTTCATTCTCAAATGTAAACACATTACATTCAGCCTATACAACTACTACTGTATATAGATGTATATATATTATATATATATATAGATAGATAGATGTATATATATATAGTATGTCAGGGCTCCTCCTCCACGGCCGGCAGAGGGCAGCTGTGTGCCACACCCTACCCTGGGTCCTCTGAGACCTTGTGATTTGCTCCTGTGATGTACCTCTTGAGTTTATCATTAACCTTATTGTCTGCACCTGTGTTTTGGCCTATTTAAGTTCCTCACGTGTGTAGGCTTTTTCCTGTCATTGTTTCCTTGTCGCTTGGTGTAAACCCCCTGTGTTTCTGTTTTGAGTAAAAGTCATTTCTCCGTGGGGAGATTCTCTTATGAAACCTCAGTCTCCTGTGTCTCAGTAGTTCTAGTGTTTTAGTTAGTTTTCTGCTTTTGGGTCAGCACCCCTATGCACCAACCGTAACAATACAGCACAGACTACGAGACGTGATCTGCCCTCTGACCTCATGCAGAGCACCGTGTGGATGTTGCAGCGGACTCTCTTGATGTAAGCCGCCATGAGATTGGACTTGGTGGGCTGCTGGCCCAGGTCCAGCACCACGGGCTTCATGGTGGTCAGGATGCGCTCCTGCTCGTCCGTGGCGTACAGGTTGGGAACGTCGCCCGAGTTCAGGATGTTGTTCACGTCCTCCAGGAAGGACTCGCTTTTGATCTGAGGGGGAAATCAAACATGTACAGATGATATCAGTTACAGCAATATCTACAGTAAAATACACACATTGTTCCAACTAGGAAGAAGGCATTGGAGTTCAATGGATCCGTCTGGGAATATAATCCAAAAATGTATTACACCAACAGCGATGGGCTAGGGTGCGCCTTGATGTTTTGAGCGGCATAGCAGATATTTACAGCGGGGACAATTGACCTACAGTTAATAGTGCATATAAAATCCAGGGAAGACTTAAAACGTCAAAAAGTACAAAATGCAACATCATAAATCAAACATAGCGCAGTCAGACCTTTTAAGACCTTTAACCCACAGGTTCTCTTTGACTTTATAGGTGGTGATAAAACTCCACATGTGTCAGTGAGGTCTGATTTCAGACCTCTGCCTACACACGCGAGGGGGGCTACAGCAGACATACACCAGCTGAACAGCGGCAAGTGAGTGGGGGGACCTTGCCTGTGTGTCGACGAAGAGGAAGGTGATCTGGACGTTCTGCAGGCCGGCCTTCAGCATGATGTTCTTGATGTCCTCCCTCCACTCCGTCAGGCCGTAGTTCTTTGACAGCTCTATCTGGAAGCACTCATAGTCCGAGCTGAAACGGGGTGAACACAAACAGTACAGTTCGATACCTTTACAGAGAGGCGTTGTATGTAGCTGTATGGAGTGAGCCGCCAACGATCTCTGAGGATCACGTTTCCAATATGTGATAAGAGAAGCTTTACAAGAGCTCCGTCAGACTCCCTCTGTCAGGGGCAGAGGTCCGACAAAAAGGACAGCGACGAGTCCTCACATGTGCGACGCCAGCTTGGTGAGGGACTGCCTCCCGCTGCCGCCCACCCCAAGGAGGAGGGCGTTGCCCAGCGGCTGCCGTATGATGCGGCTGATGCGACACACGTGCTGCATGGCGTCCATGAAGAGCACCAGCTTCATCTTGGTGGTGCTGATCTGGTTGTAGTCGTCCATGTATTCCTCCATCACCCTGGCCATCTACAGGGGACAGGATACATAGATAGGGTTTGGCAAGAGGTAATCCCAACAAGTAGAGTGGAAATGCCGATTCAAATCAACTGTCCCGAGTGGCTTAATTTAGGAATAGGACTTGTTTATGTTGTCGGCATATGTTGCGTTGGCCTCACCTTACTTCGATCCTGTATGAGCTGGTAAACCTTGATGTCCCCCCCAGGGATCATGAAGTCCCCGAACAGGACGGGTTGGGAAGGCACCACCTCCTGGAAGGGGCAGTCGAACTCTTGGATGCGGGCCTGCAGCAGCTTGTCGAACCAGTCGCGGTCCTCGGCGCACACCAGGCGGTCCTGGAACACGCGGCAGCTCTCGTGGTACCACAGCTGCAGGAGCTGTGTCTTTGTCTGAGTAAAGTAAGTGAAAGGGATGTCCCCAAAGTCAGCCTCTTTTACAATATGATACAAATAGTCATAATAGTGATAATATAAATACTAATGATAATAGCAATAATGACATGACAATAAAAATGGTAATAAAGCTTGAATTACATAACACATTTCTTAAACATAATGAAAAGTGCTTTGTGAGATTCTCATAATGAAAAGCTCATTCTAACCAACACGTGATAAACTGGATGATCTCTGACACAAGCGGGCATTTAAAACCTCAAATATGATATATTTGAAGGAGATATATAATATCTCTGAGTTTTGTGTCAATACTGTTCATCACACACCTCTACTTTGCCCACTTCTGCCATGAGAACGCCCTGGAAGACCTTGGAGAGGTCACGGAGGTTGAAGGTGTAGTGGGACTTGGCCGGCGTGGGCAGGAGCTGGGAGGTGATGGTGGAGTAGACGGTAATAGTGGCCTTCACCAGGAGATCGTTCAGAGGCTGGATCTCTGCCATGGGTTCTGGAGGACAGGGTGAGGGGGGAAATCATAATAGTCGGGAATGACAGGAAGAATGCCAAGGCCTGTTTTCACTATAGGGAAAATGTTTTATGTGTTTTTTCAAGGGCAAATACACCTTACAGTGATTTTAACTATTTCATTCCTGTATCGTAGTGCAACCTTATTGCAGCTTACCTTTAATGCTTTCTGCAAGCTATTGACACATAAATAAAAACAAATTATGAACATAGTTATTTGTCTCTCTCTAGATACTCCCTCTTGTTTTCTCTCTCTGACTTACTGCCAGGCTCCTTTTTACTCATATTTCCAGCTGAAAAAGAGAAAAAGAATCTGTTTATAAATTGAACATACGTACACTTAGAAGGTTACAACCGTTACAAACAAGCAGCGTGCTCTTGGCTTAACCTCCTCACCCTGCAAGCACCCTCCACCTCTAATGCCTAATCTATTCCGCCACAATTCATTCTGACATCCAGCCTGCCGCTGAGGGAGTTATCCGACGGTGTGCCTCACCCATCCAGTTGCCCAGGATGGTGGAGAAGATCTTCTGTTTGCTGGCGTCCTCCATCTCGGTGAAGGAGAGGAAGTTGAAGTGGCGCGTGAAGCGCTGGGTGATTGGGTTCCTGCCCCCTCCCGGAGGGCCCATGGCACAGGCAAAGTTGATGTCCACCAGATGCTTGAACGTCCCTGAGGGTGAGACGAAACATGGAGGGGAGGTTAATGAGCGGCACTCAAAAGCAGCACCGCAATTTGTTTTTCAACTTTTTTTTTTTTTGGGTGGGGGGTGCTTTATCAACAGTTTTTATTTTCAAATGTTTCCTAAAGCTACGATTTCAACTGCTACTGGGAAAAGGAATCCCTTGATTCATACAGGCCAGCCGAGTATAAAAGTCCTCCTAAAAAAACTCGCTGTAAAAACACCAACAGGACTTTAACTTACCAATCTGCTTCCTGTTGTACCAGCCTCCATGGTCCATAAACTGGCGCAGAAGTTCAATAGGGGGCTGGGCTCCATATGTCTCCAACAGGGGCATGTTCAAGTCATCAATGAAGAAGATGAAATATTTCCCCAGGGGAGGACCAAACACACCTTTACGTCTGCCAGGGGAAAAATAAACTTGTTGTAACTTTGTTGCTGTATAAAAATGTATCTAAATCGGCACAGTGCTCTTAAGTTACAACAACTGTTTGATGCCAACACATGCATGTCTTCATCTAGTGGTCAAAATAGAAATGTGTGGATTCCAACAGAGATGAAACTCTTAATAGTTAAGCAGGTGTAGCAACCTCTTGTCCAGCTTGCTGTCCATGTAGTCCTGAGTCTGGTTGGCCGATGTTCGAGCGGAGAACATGAGGAAGTGTGTGATGAACTCGGGGGGCATGTTCTTTAACAGCTTGTCAGCCATGGTGAGGGTCTTCCCTGTGCCAGTCGGCCCCATGCACAGCACCTGGTCACAGGGGACAGGGTGGCTTACATCACTGGGCTACCAAAAACTAACAATAACAGTATTCATTGTTTTACTTGTAATAATGTGGGTGTGTGTGTGTGTGTGTGTGTGTGGGTTTGTATGTGTGCGTGCGTGCGTGTGTGTGTGTGTTCAGTTTGAGGTTGATGCTTACCGGCTTCTTATTGGACAGCAGCATGTCCATGAGGAAGGACATTCTCACAGTGTCAGGGGTGGGCACGATGATGTCAGAGTAGCTGGTCTCCGGGGTGATGACCACGTTTTGGGCAGACTTCATCCAACTCACCCACTGCACCTAAAGTACAGGACACAAAACACACTCTCAACCAAACTGTTCTTGGGTGTGCATTATTTAGTTCAACTCAAGTAAACGATGGTGCCCACCTTCTTTCCCTTCTCGTCCTCCTCTTCGTCGCCGAAGTTAGTTATCCCCCCATCATCTAGCTGGTAGTCATAGACAAGGCCTTGATCCGGAAAGCACATTTTAATCTGTTGTGCACGCACACACACACACACACACACACACACACACACACACACACACACACGCGCACGCAGTTAGTATACAAAAAGAGATTTAACAATACAATTGTTTTATTTTCCTAGAATCATTAACTAACAGACTAAATCTAATCTACAATCAGACTGTCTGTGGATAGGACCTTTTCCTGTGTCATCTTGTTCCGGAGCCAGGCACTAAAGCGCTGGCAGCTGGGGGCATCTCCTGTGGCTCCTACGCTCCAAATTAGAGAGAAGATGAACCAGGGCTCGATCAGCTCTTTGATACGGGCCAGCTTCTCTGGGGGTGCAGGCCTGTCACCCTAATATAAAAACACAGTTAGATCAGCTACAACAACAGGACAGAACTGAATGTAACCAAATATAATTGAACTTAGATTATGTCTTTTGACTAAGCTATGAAAGACACTGGAATTGTTCAGAGAACATGAATAATTTGTGCCATGTCTGTGCATCAGTTCAATAGGTGATAAAACACACGGAGATTAATACGTGTGTGTGTGTGTGTGTGCTGCCACTGCAACAGTGCTCACCTCTCGGGGAATAAGGGGATGGAAGAAACAGTCCATCAGTTTGAGCAGACTGCAGGTCAGGTTGCTGTCCATGGACGTGATTACTTCCTTCACCGTCTTACGCACAAACGTGATGGATTCCTGCAGAAACAGGAATGGACTCCAGCACACCAACTTAGAAACAACCACATTTTCAAACCGAAATCATGCTATAAACCACTTAGGCTTAGATCTATTTAAAAGGATGAACTCTACCTGAAGGAATGCGGTGAAGAGGGAGTTGAGTTGCTGTCTAAAGGGTTCCACGGGGCCTGGGATGGTCCTCAGCCAGCACTCTGTGAACGGAGTGAGGCCCAGGATACTGGGCTCCAGGTACACCATCCCACAGCGAGACACCGTGGCAGGGGAGGCCACGGCCAAGTCCTGCACCTCAAACATCATGGTCATCACCTGCACGCACACACACACACACACACACAATTTCTTTCAGCAATATAATTACAAATTCATACCCTTTTTCTATCAAAATACAATTTTGTCCAACACTTCACACATCATGCAAGGACACAAACACACGCACGCTAAATCATCATTAGACCATCATTTTAGAATTATTGCTATATTGGTATAGTCAGTGTAACATTCCTCAGGGTACTCGTTTAAATAACTCACTAACAGTAGAATTGTCAAATTGACAAAGTTAAAAACAAGTCGTTACGTCAGAGAGTTTGATGATTTCTCCGGAGCTCAGACAGAGCTTCTTGTTGTCGTCCAAGACGGTGTTCATGTTCTCGATCCATACGGCGTCCACCGGCCCGTCAAACATGTACCACTTCTTCTCCTCGTCCATACAGCACGCCCCGCCTCGGATGAGAGAGGACAGGATCCCGTCCGTCCTACCAGGAGGAACAACAGACTTTAGCTTCGGAACAAAAAAGTGTGTTGCCCAATGCCCATCCATCATACAATATAAAGAAGTATAAAATACTTGTGTGTTTGGGTGTGTAGGACTTTAACAAAAGTAACATTGATTGTATATGTATATTCAAATTGAATCTTACCACTCGTGTGTGAGAGGGTCAAACTCCCCGTAGAGCTGTCCCATGGTGATAGACTTTGGGTTGAGCACATAAATCTGAACCAGCTCGTACACACCGCCACTGACAGATGGCTGGCCTCGCAGAGCGCTTAAGGCTGCTCCCAAGATCTCATAGCACTATGCACACGCACACGCACACGCACACGCACACACACACATACCGACTTCAAACACCTATAAATACTTATACTGGACTTTAAAATCAAGACATGTACACAAAAGGCTCACACCCACTCAAATACACACACCAACATACTTCACTTTGAAATCAACATACGTACACAAGGGATACAGAAACACACAAGCACACATTCATATACAAAAAAATGCATAAACACACACAAACACACACACACACACACACACACACACACACACACACACACACACACACCAGGGGGTAGAAAGCTGTTTACATAGGCTACCTTGGTTTTGCCGGATCCTGAGGGTCCCACCAACATCAGACCATGCCTCACTACCGTGGTCTCATACAGCTGGATACACTTAGTGATGTAACCTGTCACAGTGGAAAAACAGTGTCTTTTTCTTACCTTACCTTACTATACCTTACTCTATCCATTCTATCATAATCACATTTACATTTTTACATTGTGTTTTTTTTTGATTGTGCTGGTTGTTTGGTGTAGTAAAATAGCAGACTAACTGTCCACATCCTTGAGGTTCTTGTGGGCGCAGACGTTCCGGATGGAGTGCTCCAGCGTGCCATAGTTGATGGGCTCCTCTTTGATCTTGGGGAAGAGGTCCGACACAATGCCGTTGAACAGCTTCAGGTCGTCCAGGAGGAACTTGGGCACGTTGACGTCTCGGATGGCCCGCAGACAGATCAGCTCCTAATGGGGCACAGGGTGAATGTGAAGTCTGGTGCTGAAATGTAGACTTCATCACAGTCACGTTAAAAGCTCCTGATGCTTGATTAAAACACAGCCATAGTTTTTTTTTCCCCAAGACTGTCATCGAAAGTATTGTTCATCATAAATGTTGGCGTAATCAAAAACGGGCAGTGAGAAGAGCCCAGACATGGACGTGTCGACTCTCTAACCTCGTTCATGTCGGGATTCTCCCTCTTCAAGTTTCCAGCAGCAGAGATGACGGTCTTCACGGCTCTCATACCAAAGTCGTAATGATCCTGCACACACACACACACACACACACACACACACACACAACCGTAAGGAGTCAACCCATGGCAACAGCGTAGCTACAGATGGCTGTTGTGTTACAGGTGGTTGTTGTGTTTCGTAAAGCACAGGTATAACAAGCCTTCACCTGGGAGCTGAGCTGCTCTGAGGATAGTTTGAAGGTGGTGGTGATCTTCTTGGAGAGGACTTTGGCGTCGCTGAAGCCAAAGGAGTAGAGGGATATCTCTGCGATCATAGCGTAGTCAGGAACCATCATGGCCACGGGACGGAACAGGGCCTACGAGATACCAATAAATCAAACTATAAATTAAACTCAAAGTGTACAGTATGGATTTCATTACAGTGTTTTTCACTATATTTTAAACCGATTCAAGTCTGCTCTACCTAACCAGGCAAATCCACCATGCCACAGAAAAATCTTAACAAATTTCTCCTCTTCCACACAAGCGATTGAAGTTGTTTTCTGTTGAGTGTGTTTACCTTGAGGTTGTCGGGCAGTTCAGTGCGGCCGGCGTAACCAGGATTCATGGTAATGAAGACAGCACAGGAGGGAACCAGGGGGATTTCTGCCCCCTCAAACACAAAGCGCTCCACCTGAAACAGACACACGCACACACACACACACACACACACACACACACACACACACACACACACACACACACACACACACACACAGACACAGACACACACACACACACACACACACACACACACACACACACACACACAGACAATTATTAATCAAAACAATGCCTGTGTTAGACAGAAATAAAATATTGCAAACATGCTTATACAGAAACACGATCGTACTCTTTGCTGTTGGGCCTTTTGTATGGTGGTGATCTGTTGTGCCACCACAGACAGCACTTCCACATCAATGCGGTTAAACTCATCAAAGCATGCCCAGGCTCCGGAGCTGTAAGACAACAGCTTAACTATAGTATTCGTTCTAGCAACATATAGTCGTATATAATAGTCACATAAAGTCATATATTGCCTCACATAAAGTCAGGTAATGTCAAATGAAATTGTGTCCTCTGTCTTACCTGGCCAGCCCTTTGAGAAACTTGCCCATGGCGATGAAGTCCAGCTGGTCGGAGCAGTTGAAGACCACCGTCTGGATAGCCAGGGCCTTCCCCAGGTCTTTGGTGGTCTCCGTCTTGCCTGTTCCTGCTGGGCCTGCAGGGGCGCCCCCAAACTTCAGGTGCAACGCCCCTGTCAGAGTCAGGTAGCACCTGGACAAAACATTCACCTCATTTCATACCACAAGACACTAAACATAAGTGGAAATATAGGTAGAAAATAAGGGAAATGATGTCCTTTAATTGAGTACTGATGGGCTGTGACCAGAATAACCCCCCCACGCACACACACACACACACACACACACACACACACACACACACACACACACACACACACACTCCCTTCGTTACCTGTCAGTGAGGGGAGTGATGACCAGACGTCCAGAGTTACCCAGATACTCGTAGCCATACAAGAACTCAGCATTCACTGCTCGGATGTACAGATCATCTCTGGCCCAGTAATACCTGGCAACACATAAAGGAGGACTTTATGATTTGTTCACTTGAGCACTTTGTGCAAAAATCATAATGAACAAATGTTCCCCCTTAGTTTGATATATGTTCATTTTTATCTCCCTGGCGGCACATCTCATGAAAGTAGGTGCGGATGTAAAGAAAAGTCCTTAATAATGTATTCACTGGCCCACATTACAGCAACCAAAACCGCAGAGGGTTAAAAAAAAAAGAACAAGTCAGTCGAACCTGAGCTGGCTGATCCATTCAAAGTCATTGACATTGGAGACTCCCTCGTCCACCAGTTTGCCTATCACGTCCTTGGCATGCACCTCGATGACGATGAGGGCCGACAGCACAGCCCTCTGCATCCTCGACAGACGCCCTCGCACCAGCTGAACCAGGTCGCCCAGCTACGCACAGGACCACACCGCTCTGATTAAATGGCCACCGAATGAACCACAAAACACTTTGCCTAAGGTCAAACCACGAAGCAACCCGACGTGCGTCCCCGTGTGTCCAAACCACCAGCGCGTGAGTTGCGAGTTTCCTTGCCTGTCTCTGTAGTATGGGGAAGAGGCGGCTGGCCAGGTCTTTATTCTCCAGGGACTCAGACACCTCGGTGGTCCAGAAGGTTTGGCAGCCAGCGATGACCACCTGCCCGGGCCACGATAACACCCACTCGGTACGCGGCGTCTGCAAGAGGTGGAGCACATTGTTATAGGACACGTACCATGCTGTACCTCCTCAAAGGCAACGTAGCGTGCTGTACCTCCTCAAAGGCAACAGACTAGACAAATACTATACTATCATGCTATAATAAACACTCAAATTAATTACTCGACAGTGAGAGCAATTGACAATGTACATGAATTGAACATGCGCAGGTATAAAAATAAATAACAACAGAAGCATTACTGGCTGGATGACCGTCTGACCTCCTGGTGGACCTTGACAACAGAGTAATGCTAGACAAATACACATACTATAACAAACAATCAAATTAATTACTCGACTGTGAGAGCAATTGAGCACGAGGCAAAAGGCATAAAAATAAACGACAACAGACGCATTATTGGCTAGATGACCGCCTGACCTCCGGGTAGACCTTGAGGGAGCGCTCGATGTTGGTCCTCAGACTGGCCTTCATAGACCTCTCCACCTCCCTCAGCCAGTCCTCCACGTTCCCCGTGGGCCACACGGGAATGGACAGCTTCACTTCCTCTCCCTCCCCAGAGTACATGTGCGTGATCTTCAGGTCTGACTGGAACTGGAGCTAAAACCACAAGGGAGCAGATATAATGTTACACACACACGCACACACACACACACACACACACACACACACACACACACACACACACACACACACACACACACACACACACACACACACACACGTTATGGGTTCAACAGGGAGGTAGTGAGATCGGAGAGAAAGTGACAAGAACAAAAAACACAAATAAATGTGTTTAAAAAATACACCTTGTATAATATAACTTACTTGCGGGTAATAATTTACAACAGTATGACTGCAATCACTCCATGCGTTTGCATTAAGTATGGCCCCGGTCTAATCGGTCCTCTTACCTAGCCCTGATCATTTCAACTTAATGCAGTACTGAGTGAGCAACACAGCACAGTGTGTTTGACTATGAAAGATGAGTGGAGGAGGAGAACGGAACTAAAGGAAGAGGGACGAACCCGAGCAACGTTCTCGAAGCACTTGCGCAGATGAGGCTGAACTGCAGTGGGGTCTTTAGTCTGGGACAGGATCTCCAGCAGCTCGTCATCTGACAGGAAGTAGAACCTAAAGAAGACAAGCAGTCAATAGGGTGACAATGGGCCCCCCAGTAAGGGACAGTGTTTTCATTCATACCTAGATTACATTTGTGGTATTTACAACAAATCATGTATATCTTCAAGTTAGAATACCCCATATCTTATATAGACCATGTGCGGTATGATGACAGTAGGAACAGCATCAGAGGAAGATTTTGCAATAACTGAAAGTACCTCAACCACACCATTATAATGATAAGAAAACATCACGAATTAAAGTTGTGGACTTTTTTTACGTTTAAAAGATCTTGGATGAGACTGTTCAAAGGTAGCAGAACAAGGACACGAAGTCTACCTGGGGAAGGCAGCTCTCTTGGTCTCCAGGTATTCACTGAGACCCTTCTGCACCAGCTCCAACAGCTTGTTGCATTCCCTCAGGTTTTCCAGCAGATGGGGGTCTGGGCACAGCATAATCACCTACACACACATGTACACACATGCACGCACGCACGCACGCACGCACGCACACGCACACACGCACTTGTTATTCAATTTATCATATCAATGCTATGTGTGAAATTATCGTGAAAATAACGTCACACCATTTCATTCTGCAGGATCATTTGGTAGTGTGCTTTCTGCTTACTGTGGGAAGAGCGATGCCACACCACCCAGTTATTTTCTCTTGAGAGCCAAATGTCGTGTAACACATCTCTCCACCTGTAGAAGGGCCGTCTCACCTGTCTGTTGTCGTTGGCGGCCTTCATGACCTTCCTCCAGGTGCGCTCCATGGTCTGGTACCTCTTGCCCTCCATGGGCAGCTGACGGTTGATGTCGTCGGAGCTGAAGATGGGCTCCAGGTAGAGCCAGGAGCGCTGGCACGTCAGCCACTCCTCCAACACGTCCTAGCAGCACAGACAGCACACGGTGACTACCTCGAACACGGAAAAATCAACGGATCGACTTCAGCTAGTCAGGAAGAACGCATGGCGCTTTTTTGCACATCATCTCGCGTAATAATGCAGCAATAAGTGAGAGTGAAACAAACAGAGTGGCGACGTAATAGAGAAAGAAAGCGAGCGAATGAGAGCGTGAGCGAGTGTGTGTCAGAGAGAGAGAGGGATAACGTGAGAGAGGTTAAGTGAGAGAAAAAGTAAGAAACTGTGTGTTGGGGGGGGTGTGTAAACGAGAGAGCGAGAATGAGAGAGAGAGAGAGAGAGAGAGAGAGAGAGAGAGAGAGAGAGAGAGAGAGAGAGAGAGAGAGAGAGAGAGAGAGAGAGAGCGAGAGCGAGAGCGAGAGCGAAAGAGAGAGAGAGAGAGAGAAAGAGACGGGTATGTGCTGTACCTGGGTCATCCTGAGCTTGCTCTCCCAGGTGCTGATGCGCTCCTCAAAGGGCTTCTTGTAGGGGGAGAAGGACATGCTCTGGGTCATGACAATGTGGTCGTCCAGGAGCTGAGACGCCTCGTCGGGACTTTTCAGGATGTAGGTGCCCGTCTCCTTATATGGCAGCACATCGAACAACACCGACGCCCACTCGTTCTCCATCTTATCTAGAGCCTGCACGGGGAGAGTTTACATCAACGCAGATCCTCTTTTCAGAACGTATGTACTTACAGCCGTCAAACTGCGTATAAACTAGCCTCCGAAAAAGAACACAAATCCACTTTGTTCAGAGCTGAAGGGTTATCTTAAACGAACATGTATGATGTTTTCCGGGGGACATGGAAATAAGGTAAAACATCCAAAATAGTGAACAATTCCTTTAACAGCGCACTGGCAAATGACAAACCCCTTTAACGCAATGCTACGCCTGGTAAAAACACGATCACCTGCTCGATAGCGTACTCCTTCCCTGCCACCTCCGCCACGCGGGCGATCTCCTCCACGTGGTCCTGCAGACCCAGCTCCAGACAGCGGGAGAAGGTGAGGTTGGCCTTGGGCTTGACGTTCATCTGGATGCGGTCTGAGAGGAGCTGCCAGTGGCGGGTGCGCATGCCCGGGTTTCTCAGACCCTGGATCAGAGGGATGTAGGGGCGGAAGTTGTCGATCTTGGACCGGATCTCAGTGGCCACTTCCTGACAGTCTTCAGGGGACGGGATTGAATAGAGAAAGGAAAGGGATGTTAAGGAAAATATATATATAAAAATACAGATAAAGGGACATTTCTGGGTTTAAGTATATTTACTTTCATAGTGTAATAATTTCTAGATAGAGATCTAGTTATAACTAAATTTATGATTCGTTATAATGAACGAATGAATGCTAATGAGAAGTAGAGTCCGTCGAAGCAGAATCCGTGTCAGTGGCACACACACACACCCGGAATGTCCTTGAACTGCTTGACACACTTGTGCATGGTCTTAAAGGCGTCGCCGACATTCCGCTCCAGCAGCTCGGGGTCGATGGCAGACAGCGGGTCGTTGAGCCAGCTCTCGTGCCAGCGCAGCCAGTCTGACGTGGTGGTCCAGAGGTCCCTGAAGGGCTGGAAGTCCCTGGTCAGCTTCTGCAGCCGGTCGTACTGTGATGCAAATACACAGGCATATTAATGCACAATTGAAGTCAATGGGAAAGTGTGTCCAAACCTTTGACTGGTACTGTGTGTGACACTCACATTGGTGACATTGATCCCGAACAGTCGTTCTCTGTTGTTGTACGTCTGGGCCAAGGCTTGGGACTCCTTCAGCTGCTTGCCCACACGCCTCACCTCATTGGCCACCTCGTGGGCGCGGCTGATGTCTGTGTAGCCAGCGAACCCAGCCACCAACATCTGCACAGACCCACCCCCACTCAGCGTTAAGGGGACCGAACTGCTGTACATTATACAGACATTAGAAGACTACTATTATTAGTTGGGAATCAAAGTACTCTATCGGCCCGTAAGGGATCGTAGGCATGGGCATTTTTAAGCTAAAAACCTGGATTTGATTTGTAACACTTTGTAACACATAATTGTATTTTATTGTATTGTATAAACACTTTCATCTATTCTATTATATTATAAAAATAAAATACCATGGGATATGTATTAGTTTCTCTAAACAGCAGTCAGCAGTAGCACGGCTGACCTGTAAAGAGTCCAGACGCTCCTGAAAGTTGTTTTGGTCCACCAGCTGGATCTTTTGAAAGCGTTCTTCGTCCTCCAAATGCTGGTTGGATACCGTCTCGATTTGCTTCACTATCTTATGGGGCCAGGCCACGGCTGTCCACCTGAAAAGGGCACAGGTTTATTTTCTCCTTATCTCTTAACATCTACCCCTCTCTCTCAATTACTTATTATTACGTATTAATTTCACACTAATTAAATAACAGTAATTAAATTAACTTATTGTATTATTGCATTGTAAATTCCTTCCCCTGTTTTACCCAATAAAATCAAAGAGAATTAGATGGATTTGAATGCACTTTAGGTGCCCGTCAGACTCTGTCTTACTTTCCGTTGAAGTCCTCGTTTGAAAGACTGTAGAAGAACTCATCGATCAGCTCGTAGTCTGTCATGGCTTTGGACAGGAGCTCCTAAGGGGTTGGGAAACAAAACACAACAGAATGAAATAGTACTGTAACATGACATACAAAACATGTGGATCTATCCAGCTTAATGAGGGTTATGCTCGTACTATGTCCAGTCATTACTATATTACATACAATATATATTTAATAGTATAGTTTATACTATATATAATATTATATAGTATATACTATACTATATCTATGTCATTTGATATGTGCCCAAGATTTTTTAAATGGTTTATTGCCAATAGCAACATGTGAAATAGTTGATGATTTAACTAACTTGACTTCAATAGAAAGTAAAAAAATCAAGAAAAGACATGTCAAAACAAATTTGAGGACGATAAATATAAGCATGTAAACATATCATAAAGTGCAGGATGCCTAGGTCAATGGTGGCACCTCGTGAGCCTTGAGCTGATCCGGGATCTGTTTCATCCATTCCCTCTGCTCCGTCAGGTCCTCAATGCTGTTGGGCTTCTCATACAGCTTCCTGCTGATGGACCTGCACTCCTCACATGCCTGGAACACGCCAATACACACACAAACACAGTACACACACACAGTACACATACACACAGAGTACACACACACACAGATCAAACTCACACAAACATACAGTACAAACACACGCAAAAGAAAACATAAGCGCAATAAAGACAGACAGTTGGGGATCCTGTGAAGCATTATACCACATTGGTTTCTATTGGAGGATTTCAGGAAGTGTGTGGACTGACCTCCTCCACTTGCTTGCGTAGCTTCAGGGAGAGGCGATCAATCACTGCGTTAGCCAGGGCCTTGCGTTTTTTGGACAGGTTCTGACGGACGGTCTCCACGCTGACAGTGAAGGGCCCTATGACAATGGAGGAGGGCAGCGAGTGGTCCAGGATCTCCTTCTGCTTCAGGTGCTCCAGCACCTCCTTCTTCACCTCCTGTGGAGTCTGGTCTGCCTGGCTGTGGGTCCTTAAAGAACGAACACACATATGCTAAATCATGACCCTAAGACCCTAAGTTACGGCCTTGAATCAAGTTATAGAATGTGATATTCGTCACTCACCACACCACTTAGCCCTCAGTGTATCATAAAACATTGAACACTTAAAACACACTCTTTCGTCTCAAACGTTACTCAGTTACCTTCACATCCTGAATCAAGATTGAGAACCACGAGAGCAGTGAAATGGCAATGGTCACGGACAGAGACTCTTACTTGAGAAAGGTGTTGATGTCGGAGTTGTGCAGCTCCAAGTGTTGCTCGTACTCCCTGGCGTAGGCGACGAGGGGAATGGCGGCCTGGACCAGGGCCACCCGTATCTTCTCCCTCAGCTCCGCCACTGCTGGCTCCTGCAGACCCACCGACTCCAGCAGGGGGATCCCACTGACAAACATCTTCTGCATCACAAACTGACACACACATACACACACAAACACACACACACAGACATCAAACATCATTGCGATTGCAACACATCATCTATGACTAACCCCATCCGTAATCAAGGATCTTCATCATCAAAGACTCTTGCCTTGTCCAGTTGAGGTACACTGTGTGTGGCCAGGATGCCCTTATCGAACAGCTGAATGACGGATGTCTGAAAGTTCTCCAGTGGAGTGCTGAAGCGGACTCCAGTCTGGTCCAGAACCAGGTCTACCAAGAACAAAGGGTTCTTCTTGGGCCTGGAGAGAGAGGACAACAGCAGATATTACAACACACACAGACAGACAGACAGACAGACAGACAGACAGACAGACAGACAGACAGACAGACAGACAGACAGACAGACAGACAGACAGACAGACAGACAGAGACAGAACCACTACAGACAGACAGACAGAAAGGGTACTTGTAAGGGCTGTAGATGAGGTCTGGGCCCCAGACCAGGTCCGTGGGGCAGGCCAGCACACTGCTGCAGGCGTCCAGCAGCAACTGAGCCAGGCTGACCAGGGAGTCCTGCACCAGGAAGCGCAGAGAGTCCTGCAGGCTGTAGCGCACCAGGGACATGAGGCTGCACAGCTTGGACATGCGGTAGACCTCCCAGCGAGACTCGGCTAGGCTGTACCAGCCGGGGCCCACGTCGCGCAGGCTGGAGCGGATTCCGTTGCACAGAGTGGTGACCCAGGAGTCGCGGAGGAACAGCCCCACCTAGTGGAGAGGGAGGAAATAAAATACGTTCATCACCTCTGTTTAGCAATCAGATTTCAAATCCCTTTAAAAACATTCAAACAACGGTCATGATAAGATTTCATGAAATAATACAATCTAAATGACAGCTTTAACTGGGGATAAGCTATGAATGTAGTGTACTATGTAAACCATGTGACATTAATCATGTATTTTTCTGGTAAAGTACTCAGGTGTGCGAAAAGCTGTAAGTGCAACAGCAGCGTACTTGTGCTTGAATCTGAGACTGAGTGAGCTCAAACTCCTCCAGGCGAAGGGACTTGGTGAAGGAGACGTGGAACAAGCTCATGGCCGACACTCTGTTGCACTCAGCCCGTACTTTAGACAAGGCCGAGATCACCTCTGGTTTGGTGAGGAGCGAGCCAAAGGCAAACGCAGCGCGGTTCTTTTCAAAGGGATAGGGAGGGACAGACACAAACCCTGTGGACGACCCAGAGGTGCTGTCAATCATATTATGCCAATGACAGACAATGCACACTATTACACAATGATTTGTTTTAAAGACTGATTGCACTCCTTACAACATCAGTCCATCGTCATTCAATTTCTCGCAAAATAATGTATCAATGTGGCCTGTTATTTTGAACTCGTGGTACCCAGTTTTCACGTCATAAAAATATTGTTTTCGATTGCACACACCTTTCTGAGGCACTCGTTCAGGTTCTTTCTGAGGCAGCGTGATGTGAGCGAACTCGTCCGGGCACGACATCACCACTCGGTCAAAGGTGATCCGGTTCATGGTGCGGTAAAACTCCAGGTTAATCTCCTTCTCCAGACCCACTATGCTCTCCTGAAGACTTTAGCCACAGAACAGGTTTCCAGTCACTGTACACACCTTGCAAACAAACTGACCACTCAAGAACGTAAAGCAGGTCTGAGGCTCAGAAGTAGCCTTTTTGTTCCCCTTGGACATAGCGCAATGGTAACCACAGTAATCTGTAACTATACTGTAATGATGTATAATGATAACCAAGCACCACTCCTCCTACTAACACTTTAAGTCTGAGACCGGGCGTGGAGAGGGCGTGCTTCTTGATGCAGGCGAGGCTCTGGGGGGAGATGGAGGGCGTGCCGCTCCACACGGGCATGCAGTCCACGGAGAGGTGATAGAGGAGCAGGGCCTCCGTGTTCTCCCGCCAGCGCTGGGCAGACTGCACCCGCTGGGCGAAGACGCGAGGGTCCTCGGCAAAGAACAGCAGCCTGATCCTGGGCACCCAGTACTGAGTGGAGAGCAGGTTGGAAGCTCCTATGGCAACACATTGGAGGAGAGGGAGAGGGGAAAGAAAGATACAGTATGCTACATTAGCCATTATGCAGAGGCTGTCACACCAAAAAATTAAAACCTCTAAAATTATAAAAATGCAACCTAATGACAGTTCAACTTAAAGAGTCGGTAAAGAAACCACAAATAACTAAAAAACGAATTGTTCCTAGTGTCAACCTTCAGAGGATCATCGCAAAGTACACAGTGAAATAACTGCAGAGAGAAACTACAACATTACAACATACGGCTTATGATAGTGATTACCTTTTGATTCGTTTCCTCCACTAGGGAGGGGATTTCCTTTGCCCTCTATCATCCTGCCATTTGCGTCAGTTTTCTGAACCAGGTAGAGTCTTTTCTCATTGCTGTAGCCAAGAACTCCCACAAATGTCCATCTGTATTCCAAAGAAAGGCTTTTGGGATCCTCTTTGGAATAACAAAACATGCGAGAATTATAACTGGGCATTTAAAATGAATAGTTATTTTAGCGTTTATATTACATAGTTATAGTTATTTTTTTCCCCTGCATCACTAGTGAAATGCTCATATTATACTCAATAGATACCCGGTGGAAGCTTGTCGATTGTGGGGAGCAGGGCTTTGGCAGGTACAGGTTTTTTATTAGCTGACCCTGCCTCGTTGCCCAGGGAGAGCCAGTCATGTGGAGTGCGGCAGTCATAGTCCTCATTGTCAAATATCTGACGGTTTTTCATTATAATCATTAAAACCGTTGCGCAATATGATAGCAAAACACAAAAGCTCTCACACAAACAACTAAAACACAAACAGTATTTATGTTCAAGCATTCTCTATATTTCACAGACACGTAAAGGTTTACCTCTAAGGGTAGGTAGCATGGAGCAGATGGTAGAGGGTCATCAGAGGTCGCCCCAAGCCCCTCAGTGGACTGGTGTCGAGGCATTAGGAGGTTAGAATCTATGCCTCTCTCTGACAGAAGCTGATTAATTTCCAGTTTCATGTATTCCTGTCGGCGTCTGAGGGACCAAAGAAAAGCCATAGAAAATACAGTAGGAAGAGTTTTAGTGAAGTGATATGCTTCTATCACCTCTATCACATGTATGCATATAAATCTGCACTTCTTTGCCATAAATGCATGCAGAGGTTGTGAATACAATACAACTAACACATACCGTGTCCACAGACACACACACACACACACACCTTTCTATCTCTATCTTGCGGGGGGTTTGTCCAGGCAGGCTTTCATACGGGAGCTGGACCTTAGCTGTGTATCCTCCAAGAGAGACGTCTGTCTGCAGCTGCCGCTGCTTGGTGGTCCCATGTTGGTCCTGCTCCACCAGCCTGTGAAGGTCAGAGGGAGTCCGGAAAGTAGACACTGTGGAATACAGTACAGGATGTGTCTTACTGACTACTTTCAGGAAAAAAACACTATAATCAACAGATTAAAAGTCAAGTGAAGAAAAAAAAAAAAGGAAAATGCATTAAATAGTGTGTCCTAGTGTAACGTCTCATCAGTGTTAACCCCTCACCTTTTGGAGTGTTTGCCTCATAGCCTGCTTGGCACAATAAACTCTGTTCAGTCTCTGGACCATCTGTGAAAGACTAGATGTAAAAAAAAAAATCAGTTAGCGCATGTGAAAGCAAAGTATGTTTTGATTTTGACATTAAAGAATGGGTGTGTTTGTGTGTTTGTAACTGCACATATGCATTGAGTTCACAGGACCCTGTCTATACTGTGATACTAATGACACCGGGGGTAACTCGTGTTTACCTGGAGTCTAGTTTTGGCTGCTGAAGTAATGAGATCAGAGTAATAGCCTTTCTGTTCAATCACTGGGTAATTCCTCAGAGGAGGGAGTTTGCTTCTGTTACTTTTTATTGGGGACAACTTGGTCTCTGAAGGTATGCTGGGAGGGTGTGGTACACCTAATCCATGTGGATGGATTTGATGCAATAGTTTTGCATCCATCCTGGTTCCCTATTCAAAAAATGGGGGAAACATGTTGGCCTAGTAATAATTACCTATTTTACAATCCTTTCAATTAAAGTTAGGAAACCTTTCCTTTCAAAAGTAAAGGGGCCATTGACTGCAATGCCATATCATAGCCATGATATGCTAGATATTAGGTTACGCCAGTTGTTAACGTTACAGCTGACACATTTACCGTAGACCTATAGCAACAACATTTTAACATGGTCAGACTGGCAGACCAATTGAATTGACCTAATGTTATGCGTAGACTGCAATTATGTGCATTATTATTCGTAGGAAGCTAACAAATAAGTGAGCAAATATTAGGTTAAAGTTAGTTAACGTTAGCTAGCAGTATAAATGGGGTCCTATTTGACAGAACGTAATTTGAATGCTCTAGCTAAGTAGCAAACACCAATTTATAAACAGGATGTATTGTTTACTTATTTAAACAAGACCCGAAATACCTTCGATCAATGTTATTTGATTCCAGACATAAAACTGACGTCGTGAAGTTGATTTAGGACACAAATAAATGCAGACAAACTTTCTTCTGTTGTCTAATCTCTGTTTCCAGGTGCTGAAGTTTAGGACGCGGCAACGGTTGTCAGGTAGTTCTCCAGACAGACAGCTGAGGGCGCTGGGGATAGCGTGACGTACAATATTATCTTTTTTGGAATAGCAGGGTAATGACTAAATGTAGCCTAGGCCATATAAAAACAATACTGCAAGAAAAGAAATACAACATAACCGTTGAAATGAGTGCATATTTAACAGAAATGAGTAGTCCTACCAGCACCTTACATTTTAAGTGTTATAAGCACCTTTCAACGGGTTATCAGGCCTGCAACCTATACCTTTACTGCCTGTAAGGTTGTGACGGTAAAGCTAATGGTAGTAATGATAATCTAATGCACTGGAATCTGTCTAGGAAGGGCATTTTCTTTGAATGGAGTCCTTCCGGCTCCAACAATGAGTGCCTAAATGTGTTTGCTGGGGTGAAATGTTTCTAACCCCTGTGATTCCCACACTCTAGGGTCACAAGGGCACCATCCCCACTTTGTTTCCGATGGCGAACCCCAGGCACCATACACTCAAGCCCCAGTCCCTCATGCCTAAAACATACCAGAGGAGAATGAGATTGTGAAGCCGAGCAAACATAAATGAGTGGGCTCATGTGGCTGGACTCACATGCCACTTGCAAATCACACGCTGCTGATTGGAACTGAGTTGATGGTGCTGCAGGGCTAGAGAGATATGTAAGGCAAAAAGTCAATCTATGCAAGAATAAAAAATGGACACGGTAGGAGGATCTCAGAGGGGATGTTGCCGGGTGAGCATGAGGACACAGGGTGAAAGGTCATTTGTGTATTAATGGGGGAGTGATGTGTGTCCCCCCCCCCCCACCAAAGTAGGTGAATTACTTGTGCTTATTTTGTGTGTGTGTGTGTGTGTGTGTATGTATGTGTGTGTGTATGTGTGTGCTATAGCACAACATCTGCTGAGATGTGATTATATGTGTTCTTGCAAAGTGTACCGTTTGCCCTTTCATGCAGACTTTTACGTGTGAGTTTGTGTGTAGATGGTTGTCTGAGAGAATGTGTGTGTGTGTTGGGGGGGGGGGATGTTTGTGTCTTTGTGGGGTTGGGTTTTGGTTTATACTGACGCAAGAAGTCATTGTGAAACGCAAGCCGTAATTCTATAGTCCTTTAAGGATGAAAAGCAAATAGGCCCTTGTGGAAATAACCTCAATCGGCAAAAAACGATGACTTCACTCCTTGAGGAAGCCCCAAACCCAATAAATGGCCTCCCTAATGGCACAGTGAATAAAAACCACATCTGATAACGTCATTATCATGTCACAGCCTCTTGGCTGTTTGATGCCTAACAAGCCTTCCCAAAAGGATCCTTTGCATTAATCATTGGCAGGTGTCTGATCTCGTCGAGGAAGATCCCTTAGACGATCGGCCCTGAAAGAGAATCAGATTAAAACCATGTAAGCCCTATCAAGTCTCTGAAGGAGTGGTGGTCCTCAATACATGGCTGTCTGCCACAAGATGTTGGGCGGATCTGTGGCCATAGCTGAGGTTGGAACCCACCACTGACTGGGGACGGGGAGGTTTTTGTCGGACAGATGTGGGGTTTAGCAGTTCTTGTTGTGTGGAGCTGATTAAACTCTAACAAGCTTGTCGTAGCTTTGATCCACCCCGCAACCTTTTCTCCTTGTATCTTTTAATTTTTTTTTCTTGGCTCTCTCACTCCGTCCGGTTGGTGGCAGCTTTGTCCTCGCATTAACCAGCTGCTCACCATCAACCATCAAACAACTTTGGTGTTAGGCCTTATCCCACGGAATTCCATTTCTCTCCTCTATCATCCCTCTCTTTCTTTCCGAATCTCCTCTTGGCTTCCATCCACCTCGCTTTATCCATGCCTTTTCTTTCCCTTTGCCTACTTTTACAGTGTTGGGCTTTAGTGGGGGTCATGCCTGCTTGAATGTGACTCCAATTTTACAGTAATGAGAGCCGCATGTGCTGCTAACTTTAGCAACTCCTGAGGGCCAGATGTTGCTGCTGCCCCTTCTCTCCACACACACACACATTTGCACAGCCATCACCACCCCTAACACATTGTTTGGCTAGCACAGGAAGCCAACGGTCACTTATGCCCCCAGATAATGTTCCGTTTAAAATAAGACTATAAATCAAATGTGGACACAGCCTTGCATGTCTTTTGTGTGGGCGTATTTTCGTGTTGAGTCAAAGCAAAAATACAAACATTGTGTTACGTTTCCTTGTCATGCTTTGTTCAGTTCTTTTAATACTCATCAGTACTAGATGTATGCATTTATTGTGTCGTATTGTAAAACAAAATCTATTATAATAATGTTCTTGTACAGCACACAAGCAAAAAAGGTGTACATTGTACTATTTCCGACATGTTAAAACCTTTTAGGTACTGGTCCCAGCACACACGCCTGGACGCTCTCTTAAGTGGCTCATACCTTGGTTTTATCACCAGTCACCTCATTCCAACACCCTCTTTTCAAAGAACTTTCTATCTTTTAAGAGTTGTCCACTCTAAGGGAAACCCCCAGTCCCCTCAATGATGGTCACGTGTGTCATTTAATAAACGAAATAGATACACGCCTGGGGTAGCAAATGTCAAATTAACACTGCAGTGTTTTGTGGCTTTTGCACTTTACAAGAGTAGGCTAGAGAGGAGCCATTGCAGGGGGTCTCCCATCAATGGGCTGTTAGTTTTTCTGACCATTTGCATGCTGGAGTGGAGTTGAACCCATGTTCCTTGGTGGGCATTGAAGCGGCTGTCCCGGGTCGACTAATCCACAAGTGGACCTTCGGCATACTTGCAAAAGCCATCTTTAAAAGTGAAGAGGGACAATAAAAACGAGAAACCCGGCCCGACAAAGTGAGGGACGAGGATTTTTAGCTTTGTGGACCAAGAACTCAACCCAGCTGCATCTGGTTTTTGCTTCTCATTTGGCCCATTTCTCACTGTGACTTTTAAGGAAGGGGGGCAAAGTCGAGTCGGGGCTCAAAGATCCGAAACCATCAGTCATACGGTCATAAAAGTATTCTGTGAAGGGGAAAGCCCTCGGTCATCTAAAATGACTGAGTATAGTGTAGTGTGTCTGCGTGTGTGTGTGTGTGTGTGTGTGTGTGTGTGTGTGTGTGTGTGTGTGTGTGTGTGTGTCAGATTTATAAAACGTTGCCGTAATCCTTCTGCTGACCTCTGAGTCTGCTTAGTCCCTCTCAGCACTCTGGATGCTGACTGGCCTTGTTTCATGCGATGTTCAATACTGCTTTATATGACACTTTGTTAATGGACCAGACCATTAATATCCTGTGTATCCAGGGGAGCCTAGGGAAAGTTTAAGCACAAAACCAAGTAAGTAAATAAACCAAGTCAGTGTGTCTTATCTAGCCATCGGTGTAGAAATGAGAAGATCATTTTGAAAAGGAAATAAAAAAAAGGGTTGATTGGATTTGACTTCTATATCTAAGGTATGTGTGTGTTGCTGGCATCCGTGCTTGTTTTGGATGAAGCTGAGGGAGAGGCAAGGATGAGTGGATAAGGATTGGATGGTGTGTGTGTGTGTTGGCATGCATATTTGTGAACTTGTGCATGGGTGGGAAGCTCTGTCTCCATTTATTTATTAAACAGTGTTTTTGCTGCATTAGTGAAATAAGCCACTGCCACTCAAGCTAAACCTCATCAAGCAAACCACTGTTCTTTAAAATTACAGGCATTCCTTCTTCTTAAGAATTAAAAAGGGGGAATTTTAACGATTTTGAGGTTCAACACACACACACACACACACACACACACACACACACACACACACACGCACACACACATGTAAGTGTTTATAGCCATGGACTCCCTCAGCTAAAATACACTCTATAACACACATGCATTGTGTGTAGAATTCACAAATACACACACTTAAACACACTAACACATAAACACACACACGCAACGCACGCGCCCACACACACACACACACACACACACACACACACACATACATGTAAACACACGCACACAACTATTGCTTTGGCAATCTGCCAGAGCACTCCTCAGGGGCCCTTGTCATTGTTCCTCATCTGGCCTCTATCAGTCCCTGGCCTGACAGCTTAATCTGTGTCATTCATTCTCTCAGATCAAAGACCCAAACTGCAATTTAAACTCATTACACCCACACGTAAAGTAAAGATACACATTAACATGCAGGTGCATGCATGTGCATATACAAAAATCACACATACATGCACACATGTACACATGAACATGCACAAGTCAGCTTCTCCTCTGGGTATTTGCATCAACCAACAGGTCAAGAAAGTGCCTATCACCAAAACAATTTGTCAAAAATGTCTTATTTGCCCATTTGTATTTCCCACAATATTTTCATGTGTAAATCTCATGAGAGAACTCTTGGTAAAATAGAATAAAATATTTTCTATTAGTACGCTTGAACTAGATTCTTGTAGCGGTACTTTTCCCACTGAAACCATTGAAGGTAAGTCATGCTGGGTATAGCTCATCTCATCTTTATGAAGCCGACAAAGTCTACGCCCAAAACATTAGCTACTTAGTTGGAACTATGCATGTTGTCTGATACGGTTTGTGTCACATTGGAAAAACATCAATCAAAAAGTAAAATACGACTCATAATGTCACCAATGCCACACAGTTTAAAAACAGCGCACATTATCAACTCAATAAATGACCTCTGACCGCTACGATGACCCAAGCACAGACAAAAAACCAAGCCAATAACCACGATAATGGGTTCTGCTCCCCTTCTGGCCAGAAGATAATTATATGACCACCCAGTTTGTCCAAACCAGACATAAACCTAAGCTACCATATGGTAGCATTTAATCTTTACATCAAATGCAAATAAAGAATGTTGTTGAGATACTGTGATAATCAAGTTGAGCGTACCATTATCTTTCCACACCATCGTGTAAATGACACAAAACATTTGAGTCTATGACTGTTTGTTTGAACTAAAAGGGTTTTGATCATGGGGGCACAGAACAGAGACCCAGATCACTGAGGTGACCCTGCATGTATGGCCCACCTGCAAAAACAATGGGGATTATAGGGGCACAGGGATCCCTTGCTGGCTGACCTTGCCCCTCTGACCCCCAGCTACCATTAGGCCCAGTAAATGAGAGAAAGAGAGCGCAGCAATTAGAGTCCCAGACAAAGGGGCAGGTAAGTGACCCCTGTGACCTGTTATTTCTGGTATTTGACCCCTCACAACTGGGTGCTGTGAAACACACTAATCATAGAAATGTATTTCAAGAAGAATTACTGTACATGGTAGGTCACGGAGGTCTTACCTGTTTAACCCTCCACTTTTGGTGTGGATTATTGCAATGGTGTGGAATTTTCTGTTTACATTTGTTGATTTTTGTAAACAGTTTTATTGCCTGTGGCCTATACAGCAAAAGTACATCTTTTATTTCCCATAATTACTATTCAGCGTTTTAATGTGTTTAAATTTAGCAATCTACTTCTACTTGTAGAAAGCATTGATCTGAGCTCCAACTTCATTTACTTCCAAATCCAATCAAACCATTTGAGATTCTGATCATTTATATTACAACAATCTTGCAAAAGAACAGACGATTTGGAAAGAACTCATGAACAATCTTCCCAAAAGTCGCCAAAAACATAAATATTACTCTATGTTTAGAACAAAACTTTCATCGCAGGCCTGTTCATCATCCTCACAAAATCAAAACATTGGCTGACTGATTCAATTGATGACAGGATAAATACAATGATCTTTTCAAGTGTTTTCAGAGATTTAGAAATGCACTTAATTGTCGTATTTCTCCCTTTCTTTCTTCTCTTCCTATATCTTTCTGTATTTTTCTCTCTCACTGTGTCTTTCTTTCCCACTCATCGTTTGTCCACTTGTTGTAGAAGGATCCAATTCTCATTTCTGACTAATAAGCTGTCAGAAAGCTGGCAGTCTCTAAATCAGCCTTTTACATTGACACAATCACACATCTGCATGTCACTAGCGTTACTAGCTAACAACTAATCCCTCATTAACAGGATTAAGAGAATCTCCCGTAAAGCTTTTTATGACACATACTGCAGCCCTGGAGAAGAAACCAAAGGAGAAAACCATGAGGTTTCTATAGATGAAGGAGAGGCCTTCGGTGTTTTATGGTCTGGAGGGCTGCCAGAAATCGGTGGGTGTTGGTGTGAAGAAGAGGGTGTCTGTAGAGACAGAGATAAAGAGCCGGATGGATGAAAAAAAGACCAATGGGGAACAGATTGTGAAATGTTCAAACATAAGGTTAAAGATTAGCAAAGTGTGGAATAACATTCTTCTGGTTTTTATTATTTTTGTTATTATTATTAATATATCATTATTGTAGCTCTTGCTGGAGTTGCATATGATTTGTCTGATTTGCTTGATCCAATAGGGATGAGTAATAATGGCATAATCTCAAGTAAAATTATAACACATTTATTCCTACATTTCCTAGCTTTTAATTTAACCTAATTATCATCATTCCAAACACATCCATACTGACTTTTTGTACTTTTTTTCTGAACCAGTCAAACTGGTCTGCAAATAATTTGTATGGCATTAAAGCCATTTATGGAAACCAAATCCAATTTCGTGTGTCTATTCCAATTTTCGGAACCCTTTCTATTTACACAGCCATAAAACTGAAGAGGCACGGTGTTTATTCCATGGACTCCGCGTGTGTGCATGGAAGCCGGTATGCATTCGCAAAATCAGCCGTGCACTGTTCATTTCCTGACAAGCATGTGGTTGAAAGGGAATTTAATAAAAGTGCCGCGGTATATCACGGTTCATTATCCATACTGTGGAGTTTATTAGTGGGTAATACTGTCTTGATTTATAAAAGGGATTCTGAGAATAATATACTGAGTCAGACAGGCATGTGGCGTGGTAAGATTTACCAAATTCAGCAAGTCACAGAGTCCCACTCGAGTCCCCTTAATGTCTGGTTCTTGTGTGAGAATTTGCTATCAACCTATAAGACCTTTAGACCTACCCTGAATTAAATTTTTACCTCTCAGGTTTCCTATAACTGGACTTCAAAGAGACATGTTAGATGGAATTATAACCGAAAACCTGGGTGGAAATGTAGATACTACTAATTTTCTTCCACTGGCATAAAGACGCCCTGACTGGTCTGTGTACTCGTGAGGATGCTGGTAGAGTTGGTATGCGCTGTGCGGCTGGTTTGCATTAACCACGTTGACGACTCCTTGAAAATCCGTCCACTCTCAAACACTCTTCACATGCTCTTTGACGTATCCTCGTGGAAGGGACAAATCTTTGTGCCACCAGGTTAAACAAACTTAATACCGTACGAAGCAATATTGTTTTAGTGTTGTTGCAATGCACCTATCAACCATGGTGTGGCTCTATGTACAAATAGAGTTTGTGCGTGGCTATGCGTAATGGTGTTGGATGCATGCGTTCCAGCCGAAGCGCGTCTGCACTTGGCAAGATAAGCCATTGACAGGTTGTTATTCTGGGGCGCACCTGATTGAGGAATAATAGCGCACTGCCACTTGGTAAAATCACACAGGCAGACACATGGACGGATCAAAAGATAACTCCTGCTCAATGGGAACATCAGATCATATTTTACATTAAACAGGCAGGCTAGACTTCGGAATTTCGGAATCTCGACTTTTTGGATTATTCAACGGCTATTTTTCCATCGAGAATGGATGTAGCCTAACTGCACAAAGGACGTGTGCCTCAAGGCAGTTATTTCGCACCGTGGATTCTTAAAATTGTTCGTTCTCAACAAGCTGTCAAGAAAGATGTCTTATTTGTGTCATAGCGGTTAAAATGCATTTATAAGGACGCATGCCAAAACCAATTACGCAAGAGGTCGTTTACATAATGCTCTACTCTTAAGACAAACGTATAATGACACATTTATATATCAAACCAATCTATTTTAGTTGTAAGAAATATGACTAGCTCAAAACAGCAGAGTTAATCAATTGCACTTGAAGGTCGCCTTCTACTTAAGATGCTGGTGTCAACCTGCGCGCTGTTTTTAGCGCTAATGCAGAGTGGAAGAGGTGAGTGAGCACAAATGCGCACGACAGAATTTCAGATATAAAAGAAACGTATATTATAATTTTTGCATTTTGTATTCTCGGAAATAAATTATCAACAGATTTAATTTAATCTCGATTCAGTACACTGTCTCCCTCTCAGCTGATAACCTATCTTATAGTTTATATATTTACAATAAGTTGGTACCAAAGGTCGTATATCTATCTGCTCTTAATCATATCTAATGGTACAGAATTGACCGAGCCTCCCCGCTATAATTAAGTTGTCGTTATAGACTATGTAAATGGAGAAGCTTGATGCTGGCCCTTTGGGAATAAAAGAACAAGATCCAATGTCAGAGCATCACAGCCAAAATGGCTTGTGAAATATTTATGCGGAACCAATGAGGATGGACTTATAAAACTTACATCAATGCCATGAATGACATGATGCTTGGAAAATGTTGTCAGTTCTTTTTATATGTTTGACACTTACCCCCTTAAACACAACAATCTTTCGTCCACCTGCCTCTCCTGTAGCTAAAATCTTAATTGAGTCTATATTAAAATTAAGGACCAAACCATTAACCTGTCAATGAACAGGGAAAGGGTTTTGATTCCAACTGCACATGCTCAGTTCGTTTATGGTCTATTCGTTTTTGGTGAAAACCAAAGACCACGTTTTGATAAGGCTTTTGTTCATCTTGTACTTTCCACCAATATCTATTCTCAAGTTTAGATCTCTCGTTTTTCTCCCTGTCAGCCTCCAGGTGTACAGACCGTGCCTGTAGCCCTCCTCTTGGTAACCTGGCCAGTGGACGGACCCTCACCACCCTCTCCTCCTCGACCTGCTGTGGGAATGACACCCACCAACACACCCCTTGCTCTTCTCCTCTCTCACCCCACCTGCCTTGCCCAAAGGACCACCACCCCCCGGAACACATGGCGGACGACCCCTTCCTTTTCCCAAACACCTGGTGGGCATCGAGTGTCGGTGCCGCCAGACAGGAGGAGGACGAGGAGGACGAGATGGACGAGATCCGTTTGGACTTGGAAGCACCGTTTTGTTTGACACACGCAGTTCTGTTGTTCCAATCGCCCCGGCCCGCGGCCATGGTGATGGAACGTTCCAGAGACTTTGGAGACAGTTGGGAGACCCTAAAGATGTTTGCGCTGAACTGCAGTTGGGAGTTTGGGATCCCTGATGACATCACCGAGCCAGGTTCTCCGTGCACCTCCCGGTATTCCAGTGTGGTGCCATGCAGTGGTGGGGAGGTGAGACGGCCATATCCCACAACACAGACATTCCTAAATTTCCCTAAAGGGAAAAACACACATTTGAGCTTATCACACAAACATGACACAATTACGGACAACATTTTGAGCACCCATGTTCCAGATAAACATGACAGATTCGGACAGTCTTAACTCTCTGTTTTGTCCCCCACTAGGTGATAGTGCGAACCATGGGCTCTAGTGGTGGTAAAGCGGTTGACCCTTACAGCCAAGAGATGCTGGCCCAGCTTACGATCACAAACCTCCGTATCAGACTCCTTAAGGCACAAGGATGCCCCTCACCGTCCCCCTTACCTTCCCTTTCCTCAACAGAACCTTCTATTGCCCCAATGGAAGAGAGTACCCCCTCCATTACCTCTTCAACCCCCCAGTCCGCCACAGAAACCAGGGCTAAATCGTCTTATGCCATTTACACTCTGCTGGCCAGGGGGACCTGTCTGTGTCATGGTCATGCTGAGATATGTGCACCTCACAGTAACAGCAGCCAAGATGCCCTGGAGAACGTCAACATGGTGAGTATTTTCACATGTATTCAGTGTGTGTGTGTGTGTGTGTGTGTGTGTGTGTGTGTGTGTGTGTGTGTCTTGCCTTCAATCTGGCTGTGTTTTGTTATCCAGCAAGACAGATGTCTGGAGGTCCTTCCACTTGACCTTGAACACTGATGCGAAACACAGCTTTAACTGCATTTCTATGGTAGCTTTACTGTTCTTTATAGCAGGTGTCTGGGTTTAGCATTTATTATCGCCACTGTATTTTCTGCAGGTGTCTGTCAGTCGGTGCGTGGCTAGAACTTGCAGTTGCAGGGGTTACAAAAGCACAGATTTATTGTATCTAGGAAGTGTGATTACATGTATCTGCAGGCATAAATCAACCAAGCACGCATGTGTTTGAATTCCAGTCTTTGGTGAAAAGGAAAGAGTATTTATATAGACACCTACGTGTGGAATATACACACTAGTGTCACACACACACACACACACACACACACACACACACACACACACGGAAACATCTGTAGAAAATGTACGATAATATTCTAAGGCTTAAAATCTTAAAATATCTTTACGTGCAGTGGCGCAGTAGCATTTTTTGAAGTGAGGGTGCGGCAAAAGACAAGTAACAAAGCCAAGTAACACCAGCTAACATTTCAACATGGAGGTGCAGCAGCACCTGCCGCACCCCATAGTTCCCGCGCCCTTGTTTGGGTGGGGTAACGGAAGCCGTTGTGTGTTTTGCAGGTGGCGGGCAGGTGTGTTTGTAGTCACCACACGGCCGGGGAACACTGCGAGAGGTGTACCCCGCTCTACAACGACCGTCCCTGGAGACCTGCCAACGGAAGCAGTGGGGAACCATATCCCTGCCAGAGTAAGTGGCTCAGTGACCAGGGTCAATAACACAGTGTCAAGGGCTCATTGGATCTCGCTGTGTAATAAACGCGGTCAATAAATGTCAACTGCTGGGTGTGTATTCGTTTCACTTTAGAACCCAATATGCTGTTACTGTAATCGACATAAACAGGCAGAAATAGGCCAAGATTCTCGTTGCGTGTTTAGAATACTCTTTCCTCCATTATCCTAAAGGACCTTTATCCAGCGTCATCTTAGAAACAGATGGTGATGAAAGGGGGAATGATTTTAAAAGCAGATGCAGCTCTCACATCTCTCAACTCCATCTCATCTCACTTTATCCAAGCCCTAAACGTTCTCCATTTCCAACCTCTCCATCATTTTCCTATGCTCTCCAACTTACCTCCCTTCCCCTCTCTCCCTCTCTCCCTCTCTCTCTCTCTCTCTCTCTCTCTCTCTCTCGCTCATCCACCTTTTTCTCTTCATCCATAACATCTGTCAGCCCCAGTCCTTTTGACATACTTCTCTCCCTCCTCTCTGGTCTCCAGAGTGTGAGTGCCACGGCCATGCGGACAGCTGTCACTTCTCCCAGCGGGCGTGGCTGTCCTCGGGGGCCACCAGCGGCGGCGTCTGTGACGACTGCCGCCACAACACGGTCGGGCGTCGGTGCCAGCGCTGTCGCCACGGTTACCACCGCCACCTGTCCGTCCCCATCACCTCCCCTCACACCTGCACACGTAAGAAAACAGGGAAAACAGGAGAAGATAGGTGTAACTGGTGCTTTTGTGCAGATTAAACTGGGAATAACATTTGTGTTTTAATTGAAAGGACAAAGCTTGAAAATGCCTTTGTTGCATAGTAAACTGCTGTATAGCTTATACTATGCATGTATCTAGGTACATAATCGTACCTTACTATTATTTATAAGGTTCAGGGGCATATATCTAGCTGTTGTCTCCACCTGCTGGTAGAACAGAGCCCGTGCATTTTTGGGAAGCAGCCGAGAGCATGGGATCACAATATTATTGAATACCACCACTCCTACCGAAATTGCTTTCTCCTTTTCTATTTATTCTGTTCTATTCTGTTTCCTCAGGTTGCTGGTGCAATCCACAGGGCTCATTGTCACCCCCCTCTGTTGGGGAGGGGCCATGGTGCCACCCTCGCAGCGGGCAGTGCCACTGCAGGCCTGGAGTTGGGGGTACAAGCTGCAGTCACTGCCTGTCAGGGTACTGGGGATTTGGAGAGGATGGGTGTAAACCCTGTGCCTGTCCACATAACTGTGACCCCACCACAGGACAATGCCTAAAAAGGTAAAAAGAAAAAAGAAAGAAAAAAAGAACATAAATAGGACACATACTTTGTTACAAGCAAATAAATCTCACATAATTACACAGAAACCAAACAAGTTACATTATATTATAAACATTAAGCAGACTTTCAAGAAGAATAGACAGAAGATCAATCAAAATCATTTTATCACATATAACACTCCAGGATCATTGAGACAACAAAGAAGCATGATTTGTAATACTGTTCATATGTAGCTCTGACGATATCTCTATTGTATTCCATTTGTAGCTTTGTAAGCTACGCAAATAACCAGGTATTCCACGTGCCCGTCGGTGGGAAGATTCCAGATTTGGATCATATGTTCACTAATGAAGGCGAGGCTGTGTGGTCAAAAGAACTGGCAGTTTCTACCTTACGTTACACAGGTAAGGGAAAAAACATAAATATTTTTAGGATCTTTTTTTTTTTTTTTTGCAGATGTGTTGGTTGGCTATAGGGTTTACAGATACCTTAAGTAGCTTGATATGCAGTCACAGCACCAAGTACTATTTGACCAAAACTTGTTGGCAAGTTCAATGTTTTGTCAGCTCTAGGTTTTAATGTTACTGATCATTTGAAAAATGTGTCAGTAAAACAAAAACCTGAAAAGAGTTATTTTTTATCAGCTCCTGAACAGTGTTCCCGTTTCTGTTTACAGGGAAGTGCAGCTGCAAAGAAAAAAAGTTGAGGGGTGTGTCAGACCTCTGTAAAACCAAACATGACTATGGTACGACAAACAGTTTAGAGATTAAATCTGCTAATACAGACACTTTGGAAAAAGGCTTGTACTGGAAATACATCATCGTCCATGTAATTAGAATGGATATAATTAAAAGCAGTGCCTGGCTCTTTTTTCATTGGGTCTGGGATACCCAAGATGACCAATCAATTGTTGACTAATCTGTTGGTAAGGTAGACGACACAAGGAACCTTTTTATTGTGAAGGGTTGGCTTTGTAAAATAGGAAAAATGGAAACCACAAATATATTTTAATACAATGACATACATGGGCTTATGTGTTCTACTCGTTCCTTATAGTTAGATCATTAAACTGTCCAAATGGGATTCATTGGTTTGGCTATAGTGTAACTGTCCTTCTTTATCCTTGGTTGTTTTGCAGTTATCAAGGCAAGCGTATTGTCAGCTCATGACAAAGGCAGCCATGCGGAGGTGAAGGTCAAAGTTCGTAAGGTCCTGCGTTCAGGGCAGGTGTCCCTCTCCCAAGGGACTCTCAGTCTCTACCCGCTGTCATGGACCAGCCTGGGCTGCACCTGCCCCATCTTGAACCCAGGTACCCTCACATCAAACACCCATCCCAGCCTCACAGGATAACAGCACTCTGTAAAAGCTGCTAAACTCTATTGAGACGTTATTGTTCACTGCGTGCACAGCAAGTTTCAGGACTCTTAAAAACGTTTTAAAACCATTTAATAATAATCTGTAGCGAAAGACCGTTTGTCCCATAACTTCCAATAACGATGTTAACTGAATTTTATTCAGTGGTCTAGGGATAATTATGTGCCGTTGTACAAACTACCAGTTCATCTGACGTTTGAGCAAATATAACATTATAGTTCTTTCAACTACACATCCATTTTTTTGGGTTACTCGAGGCAGTAATTAGGGTATGCCTGTACTTCAATCTAAGGCTAACATCTCATCTCTTTTTTTTTCCTTCTCTAGGTGTGGAGTACCTGCTGGCAGGCCCGGAGGAGGCTGAGACGGGACGCCTGTTGGTCACCATGCAGAGCGTTGTGGTTCCCTGGACCGCCCGGCTAGATGCTTACATGTCAGAGAGCCTAAAACTGGGCTGTCCATGATGTCCATGGGCTTTCTTGTTGAAAACGTGTCGTTCTTTAAAAAAAAAGGAGTAAAAAGCCATGGGGATAAGGTTAAGGATTGGTGTGATTCAGAAAGACATGGAGTGAGTGGACAAAAACCAATGGTCTGTTCTACCTTGACCATACAATAGATAAGCTATCATAACACCTGTGTCACAAACATCAACACAGAGGAAAACTACCTGAGCAAAAGGGAAAAAAATTAAACTTCCAAAATTAAATAACTGCTTTGCACCTCACAATTCAGAGACATTGTACCAGTGAGTTTGATGGCTTGGTGATCTGTTTTAGTATAATGCAGTGCAAACGACAGTGATCAGACATTATGACAATGTATTTCTACAAACTATGATACCAACAATATTGTATGCTGTGTTTAATGTATATATATATATAGATGTATATGTTGGGACATGATTTATTTTAATGCATATTTACAAGCAGTAAAAAAAACTTGAAGGCGAGTAACTACAGTTCAGTACTTCTGATTTTAATAAGGGCAGATTAAGATTAATAAATGTGAACTACATCAAATCTTAAACAATAGACTGGGTACAGCCAGTCAGAAGGGTGGGGAAAAGCAGAGCCTTAATTAATATAATAAGCCTTGTTCATTGGAAATTAAATAAAAAAGAACTGCACTGACATAGTGGTTTTTGTTATGCATTCAGATACATTTTCT
The DNA here is from genome assembly GCA_026901105.3 of Galaxias olidus. Taxonomy (NCBI): domain Eukaryota; kingdom Metazoa; phylum Chordata; class Actinopteri; order Galaxiiformes; family Galaxiidae; genus Galaxias; species Galaxias olidus. Next base: position 189,231 of record JAPMUY010002966.1, on the reverse strand, counting down.
GAGATGTTTAAAGGCGGAAGAGAGATTTATCATGGTTTTACAAACTTTCTTGACTTGAAAAGAGTTTGTTAGCAGAGGACAGATTCGTTTAAGAACAGGACACTGAACATTAAAAACTCCAACCTGCATATTGCTTGGCAAGTGAGCCATTATTAATATGACCAAGCCAATGTTAGATGTTTTCTTTACAGTGATGAATTAGCACCGCAAAAAATATTGCATAGACGTAAAATAGTAACATATTTTATTAGGTAAGCAGTTATTTATTTATTTATTTAACAATTATTTAAGGCTATAAATCAGATTTTAAAAAAGATGTCCTTAAATGCGATTGATTTGTTGATCTGTCTCATTCAACTAAAAATGAAACAGACCATAGGTAGCAGAATGTCTGACATATATTTCAGACAAGCATTTAGCTGAAACAAAGCGTACAAAGCTCATAATCAACTGTAAAGCTCACAAGGCTTAGTCCAACCATCACAACCTAGCAACCTGACCAGTATCATTACAGTAAAGAAAGCTTTCGTGCACATCTAGTGCGGCACATAACGTGTCAATCTGAAATGTGAAGTAGATAGCACGGTGATAGCATGGTGATTTTTGGTGTCTGTCCTCGTCCGAAAGCCTCCATGGCAACATAGTCTTCATGATCATCCCTGCAGGTTTTTTTCTAGGTGTACAACAAGTGCCATGAACATCAGAAGGTAAGAAATACAACCTATTTATTTCTCAGTGTTCTCCTTCCATGATTCATTGATTGCCCCTGCAGTTCTATTGACGGTCTGCTTACAGTGATCCATTGTAAAGAGCAGCTGCTTAATAGCATAGGCCAAGTCTCAGCCATGGTTGTTTTAACAGCAGAAGACAAGTGTCTAGGCCATCAAAAACACACACACGCACACGCGCGCGCGCGCGCGCACACGCACACGCGCACACACACACACACACACACACACACACACACACAGACAGCTGACCTCCCCATTGGACACTGACGTAGGCTGGGAGGTGCTTCACAGAGGGACTGTTGTTGAGGTTGAAGTGGTTGGTTTTCATTGTTCGTCTAGCTGGCAGCTTGGCTGTCTGTGGGAGCAGCACTGTCAGTGGTGGGAGCAGAACCAGGTTCCGATGCAGCGGCAGGGCTAGAGTCACTGTTAGCGTTTGAGTCTGCAGCAGGTGAGGCGGAGGCTGCAGTAGTGTCAGTCCCCTCCTTCGGGGTGCTCTCGGTTTCATCCTCCTGTGGGTAAAGATCAGGGTACTTCTGCATGCACTCCTGCATGCCACGGAAGTTGTCGATGCATTCGGAGCCCTTCACCTCCTCCTTGCTGTAGTGGAAGCAGGAGAACGCCTCCTTGAACTGTGTTCCACAGGGGCCACTGGCCATGCCACCCAAACATGGGCAGTTCCAGTTAATGTCTCCATTAGGCAGAATTAGTCCTGGAGGCGTTGACAAAGTGGCAACATTGGACAAAGATTACAACAATATATATATATATACAGTGCTGTGAAAAAGTATTTGCCCCCTTACAGATACTTATTGTTTTTGCACATTTGTCACACTTAAATGTTTCAGATTATCAAACATATTTTTATATCAGACAAAGATAACCTGAGTAAATACAAAAAGCTGTTTTTAAATGATGATTTCATTTATTAAGGGAAAAAAGCTATCCAAACCAACCTGGCCCTATGTGAAAAAGTAATTGCCCCCTAAACCTAATAATTGGTTGTGCCACCCTTGGTGGCAACAACTGCAATCAAGCGTTTGCGATAACTGGCAATGAGTCTTTCACATCGCTGTGGAGGAATTTTGGCCCACTCTTCTTTGCAGAATTGTTTGAATTCAGCCACATTGGAGGGTTTTTGAGCATGAACGGCCTGTTTAAAGGTCATGCCACAGCATCTCAATCGGATTTAAGTCTGGACTTTGACTAGGCCACTCCAAAACCTTCATTTTGGGTTTTTTGAGCCATTCAGAGGTGGACTTGCCGGTGTGCTTCAGATCATTGTCCTGCTGCTTAACCCAAGTGCCCTTGAGCTTAAGGTCACGAACTAATGGCCGGACATTCTCCTTCAGGATTTTCTGGTTGAGAGCAGAATTCATGGTTCCATCAATTTCGGCAAGTCGCCCAGGTTCTGAAGCAGCAAAGCAGCCCCAGACCATCACACTACCACCACCATGTTTGACTGTCGGTATGATGTTCTTTTCCTGAAATGCTGTGTTAGATTTACGCCAGATGTAACGGGACGCACACTTTCCAAAAAGTTACACTTTTGTCTCGTCAGTCCACAGAATATTTTCCCAAGTCTTGGGGATCATCAAGATGTTTTTTGGCAAATGTGAGACGGGCCTTTGAGTTCTTTCTGGTCAGCAGTGGTTTTCGCCTTGGAACTCTCCCATGGATACCATGTTTGCCCAGTCTCTTTCTTATTGTTGAATCATGAACACAGACCTTAACTGAGGCAAGTGAGGCCTGCGGTGCTTTAGATGTTGTTCTGGGTTCTTTTGTGACCTCCTGGATGAGTCGATGCGCTCTTGGAGTAATTTTGGTAGGCCGGCCACTCCTGGGAAGGTTCACCACTGTTCCATGTTTTCTTCATTTGTGGATAATGGCTCTCACTGTGGTTTGCTGGAGTCCCAAAGCCTTAGACATGGCTTTGTAACCCTTTCCAGACTGATAGATGTCAATGACTTTGTTTCTCATCTGTTCTTGAATTTCTTCAGATCGGGGCATGATGTGTTTCTTTTTGAGATCTTTTAGCCTACTTCATGTTGTCAGACAGGTTCTATTTAAGTGATTTCTTGATTTTACAGTTCTGGCAGTAATCAGGCCTCGGTGTGGCTAATGAAATTGAACTCAGCTGTCCCAAAAATGTGGTTAATATCAGCTAATTCATGATTTAACAAGGGGGGGCAATTACTTTTTCACATAGGGCCAGGTTGGTTTGGATAGCTTTTTTCCCTTAATACATGAAATCATCATTTAAAAACAATTTTTTGTATTTACTCAGGTTATCTTTGTCTGATATAAAAATGTGTTTCATAATCTGAAACATTTAAGTGTGACAAATGTGCAAAAACAATAAGTATCTGTAAGGGGGCAAATACTTTTGCACAGCACTGTATATATTTTTTATTTAACCAATAAACAAGTTCACTTGGTCTGATTATAATTTTGTATCAATGCATTATAGACTCAAGACTACTAACCATGGTCTTCGTAAGGATCATTGGGATCATCTTCAATAAGTTCAGCATTGCTGGGTGTCTCATGGTCTTCCTTAGTAACAAAGATTATACGGTCTTTACCTGGCAAGAAGAGAAAAAGGTTAAGGAAGACATCTCAATACATTAACTAAAGCAGGACCATTTGTATACTTTAAAGTCAATACTTGCAGCTAAAAATGGCCTAATTGCTAAAGCAAAAAACATATACTGACTATATGTCCCATACTTTATTTATGATAAATATAGAAGTTGTGTGGAACCACCTGATAGGCTGCAGTCCACCTTGGTTAGTAAGCAGGGTCCTCATTAAACAGACCTTAGATGACCTGCAGTTTGGCGACTTGCCAAAAACAGACCCCTCCCTCCCTCTACCCGCCCCTCCAAGCTAGCCAAAACGAGCAAGCATGCTAGATATTCTGAAATACAGTTTTCAATCATTAATCCAACAATGTATTATCTCCATAGCTAACATTACCAATTTGCCTTCATTGCAAATAAAATCCTCATAAATATTTGCTGATAAATATATGCAAAATTGTTCAACGAAGCAGCTGCTGACGACAGTCTTGTTAGCCTGGTTCGCTCAATGACATTGTGAATCGAATGAATGAACAGGAAAAGTTGTAAAATAAGTTGCTTACCTTCTTGTTTGCAATAGGACATGACTACCTATGCGTAAAAGAGTGTGTTTGGTTATTATACTTTTCAATAAAAAATAAAAAGGTTGTATTACAACGTTATAAATAATTACGACTAGCTGGCGGCTACCTTGCTATCTTCCGCTGATTTAATGACAAACCGGTGTCGTAGACCTCTGCGTTACCTCTGACCTCTCAATCCTTCAATCCCATGGCGCAGAAGGATGACGTCAGCACATGACACTGGTTTCATTTCCCTCCCACCAACAATCTTGTGTAAGTGTCCGAGAAACAGAAAGCTCTGTCTGAAGTCACAATGTCCCTGCTAAGATTATGTGCTTCGACAAACAAATATATTTCGTTTAAAGTTTTACTGACTGAATCGGCATTCACAAGATGCTCGCGGGCAGCTAGTGGCTCAGTAAAGGACAAGGAGCCTTTGCGGAAGGCAAAAACTCCCCAGGGTCGTTTTGACACGACCGAGGAGAAGAAGGATGTTCTGGAGAGGTTCCCTGAAGATGTGAATCCGAACACTAAGGAAAAAGGCGGCCCTAGAGGTCCTGAGCCAACACGCTATGGTGATTGGGAAAGGAAGGGACGCTGTGTGGACTTTTAAGGGCTCCATTTGTCCTGCCATGGGCGCAAGCCCCTTACACTGACTAACATCTAACAAACTAGAAACAGACGTCAACAGAATCAAACTACAAAAGGAAGTAAGAAGAAATCTGTAGACCTGTTCCAATGTGGCATCGCCTTCCATGATTGGACATTTGGATTGCCTATAGGGTCAGACACAGGTCAATTTGCTGGACAGTTGCCTGGGCGTCTTTGTACTTCTGTGGGGGTTAGGAAATCTTCTTTGTCACTATGTGAGTTATTCATAGATAACTTCTCCTTAGTTTAAGTGCATGACACAATAAAACTATTAAAGAAAATGTATAGTCCTCGTTCTCTTTTTGTGAATGCCATGTGACAAGGCAGGTTTCTAGTTTACATCAGGATCTTCCAAACTTGACCTTACATTAATAGCAAAGTTAGTAACGTTCTAATTTCATTTTAATTTGGCTTTTGTTCAAGCAGTTTAGTATTTTTGCACTAGCAACCCTACTTTGGCGAAGGCCTACAACTCTAATAATCATATATCTATTAGATTCATGCTCAAGTGAAAAAATAAATGTTGAAGTAATTTCGTATCATAGGATCTACTTCTCCTTCCGCCCTGTCTCGTCCCTCCATGTATTGCCACGCGTTTCAGTCAGTTGCAACTACGAGACAGCTCTGTTGTTGTGGCTATATGGCGTTTCTAACAGGCAGACAAAACCAAAGTCAAAATTACTGTATCTTTTGTGGTTCAGCGTTCACTTAAGGGTATTTGATTAGCCCAGATGTTAAGTTGAAATGTTTGAAGCTTGACAAATCTAGTAGTTGAACTGAACATTTGTGGAACATTGTAGAACAATTTAACAGGTTTCATAATTGCAATAATTTTGTCAATTTATTTAAAACTGATGTTATGACTTTCAAATAAATTGTTTTATGACCGCATTTACCTATTTTAACAGTAGAAATCACAAAGACATCCCCATTTTTATATACACAAGAAGACTTTCAAAAGTATCGGTATCAGGATACTTGACACAATATAGCTTGGTATCCGATTGGAAGAAAAAAATCTGTGGTATCGCCCATCCCTATTTCCCAGTGGCTGTGTGTCTACATTTAATCACGTGCACTTCCAGCTTGCTCGTCAAGACCCCTGCCGCCTGAAAACTGCTATGGCACCTTTCAATTGTCGTAATCTCTGCCATAAAGACTTTTAATCTCCACCCACTTCTCAAAAGATCCATAGAAACGAAAGAGGGACTCTGTGTTACTCAAATGCATCTCCATCTGCCCAAAGGAAGTTTCTTGCACCTATATTCTATCAAAACTGCAAGGCCAAGTTATAGACAGTGTTTTGTTGTTTGTTACAACAAACAGACCCATGTGTCCTGAATGAATAGACAATTAAATCAGTTAGATGTTTTGTTTGTTCAGGTTTGTAATCATGGAGATGTGAAGTTTTTATTTTCACATTTTCATTAAATGCCTAGCCACTGACAACGGGGCTTTAGAGACTTGTAGTCATTAGCCTTGAGCCTTGGTTTAGAAGCCTTGCAGGGGTCCATGCAAGAATTAGACGATCTCACAAGATGTGGTCAGGCATAGATGTTTACAAACGCCTGCACGCATCAGAGTATTGTGTATCTTATTTGTCTTTATGCACAGGTTGAGCCTATCTCAAAATGATGAACGCTCAGATCTTTTAAGACCAGCACTTGAATATTTTGTAATGAATGCAGTTAATTTTTTTTTTTTTACTTTTTTGGGAGGCATTTATGCTTTATTGTTAGACAGGACAGGAAAGTTGGGAGAGAGAATTGGAGACATGCAGCAGAAAGGCCCGGGCCAGAATTGAACCCAGACCACAGCGTCAAGGACCAGTCTTTTATGGTGTGTCTTAGCCCAATGAGCCACCAGGCACCCCATCACTGCAGTTCTAAGTAAACAAATTCAATTATGTTTTCAATTAGTTTATTATTTTAATCATACAGCGAACGGCATAGTGTGGACAGAGGTCAATGGCCGCTGATAAATGCTGGTCTGTATTGATGAGTCACGTCTACCTTTTCAGTTCATGATCTGAAAAAAAAAAATATATATATTGAAGGGACAACAGTAAAAGTGAAGTAAACTGCAATACTTGGGGTTGTAAACAGGGATTGTAGCTGTATTTGTATGTGTCCACTGACCGAATCCATCCACTGAATGTAGGCGGACACGCGGGTGAAGACGGTAGGTTTCTTTGGGGCGTTGCAGCCCAGACCAGACACAAAACTGGCAATGCCGTGGACGTGGTACTTGCCATTCACCTGACAGTTCAGAGGGCCACCAGAATCACCCTGGAACGAAAGAGACCTATCATAAACCCAAGGTTTTTTCATAGGTTCTAAAAAGCTGAACAATAAGTCGTGCTTGAGATGTTAATAGGCTCTAACGTGTCTTGAGCAAGGGAGATTCCTTTTTGACAGAGGAGATACATGCTTTGAGTTCTGAATTATTACATAATGTAAATGGCTAACCTTTTTTTAATGTTATTCTACTCTATGTACCATAGCATATGCCACCTAAGTAACACTCACATTGCATCCAGACTCATGGCCACCGCCAGCACAGACCATGGTAGTCTTGACAGTGCTGCCCCACCAGCCAGAGCTGGTGCAGGTCTGATGGTCCACCAGTGGCAGGTAGGCCTGCTTCAGCTGAGCAGACAGAGGTCCACCAGCTAGTAAGTGAAAATAGAGAGAAAGGTAGGGAATGGACAATAATTAATTGTCTGGAATGGAGGTGATTTATTCACTGTACACCTTTCAACAAAACGTAAGTTATCCAATTCTGTTGCTAACTGTATTTGATTAAGCATGGTCATGAGATTGTGTGTTCTGAATGTTTTTTTGTGTGGAAATAATTAAATGTATTAATTTGTATTATTTTCATGCAATAGAGAATTTGTTCTCATTATTCCTGTGTGCGTCCCATGCCGTACTCACTGGAAGTGCGTCCCCAGCCGGTGATGTAGCAGGGGTTGTTGTTGGGCAGGATCTGACCAGAGGGAGGCAGAGAGCCTAGTTGGACCTTAGAGTTGAGAGAGGCACTGGAGGACAGCTGGAGCAGGGCAATGTCATACCTGATAAAGAACAAAGGAAATATAACAAAAAATATATGTAATAAAATAAATAAAATAATGAATAATAAAAAATTAAACAAATATAAATATTTATTCTATAGATGCAATTAAAACTTGTAGCCTACTAGATACATAACATGGTGAGATAATGACGAACACAATCATAAATATGATTAAAAATTACAAAGATATTTTTATTCTAGATTATTTTTTTTATCAAAAATTTCGCTTTAATAATTCCATGAGCATGCTTCAGAGCCAAGGAAGGGCAGTCATATGATCATCTCACCCAGAGGCGACGCTGTTGGAGTTCCATCCGGGGTGGATGTGGACGCGGCTCACGGTCATGATCTGCTCGCTTACCTCGTTCTTGTTCAAATCGTGATCACCGAGGATCACGCGCCAAGTCCTAGCGCTGTTGTTCACAGGAGACAGGGAGTATGCATTAAACACTACCGGTTCTTTTTTAAAGACAATCTAAAAAAAAATTTTGTTTCTTGGTGTGATACATGTCAGTGTCAATAAACACCCGATGCAGTTCCAGTTTTTTACAGACAATGAGGATTTGTTTTTTGCAGTGATTATTTGCAGAGTCGGTTAACACGCAACACAGGGTTTTAAAGACAATGGTGACTGGTGATTTTTGTTAGTCAGCTGTTTTCCTAATGTCACCTGTCGACGCAGTGAGCAGCAGTCATCACCCATCCAGCCCTGATCAGTGTTCCTCCACAGGTGTGGTAGTAGGAGCCTCCAGACAGGTACTGCAAAGAGATCTGAAGAGAAACATCCATCCATCCATTAGCTTTACCGCTTATCCTTTGCAGGGTCGTGGGGGGGCTGGAGCCCATCCCAGCCGACACAGGGCGAGAGGCAGGGTAATTTTTAAGGGCAAGTAAAAGTGTCCTACCAATATTTTCTCAAAAGTATCTAATGCTATAATACTGTACATCGCTCTTAAGTGGTCCCAGATGGAATACATATATATACTTTTATTATATGTTCATATCTAAATTAGGTTGTTCTTAGTCTGTTCCAGTACCTGCCAGGGCCAGGAGTTGGCTTGGGCCACCTCACCACCCACTACTCTCCCATCGAGACTGTCCTCCATGTACCTGGGCTCAGGTCTCAGCTCAGCCAGCACTATGGATAGGACAACAAGTGTTTAACATTCAGTGCTCAATGAAGGATCCATCCATACAAAACAGGTTCAAACACACGATCATTACAGAACATGTCAATGTGACCTATTGTATAGTGGTGTATTTCAGTTGAGGAAAACGTGGCACAGAGAACAGATCGAAAAATTTCCATTGAGGCATGGACAGGATTTGTGATGAACATAGAGAGAGAGGGAGAGAAAGAGAGAGAGAGTGTATGGACAGATGATGCACCGATGATGATGGTAAATGTACTGTATGTGTAAGAAACAACTGACTACAGTGTGTAATAACTGTTCTTACCCAAGGCTGCTAGAGTGGTCAACACAAGAAGTCTCAGCATGGTTGCTGTCAGCTGTAGTCAAAAAAACGATTGATACAGTGTTTTCATTGTGACTCTTTTATACATTTCCGAAGGCCTTCAGCCTATTTCTGGACGACTGTATCTCCATGTCCCAGCAGCCAACTAGCCACCTGTGGTCTGTCTCACGATACTGTCCTAGTTTACCAAACAACTCAGCCTCTATTCTCTTAATGGCTGTGCTACAGTTTGACTTCGTTAACTATCTCTATTTGTTTCCTTTTCATTTATTTATTTCACACATTTATGAAATAGCAATTATTTACATTTATCAAAATGTTACAATATACTTTAATGTTGTTAGGGTACACACTATTTTGGTTATTTGTTTTTCTCTCCTGAGGGTCATGTTGAAGATGAATATCTGTTACTTGTGACTTTATTTATTCTATTCTATTCTATTCTATTCTGTTCTATTCTATTCTAATAAGCCAGGAAACAGGGTCAACTTCAAAGTTTTGGTTGCCTGCTTATTTCTTTGATGTGTAAGTAAGCATGAGAGGGTGTGTGAAAGTTGGAAGGTCCATTTGATTAATGAAACACTTAATACAAGGTTCATAGTTTTTCTTAGTTCTCCAGGAATCCACAAACTGATGTAACCAGCCGCAATCACGCAATTTGTCTTGGAAAAAATAAAAACATAAGAATATCATATATGTAGATATTTAAATATTTATATAAATAATCTTTACTAAGTTTCAACAGTTTATGTCAATGCTTAAATGAAACAGAACAAATTCATTTTTGTATATCACTAGATGGAGCTAAAACCTAACAAACAACATGTCATATCGCCTGTTCCTAATCTTCTGTTATTTGTTCTGAAATCAAAATGTACCTCACTAGGGGTTCTAGCATATTATTATTATAGTCAAACAGCACTTCATTTCAAAACAATTCAAGACAGACTCAGACTCCCATAAATAATACAAATTTCAAAAATATGTCAATGCATCCACCATGGTATTTTTGTCAAAGAAACATTTGCAATATCATACTCCCTAATAATATGAAGAGACACCCACACTTGTTCTCTCTGTCTGTCTCTGTATCTCTTTCTCTATACCTCTCTCTCACTTTCTCCACCTATATGTCTGTCTTATAAACACACACACAGAGACACAATTTGACCAACACAAACTGTTTTGTAGTGTGAGAACAGAGTTTAAGTTGATTTCTCTTCTAGGTTCCAGCTTGAACTCTTTGACATTGAGAACAGATTAGTTTATTATACACCAAAGTCCTGTCAATCAAAAGAATATCGTATTAAAGGTCTTTTTCACAAGCCATTTACTGGTTCTCAGCCGTCTTGGCTACTGATAGCTACAACAATAGACCCCTGGACAAAAGGGAGGTCCACAAAGCCACCATCTTTTATACGTTTCCTTAATTAGAATGGAAGTCATTAAAAGTGTCTGGATTTTGGATTATTATCAGGCCCATTACAGAGATAGATGAGTGGACTGGTAATTGAGCCGGCCCTTCAACAAAGCAGAATGTTCTGGAACAACAGGGCTCTGATTGGTTCTCATGGAATGTCTGGTGCCGAGTCGCCTGTTCTCCTTGTTTTTCCCAATTTCTGCTCGCAGAGAGGCTGAGGCATAAATCAAATAACAAGATCAAAGAAAGGAAGTGATGGGGATGTTTTAATTAAAGATGTTTGTTGGTGATAGAACTCTTCCTCGAGTTCGTGAAGAGTCAACTCGGTTCCCATAAAGATGTCTCCCATTGAGTCGGAAATAGAGGTTCCCAATATTAACAGGGTGCACTGATTGGACACACGATTAGAAAGTCTGATTCGGGTTATCAGCGTGCAACTGTTGATTACACCAAGGCGACAGTGAGAGTTTGAGACAACCGTTTATCTGTTGTTAGGGAAACAATTACAACCCTAATTAAAGATGACCTATCTTTGCTGTAGGTTGACTGTCCCACACAGCATTTCAGTTCTATTCAATTCATCCTTATCTCACAAAAGTGCGAAGTTGAACTGTTTTGATAGTGTCGTGTACTTCCCTGTTTAGAGTGAAGGCCCGGCCATCACAAAATCACAAATATTATGGCATCACAGACAATGGTACACATGCAAGGATTTACGGTACTCACAACTCACCATGATCTTGCATGGATTTTTTTCAAAGCACCCACTTAAGCACTCCCTGTGGCCTCTTTCATGAATAATGCCTGAAGTTCTGAACCCAGGAACCCTGAATTTTAAGTTTTTGTTTAGGCTAAAACATATTCCTCCCACTGTCTCCTGGCTGTTGTTCTCTTGTTTCTCTCTGCCTTGCAGCGTTTGTTATCTGACTATTCTCTTCTTCGCTTTCATCCCCACCAGTCAGAGCACTTCATCCACACTACAAGAAAACATCAGAAATGCTGCAAACTCAAATAATAATAAATAAATAAAAAACCAGAGCATGTTTTATTCTGCTTCCATTGGTGGTAATGCCTGACTGTCATTATATTAAACATGATTTCCTTCAGTCATCATCCTTTAAATCTCACAATTACCATGTACTGTATTTCAATTTGAATGCATGAATGCTGTGATAAGTAAAATCTAGTTGTGAATAATTTCATGACAAAATAGTCAACATTTTGATAACGGAAGACTAATCTATGCAGAGGTTCAAATGCAAACTTTCCAATTAAAACAGATATGTGAAATTCAAAACTAGAAAGTATCAAATTCCAATTTCCTCCTAAATGTCTTGTGAAACTTCTGACAGAATCTTTTAGCGTCTTTACAGTAAATGGCCCTGTGATGATAAACGGTCGACTGGGATGCAGTCAGTGCTGCTGTAAGTTATTGCAAACAGTGTCTCTAACTCAAACAGTGCCCACTGGGGACTCTCTGTGTATCATTAATGGTTTTCCTGCGAGCGGTACAGAAGCAGTCGAGACACATCAATTCCGCTATGCATCCTGCTGAGGTGACAGTGGAGATACTGATCCACTAGGCTATTTGCAACCTTTAATTGCAATTATACCACAATGGAAACAAATCAATAGTCCGCTTTTAGTATATAGCTCCATCTCCCCCTCACAGTGTGTCCTTCCACCTCCTCATATAACTCACCATCATCCCCCATTTTATTTCTCTTTCTTTATGCTCCTTTATCTTTTAAAGATTCTGAAAAGTATAATAAAGGTTACATGGAAATAGAACATTCAACTAGCGTACATTACGCAGTGAAAAAAAACACACAAATTACCAGGCAAAATCTATAAACCTTCTCACTCTCTATGTCTCCTACTGTGTATGTATTCATGTGAGTAGCGCCATGCCTTTGCGGGGGAGATGAGTGTCGGGTCAAAGATGATGACTTGCTGTAGTTTCGTAGACTATCAATAGCACATCTGTCTTCTGGGGCCTAACTGTCTTTACAGCATCTGGCCGCCTCGCTTGTCTCTTAGAACACTTCCCCCCTGCTGCCCTAAAACTCCATGTTCTTCCCTGGACTGAGCTGGGAACTTAGTCTGGGCTGGCCTCTCAGGCCCAGGTAATAGACTAACCAGGCTGTTCTCCAATGACATCTAAAGCTGTAAATATTATAACAATGTGGCACGCGGTGAAGCTAAAGTCTAATATTTGTAAATAATGTGGTATAATATACCATACTTAGGGAATAAAGAACCTTGAGATTTATTATGAATTATAATGAACTTCATCTTACCAAAGTGTGTTTTATATAAGCAGCCCAACCACTTTTTTTTTTTACAAACTTCTGAGTTATAATAGGATTATATATATTAGGAGGCTCTCTTGGAATTTTGCTTAGTTTGTGTACTGTGCAAACATTTTTAATATTAAATATGTTTTAGGGTAGAACATTTTTATTATTTCTTTCAGACTAATTATTCCCAAGGAGCGGTGACAAACTAAATATCAATCCAGTGTTTTTAGTTTTTTTTTTAATTAAGAACACAGTGTGAATAGTAAGAATGAGAAAAAAGACTATCTAATTTTCAAATCAATTTCAGAAGGTTTTAAATACATTCAAATGCACTAGAAACTCTTTTTATGAACATAGAGAAGGTTGAGAATGCATGTTTACATACTTGGCAACATGAGGTGGGTGCAACACATTGGCACCCTTACTGTGAGTCCCCCTATTGCGTAAAGTGCTTTGGGTGCCTTGACAAAGTACTGAATGAAATGCAATTCATAATAATATTATATTATATATTATGATATCATACCTACTCATACCAACAAAGAATACAAACATCGAGAAGAACCACTGAGATTGGTTCTGAGTATTCTAGTGCAGTTCTGGCATTCAACAAAATCATTGTTTTCTCGATCCGTTGTGTAATCCATCAATCACGCTTTGACATTTTGCTGTACTTTAAGAGAGACAGCGGCGGTATGTGTGCTCCATTGGTCTGTGTTAGATGAAGCCCTATACTGCATTAGTTACACACATCAGTAATGAGAACTCAACAAGAAAAAGTCTGTGTTTTCTGTAAGCTTTAAAATAATTTTTAAGACATTTATAAGGATTGATACTGTTGTGAAGAACACAGTTCACTTCAGTCTGAACATTTTAGTGAGTGAATTCAGCTGCTGAGGGAAAATCACAAATGGCTAATTGGTACTTAAAGGCAACAACAATAGCCATATCATGTACACCTATTTATCTCAAATATTTGAACAACAAAATAAGTGGACATTACACGTTCATCAGTAGTTTATGCTTATTGTGTGAGAACAACACAAAAAACACAGACAGGAAAAAAAAAGCCTGCTGGATCATTGAAATGCTCATTAAGTTAAACATTGCGCTTCATATTACTAACAATCAGGTCTAGAGCTATTTTTACTGGACAGGTAACCAGCATTCAAAACCAATAAACTAATGAATGAGAGGGTCAGAAATATCACAGATTGATTGACACCTCAAAGCACTGGTGTTTTTAGCGGTCAAACAATTAAAACATTAACTCAAATGGTTTGATATTTTTAGTCCAAAAACTGCAACATAGGCTCTCATGCCTATATGGAGAGGGTGAGATGTAGTAATGAATTAAAGTGACAGAAGCTATCTTCTAGCTGCATATATGTTACCCTAGCATTAACAAAGCAAGGCTCCCTGGGTAATTACCTAAGGGACCAGGGCCCGGCAATAAAATAAATATACATAAAATATACATGTACAGGGTTGTAAACTTGCCACAGAACATTAGGACTGCATGATCACCCCTTGCAACACAGCATTTTACTGTGATAAGTGTTATTTGACCAAGGAGGTGTACTTACTGTAATATCCAAGCAAACTTTTTCTGTGGAATACATATACATACATACTTGATACTTACAAATATACACACAAACACATAATCATAATAATCACACACACACAAACAGCATACCTGTGGTAAGGGGAAGACTTGTCTGATAGTATCTACACTAAAAATGTTATGTATGTTATGTAAAGTTCACATACACCTACATACACATCATACACATCTATTCATCCATACTGTTTAATATTCTGTTTATTGCTGTCAAACAAATACCTATCCACCAACCCAGCCACACCAAGTCTGTCTCCTGGTAATTTTATAAAGCAGAGCCAAAACAACAGTTGCTAACAGATGGTTGGGTGTCTTTGATCCGGGAGCTAGTTTTGAGAGAGCGAGTGAGCGAGTGAAAGAGAGAGAGAGAGAGAGAGAGAGAGAGAGAGAGAGAGAGAGAGAGAGAGAGAGAGAGAGAGAGAGAGAGAGAGAGAGAGAGAGAGAGAGAGAGGGAGACAGGCCAGCTCAAACCCACACAAGGTCAAGTACCTCTTGCCACCTTGCGCATGGCAGGCCAAACGATAACTAAAAGAACCTGACAGTCCACAGGGAGCTGAGGATGTATTCATCGGCTGTGCCAGCTCGCCTACGAGTCTGTTGGCACACCAAAGGGCCCTGGCTGACAGAGGGAACGATCTACATGCATGTCCTGCCAGCGGCTGAGAAGAAAGGGCAGAAGAGAGGGTGAGAAGAAGCAACGAGCAGCCAGTGTCATCTCTGTGAAATATTAAAGGAGACCCCGTATTCACTCCGTGCATCAACTTAACTTCCGGGTTGGGAGGAATAATATAACAATTGTCTCATCACTTCCTCATCTATTCAGTTGCTAAATTGTATTGGATAATAATATATAATATGATTAATTTAGTATTTTAATACTCTACGGGATGTACATTGTTGAATAAATTGTTGTATTCTTTTGAGTGTCACTATAATGTGCTTATTATGTGTTTGGCCAGGTCTCTGTTGTAACATTTATTTTGAATCTAATTGAGACTTACCTGGTAAAATAAAGGGACATTAGAAATATAAATAAACAACACTGAGGTGCTCAATTAAAATCAACCAACTATAAGGCATCATTGGTGGAAATGCTTGTTTGCAAAATTACTACAGTGACATGCATGGTAGTACTCCTATTTTTCATTGTAGGTTTATTGCGTGAGTTGGGAGGACTCAGGAATACACACTGTTTAACGACAATAGAAGTACATGTATGAAGTCCAGCTCATTCAAAATATGTCCAGACAATAGCCTCTCAACTCCACACTCCAAATGCCTTTATCAGGTTTTATAATTACTGTCTCTCTTCAACATGCCATCAGTTTATTAAGTTATCTCAATTGACCCACCACATTCAGTAGCTTGCTGGACTCTTCAGAGCAGCATGGTCATTGGATTTATGGAATTCATTAGTTTGCCAATTTTAATGTTCACTTGCAACACAAGACACATTTCACACCATAGTAAAATATTGTTCATGACAGCTCAACATTATGAAAATATGAGGCATGAAAAGTTCAACACTATTCTGTACATAACTGCCTGTGGTTACCACGATTGTATTGCAGTTCTACATCACGTTTCCATTCAGTTTACCAAACAAGCAATGAGTATTATATGGTCATATTTAGGTTAATTAAAACCAATACGATGCTAAATCGTAATAATAATATCAGAAAACGGTCACAGAAATAGAGAGAGCTGTTAAATTTAAAATCTAGACAAAATTTTGCCTTGTTTGCGGTAATACTGAGGTCTAGTTCAGATCTAATAACATGAGATATTGTACGTTTTATGTAAAGTTTTGTTTGAATGCATGAGTTAATTACTATGTCTGTTAGATGTGTCAATGCAGAAATCCCACAAGCTCACAGCTGATCAATAATATATGTTGATTTTATAGATGACTGCGGCACAGTCACAGTCAATACCACGACAAATGGGGATTATGGACGTATCATGAGCAATTTCATGGGTGAGTTACTCTTGCCTCTTGGCAATAGGGTTTCTATGACAGATTTGGCACCAGCAGTCTAGCGTCACATCTCTGCACGCTGCTGTCTCCTTGGCTCTCTGATTCCCTGTCTTTGACATGGTTTGGTCATACTTCATTCCAGTCACTAAACAAAATAGTTTTTTTATGTAGACTATCTTTATGATGGTATGCAGTCATCTTTTGATTTAAATTAAAATCCCTGTGTCAGCAATAATGAACAAATGTGTCTGCATGTTTATTATAGGCTACCCGCCCGTATCGCTACGGATCGTTGTTTTCAAGCTGGTCAATCAAGGCTCCCTATCCATGTTACATATTTGCAGTCTCTTTCCCAAAGAAAACCACGAGTAAGGAAACCAGAATACGACTCGTGCGGTTTGAAGCTGTAACGGACTTCGTCACCCGATGTAAAACACGTGCCGTCCAATCCATGCTTCTGTTAGGGGCGAAATTAATTGATCTGCAAGACACATACCGACATCTTTGGAGGTTTCTTATGAAGACTTCTCTTGCACGTTGATGTTATCACATTTTGAATTGGCCTTTCGTGCACAATTTGAAACAAGAACAAGACCTGAATTATAGCGAAACCCTGAAGAAAATACGGAGCTATCAATCTGCATTGTTGCCGTGCGGCTTATACGAAGAAGGGTATGGATGCATAGGCTACAATACAGACACCGGACACTTCATAGAATCATGTATTATAACTGACTCTAATGCAGATGCGCAGTTTCTACTGATACCCAGTGGACTACTTTTTTATGTTAGTATCTCTAACTGTGAAAGAATACCAGTAGTGGGCTTTAAAGAAGCAGTGTGTATGGATGTGCTGCCTATATAGCACAACCCACAGCCTTTTGGATAGTATGCTTTGCCTTTACACAGGGCTATAGCCCATTGACCATTGTTAGTCATCCCTCACTGTGTCAGTACACTGCCATTCGCTTTTTATCTTTAGATATATCACCTCAACTTCAGCCCTGCTTATCTTGCCACAAGTGCACGGGAACTGTGAGAGGACACTATTGGAATCTATCCACGCGCACTAGGAAGAACAAGCGTTTTTGGGGGACTATGGGCAAAAAGAATAAAGGTAAAACAAGCGTTTTCTCTTTTGTGTGAATCGGGCCATTAAAAAGAAAAAAGAAAACAGGTAAACATTGGTTAGTCTATCGTCTCGTGAATGTTCGAAGTGTGCGTCAGTGACGCAACAGCTCTCACTTGACAGTGAATGAGGAACATAGAAATGCATGCGTAGAAGGGCGTGAACTCCCAGTCAAGTATAACCTCCTCTCCCAAAAGCCTCCTCTTACACAGCCTACACGCTACTTGTGTTGTCAGAGAAAGTTATTTTATGGTGGTCATGGATCTCAAAACCGAGTCAGACGAAATGGACTCATATAACAAGCAACCAGCTCCCATTGAAGTTTTTGCGAGCAGGTCCACACTGCATGGGATCTCGCACATGTTCACTTATGAACGGATGTGCATTAAGCGCTGTCTGTGGATTTCCTTTTTCATGGGGTCGCTGGGATTCTTGGTGCTGGTGTCCGTAGATCGGGTTCAATTCTACTTCCAGTATCCCCATATCACCAAACTGGACGAGGTATCAGCGCCCTTGATGATCTTCCCTGCTATCACCTTCTGCAACCTCAATTCCTTTCGCTTCAGTCGGGTGACGCGCAACGACCTGTATCACTCCGGGGAGCTACTTGCCTTACTCAACGGCAGGTATGTGTGTCTAAGCAATTGTAATGAACCCTGTCCCTTTGTGTGTGTGTGTGTGTGTGTGTGTGTGTGTGTGTGTGTGTGTGTGTGTGTGTGTGTGTGTGTGTGTGTGTGTGTGTGTGTGAGCGCGCGAGAGAGAGAGAGAGAGACATTGTAGATCTATTGGACAACAGACTTAAAACTAAACCCTTTTTTCACTGTCAATTATTTCAGTGGGAATTGAACCGATGCAGCTCTAGCTGTAACTATAACTGTAGCTGTTTTTGATTCATGTTAGAGCAATACCACAAGATGTTAGCGTTGATGGGTTTTTAAGCTTTCAAGGTTTCATATCTTGTAAAAGTGCATAGTGGTGCTTTGAGGGAACAGCTGGGCTTGTCAACGTTCTGTTTCTGATCTTTGCAAAAACAAGTTAAAAACATGTAAAACCTTTTAAAGGATGCTTGTGGCAAGTCAAAACCAGAACTGATCTTGGCCAGAAACAAAAAAAATTGAGTTTCTGACAAACAAATGACAGCAGTGAATATGTCCCTGGCTTTTGATCAGACTCCAAAAACAGAAAAATACGTTTAATGTAAATGTCATATGAGGGATGCTGAAAAAATTTAAATTCAAAAATTTTTCGGTTTTTGAAATTTATGAATATGATAGATGGTTTATTTTTCGCAAATTTTTTTTAAACAATATGACCTTTCCATCCCGCCCGCGAGCTGTGGGGCTCTGAGGGTTAAAATACACATTTTAAATAATTAGTAATGCAAATCTACATTACATCATACATACATCTGCTTTCATAATAAAATAAATTCTGAACAGTAAAATCTTCTTTTTTATATGTACATATACATATATTTATATAAATTGTTGAGTTGTTGTTGAGAGAAAGAGGGACTATATGATATGTGAAGTTTGCGGGATGCAGAATGTAGGAAGGGCTAATCCTTTTACTGAAGGTGTGACCGATTACCTGTATAACATCAGACATGGCAACATGGAAGTTTACACGGATGTTTACTCGGATGTTTACACGGAAATCTCCTTTGAAAATATTAGGGCTTATGGAAGTCGTGACGTTGACCTAATAGGTTAAAGAGGGTTTAGGAGTAATATATATATATATATATTTTTTTTTTTTACATTTTACAGATAAAGGTTGTATTTCACCCGACGGATTCAAATCCCAGTCTTTGGATTCTAAACCCAGTCTTGCTTAGGCATTCACGTACATACAAAATCACATAGAAACAAGACTCATGCCCACACAAATTCTCTCTCTTATACTAATACACTCTTGCAGACTTTGCCACTGCACTGATGTATGTGTGCATTCTTTAGCGGTCATGAAAACCATTCAGTGCACATCAGCCAGTGTGTATTATTAGCTTATTGATCCTGGGAGCGCTTTTGTCTACAAGGCCCTGCATGAATCTAGCTCAAAAAATCACCAACAAGGTTTCGGTCTCTTACAATATGATATGCAACCTCTATACGTTCCCACACAACACTGATTTGACCTTAAAAGCAATGTATGGATTGAGCCTTATGAGAAAGCAAAGGATTTCCCACCTTGAGCCAGTGCTTGTTACAACAGGCTTTGGTAAATCTTGTAACTAACAGTGCCTTAAAGTCCAAAGTAAATCTCTGTGGATTTGGGATTTCAGTGTCACACACTGTGGAAGCTGAAACCAGAGTCATTAGAATGCCTCGACCAGGTTCCCTTTTAGTTGACTTATTTTCTCACGGCAAATCCAAGCTGTACAATTCTCTATTCAAAACGCAGGTGTTGGCATTGGTGCGCGAGTTACTTCACAGACAAAATTAAAGCCTTTGGTGAGAGGACAAAGAGAGAGCGATAAAAAAGCGACGAAGGAGCAGGGAAATGAAAGGTTGCTAGCACAGTGGCACCTGAACCAAAGGACGGACGGACTGGCTTCATAGGGGGCTGAGTAGACTGCAGAGGGACTTCACACCGAGGCAGGGATGACAAGCACAGGCAATTAACTGGAGTCTGGTAAGCTGTGTGATAAACAAGCCTTCATCCCCGTGTAATTAGTGCCGTTTGTGAAACACTGTGTTGTCCCGCTGATAAACAGGCCTCCCTTTTTCCTCTCGTTGCTCTCTCTCTCTCCCTCGCCACCCTCCATCCCTCTGTCCCTCGCCACCCTCCATCCCTCTGTCCCTCCATCCCTCTGTCCTTCGCCACCCTCCATCCCTCTGTCCCTCGCCACCCTCCATCCCTCTGTCCCTCCATCTCTTTCTCCCTCGCCTCCCCCTGTCCCTCGCCACCCTCCATCCCTCTGTCCCTCCATCCCTCCGTCCCTCGCCACCCTCCATCCCTATGTCCCTCCATCCCTCTGTCCCTCACCACCCTCCATCCCTCTGTCCCTCCATCCCTCTGTCCCTCGCCACCCTCCATCCCTCTGTCCCTCCATCCTTCTGTCCCTCACCACATTCCATCCCTCCGTCCTTCCATTCCTCTGTCCCTCCATCCCTCACCACCCTCCGTCCCTCCGTCCCTCTCTCTTCGTCGCCACCCTCACTCCCTCCGTCCCTCCATCGCTCTCTTCCTCACCACCCTCCGTTCCTCCATCTCTCCCTCCCTCGCCACCCTCACCACCCTCCGTCCCTCCTGTTTGGTCCGCAGACTATGGGCAGGAAGCAGGCATCCCTCTAGGGCTCAGCGCTGCTAGCCCCCCCCTCCCCTCTCTCTCTCTCTCAGTGTCTCTCTCACTATCACTCTTTTCTCTCTATCTCTCTCACTCGCTCTCTCTTTTCTCTTTCTCTCTCTCTCTCTATTGTGGTGAATAAGAAGATAGTTCCAGCACAGCCCCCAGATAGAATTGAGCAGGTTAGTCAGGGATGATTGTGTTGCAAGACAACCAAGTTGAAGTGTGGTAGAGAAAGTTCTATCACAAACTGGATTTTGTTCTAAAACAAATGTTTAGTCTCACATCCAAGGATATGTTTTCCCTTCTCCTCTCTGAACGTTTGGATGTATACTGCACTTAGTTTGCAGTGATTTCCCTAGTCATGCACAGTTTCCCTTGTCGTGCACAGTTGCTAATTTCTACAGTTTATTGTCTCAATGTGCAACAATATCATCGTCGTCATGGTTTTTCTTTGAATGTCAAATTTAAAGTATTCATGAAACCTTTTCTTTTCACAAATACTGTCAGCATGGAAGCTAAGCTGGTGATTAGTGTTACACTGCAACTACGATCGATCGCTCTCTCACTCTGAGTATTATACTCCATACCCACACACACACACACACACACACACACACACACACACACACACACACACTGAGTCAGTCAAAAGGCAGCGGGCACTCTTCAACTTAAATACAGTCTGTTCGATGGACAATGGGGCGACCAGCTACCAGCTACTATTCACAGTGTGTCCCAGTGCACCTCCTTCAGTTTCTGGCTTAGGAAAATCCATTGGTACCTTTTGTGTGTTCACCTTCGAACAGAACATTTGGTGAAAGGGAAACTAAAACTTCAGAAGGTTAAATCGGTTGGAAATAACTACATGGTTCTTTGATGAGAGGAAGCATATTAAGAAATAACAGCGAGTGAGTTTATGCCAACTCTGTGGTCAGGCGTAAAGCAGTGTGATAATTGCTGACACAATTCCTTCACTGTATTACAATCCCTGAAGCCTGCAAACATAGCTCAGCTTGCTGTGACAGTTTAGGCAAAATGTTATGTTTCAATAGTGCCTCAATGCTGGTTTGATAATGCTGCAATCAGTATTGTATGATGTTCTCTATGGCATGCAGCGGAGTGCTTTTGCCAAGGAGCTCTGAGGACAGAATTATCATTTGCGCTCCATTCACATTCATAAGTGTTTCGCCCTGGGTAATTTAGTTATTTATACATCACAAAGGGAATTGCCATTGGTTGTGTGATTGTGCTCAGGGAGAAGATTACCAGTGAGTAGGTGTAAGTTTTTTTCTTGTTCTTCCCCATGGGAGGTCTCAATCATCCTGACACTGAACCCAATTCAACCAGACAAGTTGAGCCAACTTGCAGCACATGCAAGGTTTTTTTTTGTCACTAAGAATTGCGAATTCATTTTTAGTTAAGCTCTTTCTCTACTTTATATATATATATAAAAATAACAGAGTATAAAAGAAAAAGCTTTGCTGGCTCGTTGATGATCCCAGCATGGAGTGTTCTGCCGTTCCATCACTTTTTAGTTTGCTGAAGTCATGCAACTCTGGCTGAGTAGTTACAGTTTAGTTTAGAGGAAAAAAAAATAAAAATAAATTTAAGAGCATTATATTTGTATGTAACATATACAGGAGGCTGCTTTTGAAGATGAGGATATTATGTTGTTTTGAATAAAAAATATATTAACATGTTGCTCACAGCCCATTATATACTATGGACTTGACATTCTTGCTCCGATGAAGTTCAGTTCTGCTGGCACAAGCATGTAAAGTCTTGGCAGACTCGAGATGATTACAAAGTCCATTTCTGTCGTCTGAAAATAAGCGCTTATTCTTATTTACTCGTCCCTATCCCCCACGCTCCGAGGAGATGCACATGTTTCCTCATTCATTTTAGACCTCCGTAAAATTAAAGTGCTTGTGGCCACATAATCCCATTTAGTCTCTCGCTCTCTTTCACCCTCTCTCTCTCTCTCTCTCTCTCTCTCTCTCTCTCTCTCTCTCTCTCTCGTGCTCTCACTCCCTCTCCCTCTCTCCCCACCCACAAGCAGGAAGAGTGCGGTGATTGCTTTAGGGAGCAGTGGCAGGGCCAATCTTAAAGGATCCACCCATATTATCGTGATTGTATCCGCTTCCACTAAAGCCTCTGGTGGATGTAGGGACATGAGTGTGGCTGCGGCGTCTTAAGTGCTCTCCTGGCAGCTTTGTGTTCCTTAGAAGAAGGAAGCTCAGGGTACAATTCAATTTAGTTGTGGATAAACCCCTCCAAACTAGCTGTGTTGTTGTACTCACAGATAAAGCGTATCAAGGTGGGGATGTCAGTGGTAGCTCACTAGTTCACAAACTTTTCTTTTGGGTGGGGGGTAGGGGGGGGTTATGTGGTTGTCGGCTGGGGGCTTAGCTAAGTTTGACCTGAGTAGAAACTTTTACCATTAAGTGTTAAGCCTGAAAAAAAAAGTTGTCAGTAGGGCGGATATATTCCTTGTTGCGCTGATTAATTTAAAAGGGCGGTAGACTAAATTTGCCATTTTATTCAAGTTCTCTTCATCTCTAAACATGTAAGCATCATTCATAATGCACTCGCTGAGAAGCTACAGAATACATTTTCGGGGGTGGTTACCATGTCAAATAAAGACCAAAGTGGATTATTGTACATTCTGGGATGGTAAATGAGATCAAGTGCTGAAATAATGTTTTGTTCACAAGGCAAGGCTACAAAGACCCTAATTGGTTTTCCCTTTCTGTGATTTTCCCTTTTTAAGTGCCAGTTTTCAGTTTTCCATGTCATATAATTTTTTTTTTATCAGACATGACTTTGAAAGCAGCAACTCAGACTGTTACTGTTTTTTCATGAGTTTTAAAATAAAAAAGTGGAAATGCTTTAGCACAGCACACAGTTAAAATATTTTGGGGAGAATTTTGAGATTATTGTGGTAATCTGCTTCATTCCAACTGAAAATTCTCCAGTGCCAGTGTCGTGGATCCGATCTTTATACACTCACGAACATAAGTAAAGTAGAACACATTAAGACACGGACACGGAAATGGTTGAAGTCAAATATTATATTGTTGTACAACAAATTCGTAAACATGAGTTAACCAGATAATAAAATTCAATACAAGTATTTTACCAAGATAGTGCTTCTGCAAAGGACAAAGTGCGTTTGCAGAAGGATCATACTCCCACAACGTGTAAGACTCTGTCCGAAGGAGAATGAGAATCTATCTCTAAAATGTGCTTCCTTAAATACTATTCAAAAGGTGTTACGAACAGTATAGTGACACTGGGGCTACCTTATTACGTAAATGTTCTGTACATAGTATCTTATCTGCAGATGTCCTGCTCCCAGGGTACATGATAACATATGTCAAAGTCTGAGGACTACAGCCTATAGGTTGGAACAGTAGGCCCATTCCCGTAAAAGGGTTGGAATTTATAATGTATACAACAGATTACATTAACACCAGTAGAAGTGTGTTGACTGTGAGGATTGAGTTCAAACATTGATTGATTGATTGATTGACTACAAAGGATTTGAGACGAGAGAAGGAAGTGCAATCAGCAATCAGACAGTGTTCTGCTATTGTGTAGGATGTTTTTAAAACAGATGTGTTTGTGTGTGTGTGTGTGTGTGTGTGTGTGTGTGTGTGTGTACATAGTGTACTGTATGTATGAGTTTATGTATGACTTCCACAAATTGCACCATATGGTAAGGGGGTATGCGAAGTGATTTGCTTTAGAATTTCATGCTAAATGATGTAATGCGTCTCCAAAGGGAACCAAGTCGGCTCCTCTTGACTGGAATGGCAGCGTGAGAACGTCCCTGCGTTCCGTCTGCTGTGGAGGAGCCAGACTCCGTACACGCCATCCTCTTAGAGCACCACAGCTGTGTGGCGCGGAGAGCACGATGAAAGGAATGATTAGATATTGTCACCTGGGCTCCTCCCCTCCCACGCCTTCCCCGCTTGTTTCAAGCGCGTACACATTGAGTCGGGGGTTAATCTGCCAATTACACACAATAAGGGGATTATATTCAACAGAGCTCAATTCGACACATCTGGGGAACGCTTTCTATAGGTAATAATATCGCAGAACGCAATCTGCTTGCAGGAACAAAAATAATGCATAATATTACAGACAGAATCAGCCGATAGCGTGGATCTTTGAAAGGCTCAGACACACACATCCCTAACAGAATTAATTCCCCTCTTGCCTTTTTTCTCCCCCTCATCATTCATCTCCTGCGTTTTAAGTCGCAAATGTGCTGCTAAACGTGCCGGCTTCTGCCGGGCTGTTTTCTACTATTGTACAGTGGAAGGCAGAAGGCAGTTCCTTTATGTCAGAGGAAAACCACGGGTTTGTGGGTGAAATCAGGTAGCCTGCATGTTAATGTGACGTGAGAATAATGTAGGCCTTTGTGTTTTGAGAAAATAATTGAATGTCAGAGACATTGTAAAAGCCTGTATAATCGAGGATCAGTTTGAGTCATTCCTCTATTCAAGCACGATCAGCTGCATACAAAACAATGGTCAAGGGACATGTTGAACACAAAGTACTGACTGGCTGAAACATGACTATCCACCCCTTGTGATCCAGGTGTTGCCATTTTCAAAGTTCTGCTGAGCTGATGGATGCTTGGTCTTCCTGCAGAAGAACAGAATACGGAAAACAAAAATTAAATTCTTGAAAAAATACATTTGTAAAACACAATTTTGTGTAGTGTAATAATTACATTGAGAGCCTCATTCTACCACTTAAGGGCCATGGTGGAGAAAAGATTTGCTCAATCCATAGATATCCTGTTTTGCGTACCTTCAGCATTTTGCTTAAGGGGCTCCATACTTATTAAGCCTAGTTATACTTCCAGTGGGTTTCCAATATGTTTCTACCACTAATATGCTTTTGCATTCGGTTTCCGTTTGGTGCATATTTTTGTGTAGGTCAATGGTTCATAAAGAGAGGTCTCTAGGAAACTAGGATGGGCAAATTGTTGAGCTTTTAACTAATTGTAAGAAAATACAGCATGGGTGGCAAATGGCAACACTTGGCAGACGCGATGCTCGCTAACCTTTTACAATTGATCACTAGTCTACTCTGAAACAAACTTTGCTGTGAAACAAAGCCTATGTATTTTTTGTTATACTAGCAGGATAAAGGACTCTTAGTTGCCAGTGGGTAGGCCTATACTTAAATTTGTATAGTTCTACTTCCTGTAACTTTGCCTCTGTGTAGTCTGTTAGTTCAGCAAAACAATTTCAGGAGTTGTACTGCGTTCTACCCTAACCCTTTGGTACTCTACTCAGGTACGAGATTCGGGACCCTCACATGGTGGAGGAGAGTGTGCTACAAATCCTGAAAGAGAAGGCCGACTTTGACAGCTACAAGCCCCGGCCCTTCAACATGCGAGAGTTCTACGACCGCACGGGACATGACATCAAGGACATGCTGCTGTCCTGTTTCTACCGGGGTATGG
This sequence comes from Galaxias olidus, assembly GCA_026901105.3. NCBI lineage: Eukaryota > Metazoa > Chordata > Actinopteri > Galaxiiformes > Galaxiidae > Galaxias > Galaxias olidus. The sequence continues at coordinate 162,931 of JAPMUY010002966.1, read as the reverse complement.
AGTGTAGCCCCGAAGACTTCACAGTGGTGAGTCTGTCTGAACTAAAAAAACAAGAAGTTAGTTTCATTCAGTGTTCTACCAAGGTAGACTGTGCTCATTAGTCAAAATGCTGGTCTGACAGGAATTGGAGGACATAGCCAGCCCCTCACCTCAATTTTTTGTATAGTTTTGAATGCAGTTGCTAATATTCCAGGTGAAAGCAATGGTGTGCTGACAGATTTTGAGGTATTGCTCTGTTGTTGTTGGTCGGTAATGGTTATCCTCCTAAAACATATCTCAGCTTTTGTCAACGTGGCCGTGACATTTCACCGCCATCCTGATTTGGAAACACACTTCTACCTTATGTTATTGTATGGACAAGTAGTTTTTTGTATGTGTGAAGAGTGTGGCCTGCTCTCCTGTATAACGCGCTCAGGCAACTCAATAAGAAGAAGTTACTAAGCAACGTCCACCTTTTCATGAAAAAAAAGGAAATAGAGAGTTGTGAGGTGTTATGTTTGCGAGAGCTGTTTGAATCCTAACTGAAATAAAATAAAATAAAAATGTTATTCCATTGAACTAACCTTGATTTAATCTTGTGCAGTGAGGCCAGCTCTTTATATGAATTCCTACTGAATGATTCGACTGAAAAGTAAAGTCTCATTTAGGCCGATGAGCCACAGTGTCATTATCCAGTTAGATAAAATTATAGTCTTTTTCTGTTCTCACTTGAATATTATCCTCCCTCATCAAAATGTATGATGAGGCCGTCTGCCTTCTACGTTACTTTTAGCAGTACCTCATGCTTTTACTCATCTCCTCCTCATCATCATCATCATCATCTCTCTCTCTCTCTATCTCTCTCTCTATCTCTCACTCTTTCTTTCTTTTTTTCTTTCTTTCTCCGTCTTAGTTTTCCTCATTTATGTATTAATACACCCACTCTCTCTCGCTCCCACTCTCTCTGTTCCACACTTTTCCCTCTCCCCTTTTCTCTGTCTCTTTTGCCCTTCACGTCGCTTCTTGTGAGGTAAAATTCTACGCTCTAGGAGACTCATGTCTCCCAATGGCCCATAAAACTACGTACTATAGCAACGCTAAACCGCACACTGGGACAAGTGACCTCCTCCTGTACTGTAATGTGCTGAGGTGTGTACGTTTAGTTGTGCTGATGGTAGAAAGAGGGGCGGGTAATGAGGGGGGGTGTAAGAGAGAGAGAGAGAGAGAGAGAGAGAGAGAGAGAGAGAGAGAGAGAGAGAGAGAGAGAGAGAGAGAGAGAGAGAGAGAGAGAGAGAGAGAACGAAAACAAGACAGCAGTTGAGCTAAAAGGCTGATCAAAAGCACTATTTTAGTGTAAACAATCACCTTAGCAGCCACAGAACACTCAGGGCTGCGTTCCAATTCTGGGAAGCAGCTTCTTTCACATGTCCCCTTTTTTACTTTTACTTCACTTATCTGGCAGGACCCAGTGGCTGCAATATGGTTTAGACAGCAATTTGTTGTGATAACCCATTTAGGTTCGTTAAGAGGCATGTGTTCATTAGTAGTAGTACATTACTTTCTTGTCACAAATATTCCTACAGTTCCTGTATCAATGTACAGCAGATGATTCCCAGTTTTGATAAAAAATATTTAGGAAATAATGTAATCTGTCATGAAGAGGACACACTTTTGAACTTTAGCAAAAAACTGTTTTGTGTTTGTTTATTCTGTCCTTCTGCAATAACCTCAGTGGCATGCTATCTTATCTATCCGGCCAGCTACAGTAGCTATTGTTATCGACCTATCTAAATTAGTTTGCAAACGGCAGTGCTCTTTGTCCAAACTAAAGAAATACAGTACCAAACACAACAACCATTGTAGCAACTTTTTTTGTAGCTGTCACTTGTTGAAAGATATGTGAAGGTTGGGCAAAACGTGAAGAACTGATTTGTGATCTAGTTGAATTCATTTTTTTAAGGTGCCAGTGGATATCTGCACCTGCTAAATTATTTAAATGTAATGAGCTAATAAGATAACTACCACCTTGTCCTTCATATAGGCTGACCACAACAAACTGTATTCAACATCCAACACTTAGTAGGCCTTGTTTCAGCCCTATTTTTCATTTCTAATTAAAGGTGTTGAACTGTTGTATAAAGCACAAAGGCATTATCCCTTTCAACACGCGGCAGCGATACAGAAATCTGCCACAACATACTGCCCATTCACACTATATTACTTAAATAGCCATTGGGGCAAAATAAACAAATAATGGCAACCCTGTAATTGTATTGAAAAAGCAGTTTGCGTTAGCAGTGTATATCGTGTAAATGAAGTGTACTCGAGGTTGCGTAGCACAGTATGTAGTGCCTGGTATAGGCTTATGCCTTTTAGTCCATTTTATGATCTCAAGCCCCCTGGGGGTAAACTCATCCAAAAACACCCAACTAAAGAACTTCCGTTAGTACTATAGCCATAAAGCATTGAATCTCCCCTCGTTCCTGGCTGGAGTGCAGCCTGCTAGCCTTATAGCCCCCAAAGCCTTAGCGTATTGTTCCCCTCCGGCAACAGTAAAGCTGTGATTAACACTATTCAGACCCTTTCAGCTTGTTCAGCTCCAGAAGCAGCTAGCGAGATGCCTCACGCGAGATAGAGAGCAGCCAACTGTTTTTCCGATACATACGGCAAACAGGGCTTTACTTATTCTCAGTGCGAACTGCCTTGATGAAAACTGGGAAGTGAAAGCAGATTGGGTGAAGAAGGCAGCATGGATCTGTATCCTCTCGTCTGCTTCAGAGGATGCTTAGAGCCCCTCTTTGCTTCTGAAACACAATCAATGAAAAAGGTCCATTTATGAATAGCCGAGACTTGGAGGAAATGTTTGTTTTTCATTTTTTTTACTGCTCTCAAATTGCATGATACACCAACGATGAAATAAAATCTAGAAGGCACTCTTTTTTTTTTAAAGATAAACCATATGCCCTTATAAATGACTCCTTCAACATTGATGTTAAAAAGGTGACACGCATACGTTCTTACTCAAAAGCCATGGTCGTACTCTTGAGTAAAGCTCTGTGGATGGAAGTGCTTAAGTATGCCATTTAACATCCTTTTTGGCATCTTAATAAAGTCATTTTTAATGATTGATTTAGGAGAGTGTTTTGGTTTCTTATCGTATTATTAAAATATGGAACATGTCCAAGCACCCTCTAAATTAAAAAAACAAATTGAGTTAAACTTTATCAGTGTTGCTGCTCTTGTGTTTTTCTGCCGTGTCACATCTGATCATATCTTACTTACTACACTACTAGCTTGACAGTAACTGCGTCTTAACAGAATTCTAAATAGGTGGACTTGCTTTTCTTCCAAGAATGCCATTGTGTAAGTATGAGTTCAGCACCTTCATTGTGCTGAGTTGGGTTTTTAGCAGAGGGTTTGACATTGACTAACATGACATTTCTACATTAGACTCCTAGACTCTTAGATATGATTTTCTTGGGCTTAGTCCTTGTAAACCAATTCCCTATTGTGAAGGTGAAATACACTTTAGACTCCAGCTTTTAGAATTCACTCAAACCACCTTTTCTCTCTCTCTTTCTCGCTTTCTCTCTTTCTTTCTCTCTCTCTCTCTCTCTCTCTCTCTCTCTCTCTCTCTCTCTCTCTCTCTCTCTCTCTCTCTCTCTCTCTCTCTCTCTCTCTCTCTCTCTCTCTCTCTTTCTCCCTCTCTCTCCCTCTCTCTCCTCTTTATATTTTTAATTTCAACTGCAATGTCCTTGGGAAGTTTTTTTTCCTGATAAAACAGCCAGTGGGTTGGACTTATACTTTTACCCTCCTCTTCTTATAATGAATAACAGCAGGGAAGACAAATTAGCCCCAATTAATTAATATCTGACTTACAGCTTGAAAACTGTAGCCCCAGGAGATAATAAAAATACACAGGAAAAAAATGTCATATGAAAGGAAGACCTGTAATTAGACATTTATGAACCTGCAGTTAATTAAAAAGATGCGTTCACTAACTACCAAAGAGTCAAGTCTCATATAGAGAGGTAGTATAGGGTACACCTTAGTGGTAGAGAAACAGGAAGTTAAGTGAAATATCACACAACCCTCTACTTCATTTCCTACAATTAAGGGATTATTATTTCATTTCACACCCTTTTAGCCGTGGGTCGCTAACAGACGTTTTTAATCGACACATGCATCTGTCAGAAGCAGCGAGGAAAGCGGGCCTGGCCAGGTTCCCAATAACACAGCCGTAAAAGAGCCAAAGGTGTAGTGAGAGAGAGATAGTCTTCCTGAAGAGGAATGAGGCTGACAGACGGTTGATGTTAATTTGATGCTGCAAAAAATGTGTGGCCATCTGACTTTGAAAACTTTCAAAACAGTCTTATGTGATGCCTCTTCCAACTGCCATTGAAACGTGGAGCTTAGCTGACAGGCAAAATGGAGAGATTTGTGATGTAAAAGAAATCCACTACTGCAGCAGTGGGGCAGAGGTACATTCACCACATTCAATATCTGGGAGATTACCTGAACCCGAAGACACTTTTTTCCCACAATCCTGCTGAATTTCAAAGCACTTTCATATTTTGTTTCGGATATATCCATGGTGTTTGCCGGAAACAAAAACAGAAAAAATAACCCAAACACCGTACGCATGTGGTTCCTCTTGATTGATGGCGCTAAAATAAATGAACGTGAGAATATCACTTTTCATCCGTAACAGTCCAATCACATAAGAGGCAGTTTATGTAACATTATCTCTCTAGTCTGCCTCATTACAGTCCCATTGGTCTGTTGATTGTCTCAAGTCCATGTAGTCTACTTTGATCCGTAAACACCCCCCCCCCCACCTACTCACACACACACACACACACACACACACACACACACACACACACACGAAGCCCGAGTGTCCTATCTCCCCAGTCCCTCTTGTGTTGCCCTGACTTCTACATAATTGCCATGATCACCGGTATCGAACGGAGAGGGCTCTGATTCGACAGGTTTGTCCCAGTAGTGCAGAGAGAAGCCCGTCTAATGAGCTGAAATCAATAGAAGTGGCCTGTCAAAGACACCTGATCACAGCTCACTTATCACAAACACAACATGCTATCAGAGGTTTCTTTTTCAAAAGGGGGGGGGGGGGGGGGTTGTTGCATATTTTAAACCACACTAATTACAGAAGGGATCTGTGTGAGATTGTGATTTTTTGCGGGGACTTGTAAGTGGCTTGGAACGCCATAGCAATTTAACCTTTGATTGGGAATGCTTTGTTCGTAATTTTAAATCCGTCTCTAATCCTTTTTAATTATACTGAGTATGGTAATGTGATGAATAAAATGCCCGGGTGCACAGTTCACTTCGGTTCCCAGCCAGTTCTCAGATAAAGATATTTAAATATACTTCAACTTCATTCATTTCTCATCAAGTTTTTTTTACACCTTCATTCCTACTTATAGTTAATTGCCATTCCAGTGTCATCCAGCATGCTCAATACAGATGACCCCCCCCCCCCCCCCCTTTTATTTTTTATTCGCCGGACAACACCCACTCCACACCCTTCATCAGCAGCCCCCAAGGGTAGATCAATCAATGGTCTATTACTGTAGTGCTCACAGACTCTGATCAATCAGGCTATTGCTGAGTAATGGATGAATCCTTAATGGGAATAGGCCCAGCCCTGGTTGGTAAGAGGGTAGTTCATAGAAATATAAGACCTAGAACGATACATTAGTGCACATTGGACTCGGATGATAGTCAATTTCCAGGAAGTGTAATACTCCAGGATGTGTAATTTTATTTTAAGAATAGACCCAGGTGGTCCTCCATTGAATCCTATGATATGCTACTTACACAATCGACGCAGGTGTGTCTCCATAGTATAATAAATCCTTGAAAGCAGATCACACCAGACTCACAATAATTGTGCGTGCTCATAGAATTATACGCCAAGAACATCCCCTCATGCCCTCTTCACAATATAACCAATATGGGAAATCCCATTCAAGTCGAACACTGAAAGGGAACTATAAATATGAATAGCTACACTGCTTCGCAATAAGTGCACAATCGTATAAGCGGTGATACTTTCAGTAGTACACCCTAGACTTTGTAGAATGCGTGTAGAATCTTTTAGAAGGTCAATTACTTTAAGCTTTTTTTCTTGCCACCTACTTTTCCTGCTCCCCCGTGTGTAGAACCACCGACTCGCTTACAATAAGTTAAGTTATTGACACAAAACCTCTCAGCCTGCTTCTTAGCCTAGTTTTCCTGGTGCACACGTCAGGACTGCCAACTGAGGTTAATTTCTCTGAGAGAGACTACTCCTGTGGTGAGTGTGGGATGAAGAGTGCTTAGGCCTCGATTTTACCCTTTCTAATTCTGCCAAGACTGGCAAGTAGCACGGCTCTTTAACATGCTCCCCAGTCCCCGCAACATGCAATCACAGTCTCCCTCTCGGTGGCAGGGAAAGAAAAAGAGTTGACGGGGTTTGACACGCTAGGTTACTGTCCTCCGCTGTGAGTGTGTGTGTGTGTGTGTGTGAGAGAGTGTGTGTAAGTGTTTGTGTGTGGTGAGCGGGGTGAGTGAGAAGGGAAGAGGGCGAATTCAGGGCAGTAGGGGGATCATGGGAATCAATTTAATCCGTGTCACCCTGTCGTTGCCCCGTGCCTTTAGAAATGCATGTTTTTTAATAACGAATTGGATGGTGGAAATACGAGAGAGCGAGCGAGAGCGAGAGAGAGAGAGAGAGAGAGAGAGAGGGAGAGAGAGAGAGAGACAGACAGACATACAGACAGACAGACAGACAGAGAGAGAGAGAGAGAGAGCGAGAGCGAGAGCGAGAGAGCGAGAGAGAGAGAGAGAGCGAGAGAGCGAGAGAGAGAGAGAGAGAGAGAGAGAGAGAGAGAGAGAGAGAGAGAGAGAGAGAGAGAGAGAGAGAGAGAGAGAGAGAGAGAGAGAGAGAGAGAGAGAGAGAGCTTATCCCTTGAAGAATCAATTAGGAACGCTTTGGCAGAGATCAGAGGCAACGGGTGGCTGCACAGGGCTTTGCAGGAAGGAAGACGAGGATGCAGGGAGAAGGAGAAGCGTTCTAAGAAAGTTGCTGCATGTCACAGAGGGTGATAGTCCATCTGAGGGTCCTGGCAGTAGCTTCCAAAGAGTGGGGGAAGTCTGGTATTACTGGCTGTGTTTGTTTGTTTATTTTGATCTTTTATATTTTACACGATGATACTGATGAACTGACAGGTATAAATACAGTAAATAAAATAACCAACAATGGCCAGACCAAGCATACACAGTTGTAAACATACCAAAACAATATACACCCATTCTGGAGATAGAGACACTTTGCTGCACTGGAAGAAAGTTATTCCATATATTAGGAGCATATAAAGGCACCTATTTCACTGTCAGATTTAACCACAGTTAAACCAAGTTCTAAGTTTCCAACTTGAACTTACTAGTGGTTTATGACCAATGTGTGGTAGAGCCAGGGGTAGTTTTTTGTGCAGCTACTTGAACAAACGAACAGTCACCAATGACACTCCTCTCCTCTCCAGTGTGTCCTGAAGCCTGTTGCCTGCTTTTGGATGATGGCAGAGAGATGAGAATGACAAGCAGCTGATAATGCTGTGGGGTGCTGTGCTAGAAAGAAATAAAGCTCTCCTCTGCAAGCTGCAGGCTCCACTTCGATGAGTAAGTACTGGTCGGTCAGTTAGGGTTGGTGTGTGTCCCCCCCCCCCCCCCGGTAAGCGTCCTGGTAGACTCAGAGGCGGCCGGCCCGACATGCCCAGGGGTATGCGCTGGGCGGTTTAGAGCGCGGATGCCGTTGTGGTGTTAATGCGCGTGGTGCTTGCGGGTGTCACGACACTGTGTTAGCCCGCTAATTACCACCGCCGGTCGTATTAGCAGGACTTACTCCCTTCATTCTCTCGTTTCTCCTTTTGTCTCCATCTCACTCCTTTTTCTTCTTCTCTCTCACTCTCACTTCGCTCTGGTCTTTTTGGTGTCTCTGTTGAATAAAACACAAAACACATAATATTATTTTGGCTGATATGGATTAAACTGACTTTTTATGTACTAGTAATGTTCGTATTACTGGTGACAATGACAGAAATGAGCCCCTGACGTCTAAAACAGGCTGTGTTTTTTCAGACATTAGAAAGTGGAATACATGTTCTTTCCACCCTGCGCTATTCCAGCCTGTTGATTGATCGCCCCCACTCCCCAGTACAGCTGCTTGTTGCGGGTGTTTGGGTATCCCATCTGACAACCTGCTGAAAATAGCCACAGCCTGGTCAACAATATGTTTCTTTCTCCACTGCAGAGTGGCATGTAGATGTGGGTGTTCAGTGCTCCCAATTTATTTGGGGTTAGACAGCCGAGAGAAAACAACAATTGGCGCGGTAACTCCCCTTGCCCCTTGAGGGAACGCGTACCCCCACCCCACTCACCTCCCTCTCGTCTCTTTCTTCTCTTGATTATTCTATATTTTCCTCGTGTCTCCTGGGGTGCACACTCTACTTCAAACTGTTCACAGCATGCTTTTTTTCCTCACTTCGGCATCATTGAGAGTTGGGCAGGGGGGGCGGATGTGGGCCGTGTACCCTAGTTGTATGCAGATGGCATACTTTAAAAAAAGAGCTTAAAAGTACAAAGCACAGCATGATTAGCTTTGTTCCTGAGACACAGATACCGTAGGAGAAAGATCTGTAAAAAAAAGATGTAATAGTTCAATGTATTTTTTTTCTTTAATCAAACACTGAGATCCGAGCGCTGATAGTAGTTTGAGTGCAGAAACAGACCGCTCGCCTGGGCTGACAGTATCAATATACTCGGTATCATTACCTCCCCAGATCAAATGAATAGAGGGCACCGTGAGGGAAAACCATACATTCTGGTTGCCAGCCTAACTGTTGGAACTCCAGCTCATTTTTCAACATGCTTCCAGTCCTGTAATTAGATGCTGATGCGGTTGCCATAGCGCCAAGGTTGCCATGGCGTTTTAAGGTTGGGCATGCACCGTGTTCCGGAGGGGGGCTTGGATTTGGGGTGGGGGATGACACAGACCCCATTTTGCCCTACGGGGCTATAAACTAGATATAAATACACCACTGCACTAGCAGAAATATGGTGGAGGATTATTAAAAGGTTGTAGACATGTCATTGAACTAACCTCCGCTTCTTCTTTGAGAAGGAAAACAATTGAAAATAAGTGAATTGCCTCCTGCGGCTTTGTAGGGTCTTAGAACATTGAACTCTGCAATGAAGTATTTTGGTGGAACAAAACAATTATTTTGTATAGGGAGAGGAGGGAAGATAGGCATAGGTGTGTGAGTTACCTAAAAAAGACAGAGAGAGTGAGAGAACAATCGAAATAGAAGAGGATAATGAGTGACAGACTACTGAATGAGGATAGGCTAGCTAAAGAGAAAAAAAGATGAGAGAGAAAGAAGTGAAGAATGGGAGAGGGGCAAAGAAGAGAATAGAAAGTGCAGTAGATTAATGTGTTTTGCCATATTTGACAAACTTTTGGTAATTGTGACTACTTTGTTGTTTAGTTGGTGGGGAAACATGTATGATTCAATGGTACAGAGTCTGGACCACCACCTGAGTTCATCACTATGCCAACAGAGTGAGTGACCTCATATGAACACCCAGTGCCTGTTTTGCAGACAGGTATCCACTATCCAGGCAGGCAGACAGACAGGTAGCGGGGCAAGCAGACAGACAGAAAGTGATTTACGGAGAAAACATCTCTCTAACCTCCCTGCATGGCGGTGGAATGGAACAGTGTGTCCTGAAGGAGTGAAGAGGACCTTGTCTTGGACCAATGACCTCACCATAGAGCTAGGTAGTGTGTATTGTGACCTTGCTGTGTCCCTGTTTTAGTGATTCCGCTTTCACAACACATACACATATAGTATACACACAGACCTCCATACTGAAACTTTATCAAAACTTGATCACTCTTGAAAGCACGAAGGTTAATACAGAACTTAGGAAAAACAAGCTTTTAGTTGTTCATTATTACCCAGATAAATGGAACAAGGTACCAGCGAAATTGACAACAGATCACGTTATTTCACTTGGAACAACTTGGTTTTATTGGAGGATACTGGAACAAAAAAGTTTCCTTGTTTTCATTCAATCTCAGAAATTGTACTGTGTACTTGTAAATATTGTAACAGGTGTTATTTTATTTTATCATTATTATTATTATTGTTGTTGTTGTTGTTGTTGTTGTTGTTGTTGTTAATAATAATAATAATAATAATAATAATAATAATAATTAATGATAATAGTAATAATAATAATAATAATATTTATTATTATGTATATAATGTCTTAATTTTGTTTTGTGATAATTTGTATTTGTTATGTAATCTGTAATACCTGACCTTTAACAGGGGCACTGTGGTAGAACAGACATCGGTTATTTATATTTCAGAAAAAGTCAATATT
>JAPMUY010002966.1:132500-147500 GCA_026901105.3 Galaxias olidus | reverse complement strand
CGTTTTTTTTATGTGTTTTGCAGAAAGTTTCAAATGATGACTGGCAATGTGTGGCTTATTTTGGAATCATTGAGATTCCTAGGGAGCATGCTGGCTGGCTTGGGGTACAGAGAATGTTGCAAGATAATATTGCGTAATCCACACTGTCATGCTCAAGGGAAGGATGGAAACGGAATTCCATTTTATATTACTCTTTCCTAAATCTAATTCTGTTCTCTCTTTTCGTGTGGTGTTTGATGTCTATGATTGCGGCGCACAAATCTTTCTTATCACATTAAAGCAAAGTTTGGTGCAAGAGTACAAAGGAAATTGTTTGTTTTTTTTACTTGAAGGTTGGCTTGCAATAATGTCAGTTGTAGCTGTAAATCACTCTGAGAATTACTCACACAGAGTTGTATTTGTGTGTGTGTGTGTGTGTGTGTGTGTGTGTGTGTGTGTGTGTGTGTGTGTGTGTGTGTGTGTGTGTGTGTGTGTGTGTGTGTGTGTGTGTGTGTGTGTGCGTGCGTGCGTGCGTGTGTGTGTGTGCATGCGCGTGCATGCGTGCAATTGTGTGTCTCTTTGTACTGGGAGTCAGCATGGGAAAAAGGCTTCGTTGATTTATTATTTCTTTATATTTGTTACATTTAAGTAGAACTTATTATTAAGTTCTTGAGTTCTTATTATTATGCTTGTGCAAAATGTTATCATTTATCCAAAAACATGTATCAAAATGCGTTTCATCAAAAGCACATGCAACAAACCGGAATAGTTAAATCAAATAATCTTCGCCCATGTTTGATTTGAGATTCATGTCGTTGTAGTACAAGGCCACTGAAGTGATTGAATATTAACTCTTGTTGCAAACACTTCCCCTCTCATTGTAATGAAGCAATTAAAACTGAAGTGTGAGGGAACGAAACGGACATGCGGGAATCACAAGGTGAGATCAGCTGAATACCAATTCGCTTTTTCCAAGAACCAGTATGGTTCTCCCCTCTCCATCCCTCCATAGGACTCCATGAGGACCACACCCTCAGTCATTAGCCTAAATGCAGGTGGGGGTTCACTTCCTTAGTGCGATGATGTCCGCGTGTTTGATGGCTCTCGTGGCTTTCCCCGTTTTAAAAAACTTTCGGAGCTCCTGGCAATTTGGGCCGTCCTCTGAGGGATCATGAACACACTGTCGTCTGCAGGAGTGTCCGTATTGAGTGGTCGGAGTCTACCTCAGATAGAGGGATCCAGCTTCACACCCGAAACCCACATCGATGGCGCACGCCGCCCTGGAGACATACGATCGCCTTCCCGCGTCGCGACCACCATAATAAGCAATTAAACACCCCATCCTGTAACAGCGCAACAAGGCTGTTAGGTGAATGGGGGCACTTAGAGCCTGGTCTGGGAGACATAGGATCTCTGGCGGGGGTCAATAATAGCAGGCGCCCTTCCACTGATGTGGTCAGCCTGCTTTTAAAGCAGAAATAAAGCAGGAATAAAAAAGCATAATAAAACAAAAAAAATAATTCTTTTGAAAAGGGAAGTAAGGTAAACTTGCAACTTGTCCAGAAATTATTTTGTAATGAAAAAAGACGGACATTTCCTTTCCTGAAGCAATTGTTATTCTCAGATCTCTCAGTTATGTGACACTTAGTTTCTTTGATATGTATTGGACTCCATTATTCACCTATGGAGTTCTGTCAGTCGATAGCAGCCTCGCTCATCCCAATACTGTACCAGGATGACTTTCAGTCTGCTCTCATTCCCCTTCAGCTGATGGGAATCGTTAACGTTAACGTCATGGTAAATGAGATTAAGGCTGAAGTCTTAGCTGAAGTGTTAGTCAAGTTACTTTCAAGTGGTTTCTGTTAGGTTGTTAATTTAGTTTGTGAGCATGTATGTGCACGTGTTTTGCCTTTACTTGTATTGTACATTTTATTTGCATGTGTTGCTACGACACCAACTCCAATGCACCCCAATGAACTGGAAAGTGTGGTTTTATAATTCTATGAGTTGGCCATCTTTAGTGTCCCATTCTCAGCTGCCATGTTTCAGGCTATTTGTCTAGTTTACTCATCCTATTTCTATGACACCTACCACCGATGGCAACCTACGAACCTACTAACAACCGACGGCATGTAGGGTTACTGGTTCACTACTTATGTGTAAACTACTCTTTATCAATTTTGTAGATTATCAATTAATTCATAAATTAATATTATAATCGATCAATTTGATATTAAATAATTAAGGGGGCACCACCCAAAGATTTAAGCTTATTGCATGGCTCGATGGGAAACCAGGTCTGATTTGGCATTAATTTAATAAGTAGGCCTAGTTGAAGTTTTAGTCTCAATTCTGAAGTAGTGACGTTCTAAGTTACGAGAATAAATGATTGTATGGAAACGAAGATATGACACAGCTGGGATTGGTTGCAAAGCAATTCTATTTATTTACTAGTCTAAAACACATGAAAATTACAGTACTACAAAGAATGACTAAATGATGACATTAATAAACTAAAGTGGTTAGTAGCTAAACATACACAGTATAACAGTTGAAATATTGATAAATTATGGTAAGCATAACTCATCAGAAATTGTCTAAGCTTTAGCATTCAACGCTCAACGTATGATAAGCATGGGTTACGTTACTGTGAGAAGAAAGGCGGAGCTGTGGCTCAAGGATTGGTCTTATTAGCTTGCAATTTGAGAAGTCCGTGGTTCCTTTGGTAAAGTTCTGAAAGTTAGTTCCTTGTTTGAATAAACATGGAACAGCAACGTGGGTTTTTGGTCTTCTTTGACGTGTTAATTGTGCGCTGGTTCAGTTTGAAAGTGTGCAAGGTTTTCCGGCCTTGTAGTGAGGAAAAAGGCCTAAAATCCTTTGTCCAAAGAGTTGCTTGCAGACACGTGGTCAAGGATTAAGTTTGGGTGCAAATTTTATCCTGTTAGAACGAGGTGGCCGACCAGGTTCTTGCGGATGTTAAAAAGCCACGTTTCCTGGTTCGAAAATCTATTTAAGCTAGTCTGAGAAGGGGTGTCCAAAAGGTGGCTGAGGTCACCTGATTGGCCACTGGTCAGGGACTAGAGGTGTAAATTATCTCACTGTATGAGATAAGGATTTTCAGCTTGATTAGCTCAAATCATTTTCTTTCTATTTATACCTGTATGCTAAGAATATGTTCTATATAAACGTTTGCAAAGTTTACAAAATATCATGGTGGACATTTGGATACCAAACATGACTAGGCTAATTATGTTAGTTAGCTTAGTAAAACAATACAAAATATATAATTTTTACAAAATACAAACAATTGATGTTACAATTTCTTCTCATTGTCAATGTCCAATAATTTAATTGATTGTTCCTTTGCGACAGTTTCTTAATCCCAATTCATAAATCCTTAAAGTAGCAGTTGGAATTGCTGGAATAGAGTTAAGGTTTTATGACCCTTTGTGTTGAGAGACCATGCTTTGATTCTGTGGAATGAGGGGGATGGTTTGAGGATTGGTTTCCCTACAGGCATGAACAATTGCATCAGTTCCACTCATTCACTCTCTATCACCCCCTAACACCACCCCCATTCACCCCCACCCCCATTAACATCCACCCCACCACCAGCACCAACAACACCCTCACCACCCCCACCAACATCAACCCCACCACCAGCACCAACAACACCCACACCACCCCCACCAACAACAACCCCACCACCAGCACCAACATCAACCCCACCACCAGCACCAACAACACCCTGACCACCCCCACCAACATCAACCCCACCACCAGCACCAACAACACCCTCACCACCCCCACCAACATCAACCCCACCACCAGCACCAACAACACCCCCGCCAGCACCATCACCAACTCCCCACCCTCCCGGAAACAATATGTAGCCATAGAAGCTGTAACCAGGGCAGCAGCAGCAGTATGCCCGTGGTGCCCCCTTAGGCCTGTCTCCTCCACCTGTCCTCATTAACCAGCAGAGAGCCCAAACCAGTCCACCCTAGCCCGCACTCCAGCCATCTCTCCCTCCCTCATTAAAGCAGGCTTCCTGACTTTTGTCTCTTAACATTGCATCGCTTACAGTGGTGCCCTGTCGGAGTTTACGCCCAGAGAATAACCTTCTTCAGGATTTTCTCCTATTTGCCAGGGGCCTGGTGGCCAGGGCAGGAGGTGCTATGGCTGGGGAAGGAGCCAGTGGTGGGAGTCCCTGATTACTGGTTGTCTGAGTAAGAGGAACAGACTGCTCTGGTAGTCAGGGGCCCAGCTCTGCTCCTTAGCCTGGCTAATGAGCTCTGAACAGGTATAGGAGAGGTGTATTCTACTGTGGGTAGGCGAACCGAAACGAGCACAAAATGCAAACACAAGACGTTTGCAACACACACCCACATGTAATAATAATTCATTGGATTACATTTGTACTGCTTTTCTCAGGACTCAAAGCACGTTACAAATTGGTTGCCAATTGGTACACACAACGAATGGACGGACAGTCCGGCAGCTATCACTAACAACAATCAGTCTTGGTGAGACCATGGCAGCCAATTTGCGGCAAACTTGCTCACCCAACATATCGCTTGCACACAAAGATCAGACACACACACACACACACACACACACACACACACACACACACACACACACACACACACACACACACACACACAGACACAGACAGACACTAGCACAGACAGATAGAGACATAGAGACAGATATTATTTCTCTTTCTGTCTTCTTCCTCTTTGTCTTTATATTTCTCACTGGTCTTGTTACAGTCGCATTGTATCAAGTCCACAGACGATTCACATATAAAATCGCTGTACTGCATGTAAGGCGCATTTTATGTTACTGTGAAACTACTTGTTGATCTGTGTTTTGTGTGAGTGTTTAGGCTCAATCCCCTGTCTCAGACATTCTGGCTCTGTAGTATACCTACTAGCAGTTTTAGGAAGTGGTACAACAAAATAAGAAATTACAAATCAGCTCGTTGATGGGTCTTGATATTACTGCTTTTACAATCCAGCCTAGAGGAAGGGTAGGTATGAACGAGGTGTAAGGTGCGACCATCCCCAGAAATCCAATGCCTGCTGATTTTTTAGGAAAATTTTTGTGGTTACTTGACTGTCATCCTAATACAAATTTGGAACTTGAACAAGTTTCTATATGGGTCCACATCAACTAATTCCCCCCCAGAATATTGCAGTTTTGTGAAACTGTAAAAAAGACTGCTGTGCTATGTTTGCGTTTAAACCAGTTGAAAATAAATATTGTTTTACGTACAGATACATGATTTAATTTATAATAATTGATCATGTTGGGAAAATATTTATGACGACTGTATAACTATTAACTGAGGATCATAATTAATAATTTTTGCTCAGATAAGCGTGACTATACTGACTTCTTTTTGTTTGGCAAACTCATTTTGCACTGTTTTGGAGTTAGCATGTAGTGAATGTATGACCAGGCTGGCACTAAAGTCCACATGCATGGAAACTCATTTTGGACTAGGGTGATGGCAGACAAAAAGGATAAATTACATTCAGCGACTACAGCACTTATGGGGGTGGCGTATCTGAATGAATGGTAATCCAGTTGGCTTGGCTGCCCGTCGCCTCGGCTGAGCTGATGATGAGGTACGAATCTAAAAGCTATTACACCTCCCTAGGTGTCCTATTATCAACCTCTGCCTGATAATTGCCTCTCAGGCCTGGGCTTTTTTTTCAGGGCCAGCGGCCCGGCGAAGTCCCTCGGTTTTCACCACGCAGACTCGCAGATAGCATCGCCAGCAGTAGCACTGGTGCGGACATACGTAGCCCTTTCTCCCTAGTCGCCTTTTAAACGCTGTCCTTTTTTGTCACAGCAGGCGGAGGTGAGAAAGAGAAGGAGAGATTTCTCGGTGAAGAAAAGGAAGGGGATAAAAAAAGTGTCTGTTCATTAATTGAGGTAGAAGTAGGTGGGAAGGTTAAACAGAAAGAGGGAGAAGACATCTCAATATGAAGGTATTTACCGGTAGGGTAGGTTCGTCCTCCAGTTCTGTCTTTGGGAGAGGGAGATAGATTTTTTTGTTTGGCGATGATAGGTTTGATAGGTTTATTCAGCGGGGGAGGATTTAGTGGAAAGATTTTTGCTAAAAAGAAACATCAGGGATGCAATCCACTTGAAAGAAATTCTCATTCAAGTATCGGTTGAGTTTTAAAATAATCACGTAAATATGTATGTTGCACGACCTTTATGGATAGAAGGCTTTTATACAAGGCTCTCGTAAAAACGACCACTGATATGATAATTTAATATGGTGAATATATTACTAATGCGGTGATTGTGGTGTGGCATCCTTTTTTTAACAGCTCTGTCAGTCTTTAAAGAAAAGCCATCTCACTCGTCACTACAATTCATTAACCATGCTTCCCATCTCTCCGGCTTTCACAAGTGGAATTAAAGGTGCTGATGGGTTGAACAATTCTCGCGTGTCCTCGCCTCCCTTGATCTCTGGAAAAGATGTGTGTGCAATAATTTCCCCCGCGTTCCCCATCCCCTCATTACCCCCTCGCCAGCCCCTTGGTCCTCTCCTGGCTGTCCATCAACAAGCCCTTTGATATTCGGGTTCAAGTTTACGCCATTAAGATTCATAGAATGAGGGAATGGGGGTCTAAGGTCCCTCCTGCTTCTTCTTCTTCTTCTTCTTCTTCTTCTTCTTCTTCTTCTTCTTCTTCTTCTTCTTCTCCTTTTCTCTCCTCTCCTCTCCTCCTTTTAACTTTTTAATACCTCTCCGTTCTGACCTGTTGCTCACCTCTCTGGCTCTTCACGTCTTCATGGCGGTGATGCGTCGTGTCAGCCCTCTGTTTTGTGGTCGGGGGGACCAAGGCTGGTTTTCACACGTTAAGGCGAGAACCAGGGTTCTGTTTAACTTACGTAATTGTGTTCATTTGTCCTGTCTTTCCTACCTCCACTCCGACCGACCCCCCACCCCCCACCCCACCCCACCCCCCGCCTCTCTTTCTCTACCTACCATCCTCTTTACACTTCCTCTTTTTGAAAACCCAGTCTCTAGTTTTCCGAAATGTTCCCTGACGGCTTCTAGCCTCTGCCACTCGGGTTGAAGGAGTTTCGATTGGCCAGTCTGCCCTTCAAGATGACTGCGCCTACTTGTAATTCCTGAACTTTTTTAGGGAAAGGTTAGTCCCCTTGAGAACAAACTGTGAGAAGGGGGTGAATTGATGCGAAGCCACTTTATCCGGCTTTACAAAAAAACTTAACCCAGTGCCATAACAACAACTATATGGGCCTTGACATTTAAGCGAATGTGATTGGCTGAAGTTAATTCCCAACTCCTCCCCCCTGGAGACAAGGCAGGACGTGAGGTCGCTGATGTGACTGGAGTCGTGCTTATTTTATGAATAGGCCTACTTCCTATTTCATGCTGTGGCTGCTCAAGTTACCCATGGGTTGCACACCCACACACTGAAGATACATTTTGTACAGTACATCACACACACACACACACACACACACACACACACACACACACACACACACACACACACACACACACACACACACACACACACACACATACCCCCACACGTACACAAAATAATGTACCGCACACACAAATATAATGCTCTTGTAACACATAAGTGCTTTTGTTAAACACACACACACTCACACACTCTCACACTCACTCTCCTGGCTCTGCCCTGGGGTTAACTGTTTCTGATGTATTGGAGGCCTGGGCCCCTGCCAGCTGAGGAGAGCGAGCTGTGAGCACAGCGTGAGGTTTGTCTGCCCCTGCCGGGTCGGTCAGAACACAGCACAGCCTTCTTACCACTGACCTTTTTCGGACGTGGTTGCCATCGCTGCTCGCGCTGTCCCAGTCTCTGTAGGACACAGCTTATCCAGTACCAGAAAATGCCAGTACTTTCTTGTTCTTTTTCAATTGGCCAACGTTTTGAACTTTTGAGTTCTTGGCTCGCCAAGTGGAGATAAAGCTGCAGTTCCGGCCTTGGGGAGATAGCTGGACAGCAATCCCACCCCCCACTCCCCTCGTCGAAGCTCAGCTCCGGTCACACTCACAGCCAACACACACACACACACACACACACACAAATACACTTACAAACACACACACACACGAACGCACACACACACACTTACACACATTCACACACTGAACCAAACTCAGCACCACCACGAAGGAGTCAACGGGTTCTTTTTTTTGGGCGTCACACATTGTGTTCCTACAATGCCCCAAAGCTTGGGAGAAAGCTTGGGTCTGTGCAAAGCAGAGGGGAGTCGAGCTTTGGTCAGTGAGTTAGCGGTACTAGCACTGGAAGACAACTTGGGCCTCTATCTGAGAGGGGGAAGCAGATAGGAGTTAAACTTTGTACATTGTGAGCGTTATCCTTACAGACTTAGGATTGTGTTCTCTGTAGAAGAAAGAGTGGGGCCATGGGAGATCATATTGGATGCGAGGAGAAGAGGAGCAGGAAGAGGAGGAGGAGGAGGAGAAGAAGAAAAGGGAAGGAGGATTTGAAAGCATGGACGTGCAAGCTATGCCCCGCAGCAAAAGCATTTGCTATTTACCCTCAGAGGTTTGTGTCAGCAAACACTGGAAGGTTAGAATTATAGCTGGCTTTGCCTCCCCTTCCCCCCCACTGCCCGCTGCCCACTCACTGAGACCAAAGTAAATAGCACAGGCAGCTCTGGGAAAAAGGATTCGGGGATTATGAATTCGTATGTGATTCTGAATAACGGGGGCCTGCTGTCAAGTTCTTTTGAATTTCAAATTCAACCTTGCTCTCTAAGGGTGAGACTTTTGCCCTGGTTAAAATCCAGCCTAAAGTGTACAGGATAATAGTTTTTTTTGCTTAATAAGTCTTAATTTTGGAGGGAAGGGCGTTATTTTTGTGCTCAGTTTCACTAAGTGACAGTAATGATTACCTGGATAGAATGCACCTTCGAGCATAAGTGCAAAATGTACCGTTTGAAAATCGCATGGTTAATCTAATTATTTGATTCTATTTTAAGAAATTGCAAGGCTGGTGAATCTCAGTCTGCATGCATATGCATGTGTGAAAGTATGTTTTTGGACAAGGAAAGAGAGAGAGAGAGAGAGAGAGAGAGAGAGAGAGAGAGAGAGAGAGAGAGAGAGAGAGAGAGAGAGAGAGAGAGAGAGAGAGAGAGAGAGAGAGAGAGAGAGAGAGAGAGAGAGAGAGAGAGAGAGAGAGAGAGAGAGAGAGAGAGAGAGAGAGAGAGAGAGAGAGAGAGAGAGAGAATGAGCAGTTTTCCACATAAGTCAAGGAGAATCTTACCTCCCTTAGTTGGCATGGACTCTCCATGTAATGCATTATGTGTCCTCTCTCTTAATGCAATACGCCGCCATTTGCTTTGGGTTACATTTGTTTTCATTTGGTTTTGAGAGTAAGAGAATGGTGAGTGATGAGAGACAAAATGTCCTCTCCGTTCCACTCATCTGCCATTCGTCTATTGTCTCCTTTCCACTTGTCTACCATTAGGGAATGCGTGTTGATGGCTAGCCTAATGTTCACATTAGCAGGACCTCCTGGAGGTGTTATCTAGACAAAGAAGAAGAAACATGGAGTAAGAGAGTGGGGTGAATGACTGACTAACTGGTACACTGGCTGTCTGACTGACTGGCTGCTTTGCAGACTTACTGACTGACTAGCATGGTGGCTAGTCGCATAGCTATATGGATGGCTGACCGACTGGCTGGTTGACTGGTTGGATGTCTGTGTGGCTGGCTGGCTAATTGATTGGCTGACCAACTGGCTAAATGGCTGGTTAAGTAGTCGGTTTGCTTTGTGACCGGCTGGCTGACTGTTTGGTTGACTGGCTGACTGACTGACTGTCTGGTTGGCTAGTTGGTAGCATGCAAAGCTAACGAGCTGACTAACTTGTTTACTCTTGACTGGAAACTGACTGACTGAATGACTGGGTGGCTGTGTGGCTGACTGAGTGGCTGTATGGCTGACGGGGTGGCTGACTGACTGATCGGAGACTGACTGACTGACTGACAGACTGACTGAAGACTGACAGACTGACTGGCTAGTTGTGTAGCTGTGTAGCTTTGTAGCTGTGTGGCTGTGTGGCCAACTGGGTGGCAGACTGACTGACTGGAGACTGACAGACTGATGGGCTAGTCGGGTAGCTGCGTGGCCAGCTGGGTGACTGTCCAGTCCTCTGGCAATCAGGCTGGACCATTCATTAGTCTCGTGTCTCCTCCCTCGGGTAGCGATGTAATAATCGCGTCTCTATGGCGACCGTAATTGAAGTGAGTTCTGATTGGAGCGAGGGGCCCACACGGTTCCCTCTCTTTGTGAGTGGCTGAGAGAGGGGCGTCCATCACCATCAGACTCTGCTCCCATGGATGACACTCGAGGGCGGCCAGCCACACAGACTGAGCTGATGATGATGATGATGATGCTGCTGCTGCTGTCGCTTTTGTGTTCCGTCGTTCCAAGTGGCTTGCTCCACTGCGACCCTCCAAATGAAAGGGTGAACACTGCTGCCTCCTTCTATTGCACTCACAATCCCTCCTTTTCTTTTCTACCTGATGTGATAGCTTATTTTCTTTTTTTTCTCTTTCTGTTTATTGCAATGGAGGCGATTGTAAGAGTGAGAATTGTGAAAGCCTATTCATAGCCTGTTACCAAAGTGAATAATTCTTGTTTTTTTGTCTTTGCTTTTGGCTGTGAGAGCATTTAAACAATTGACAGATGACTGAATAGGAGAAAGCAAGGAACCAAACACCGTGAATGTCAGAAATGATTTATTTATATATCTCAGAGTTTCCTGACAGTCATTACATGTAGGGATGGCATGATACATATGGGGCCAGTTAGTGCTAAACACACACACACACACACACACACACACACACACACACACACACACACACACACACATACACACTTCTTCTGTACATACATAGGTACCTAGTCTTCCACTGGCTTGGTTTCAATTTGAAGATGTGAACAAACACTTGGGGAGCTTGACTTTTGTTGTCATTGTTTGTGAACATTTCCCCAATTAACTTGATGTTGATGTTGATTTTAGATCTAATCACTCAGCTGCACACATTATATTACTGTTAAATAATCTACACGTCTATTGATTTAAATACATAATTTGTCATGTGCTGTCAATAAAAAAAAAATCTTGTCAAAGTAAATAAATTAGTGCTTAGAATGAAGTGCAGATAATAGCTCAGAGGCTTGGGTTGCCAAAAGAATTAGGTGGCCTTTTAATATATCATTCCAGCTACTGTCGTGAATGAGAAACTAGACCATAAGAGTTCATGTTAGTTCACTATGACACTACATTGGGAAGCTACAAATGTCAAACCATACTGTATGCATTCCATGTGGATTTGATGTGTCCTTATGGATTCCATGTGCATTTGAATAAGGTATGAGGGAATAAAGCCTGCTGACTTTATTCATCCTATATTAATAACTTAATATGATGCATAGTCATCATCATAGTAATTATCCTGGCATTGATCAGTAAAAGCAACATTTTTGAAAGGGTATTGGAAGTTGTAAGAAATATATAAAATTAACCTAATGAGCAATCAGAAACATATTTTAACCTTCTTTTTTGTTGGGTAATTTGATATTTTGTCATCATTTGTTGCATCATCACCCACATCATGCCCCCAAGGAAAACCGCCACAACTTGGAAGGATTGTCTCCTGAGAACCCCCCTGTTCTTACACAGACGTCTCCCTCAATCAAGCCCAAAGGGAAGTTTAACAACCGCTGGGGCTTTAAAGCGTCTGGCTGTGACGGTTTCAAAGGGACTTGCAGCTCCCCACTGCCCCACCCCTCTGCGGAGGAGCACGGGCTGCCCTGTGATGTGTTCCGTCTGAATCTTCTCTGTGTCGCTCGCACTGGGACGGTCGCCTGGGGCTATCAGACCTCAGAGTGTTTCACAGATTGGACTTCGTTGAAATCACAGAGGATTTGGGACTGGGATCAGAGACCCTTCCTCTCTCTCGCTGCTGCTCCTCGTCCTCTGCACTCTCTCACTTTCGATTTCTTTATTTTTCTCCCTTGCTCTCTTTTTCAATTTCTCTATTTATATCCCCCCCCCCCCTCTCTCTCTCTATGTCTCTCTTGCTCTCTCTCTCTTTCTATCTTTCACTTTCTGTTTTTTTTCTATCTTTTGACAGACTGAGCCTGTGTCCCGACGGCAAAGATTAAATATAAAGGATGAAAATAAATAAATAAAGCGAGCGGGGAAAATGGTGAAAGTTATCTTATTAAAACTTGAAAGGGGGATGCAGAAGAAAGAAGGAGACGGAAGGGGCTAAACATTAAGGCTGCTAGCGGTCGGGAAGGTTGGGGGGTAATGTTGAGGTTATATCAACCAACCTACTGAAATACTCGTCTGGTTGTGTGTGTGTGTGTGTGTGTGTGTGTGTGTGTGTGTGTGTGTGTGTGTTTATATGAGTGTGTGTGTGTGTGTGTGTGTGTGTGTGTGTGTGTGTTAGGCGAGTGAGCTTGGCTTCGACTGCGTTGTTTGACATTGATATCACGTCTCAGACATCTTAATGATCTCGTTCCCACAACGTATTCATGTCTGCTTGACCAGTAAGTAACCTTGGAGATGTACAGGATGGGAAATGGGGAATCAGACCTGGGTTTTGTGGCAGGTGTGTGAGGGATCAGGTATTTTTTTTACCTCGAGTCGTTGGATTTCCATGTAAATGAGTGTTTGTTTAGTCTACCAGGAGGCAGCAGAGGGCTGGGGGTGGAGGAAGTGATCAACGCTAGCCCTGGATGCAGAGTAGCAGTGGAGCAGAGGAGAAGCGAAACAAATAGCGCTGGTTTGTAAAATATACAGCAGGATGATTTCCTCAAGGATAAATGATACAGGAGGCAGTCAGTGTGAAGGTGCTCCGCTCACCTCCAATCAGAGGGTTTTTGTCTCGCACTGAGGAATAGAGAGAGAGAGAGAGAAAGAAAGGAAGGACGCACGATGCAGAGGTAAAAGAAGGGGAGAGAGAAGTGGAAACGAAAAACAAATACAGGGAAGAATATCTCTAGACATGGTAAAAAAGAAAAGAAATGAGTGATGCTTGAAAAAAATAAAATGCAGACAGACAACCATAAGAATAGCTGATAGATAAATGTGCAAAGTTTCCCTTGTGATTGTTGTGCCTGTCAATCAACAGAGCTGTGAGGGTCGAAGCTGTCTGGAGGTGTAACGATGTCGAGAGTGCGGTATGACCTGGGTCACTTAGCAAGCTTCCTAGCACCTGCCAAATAATCACGTCTCCTTCGCCAGCACCCTCCCTCCTAATGAAATCTCTACGTCCCTGTAATGCCATCCAATAATCACATGTCCTTCACCAGCACCCTCCCTCCCAATGAAATCTCTACGTCCCTGTAATGCGATCCAATAATCACATGTCCTTCACCAGCACCCTCCCTCCCAATGAAATCTCTACGTCCCTGTAACGCGATCCAATAATCACATGTCCTTCACCAGCACCCTCCCTCCCAATGAAATCTCTACGTCCCTGTAACGCAATCCAATAATCACATGTACTTCACCAGCACCCTCCCTCCCAATGAAATCTCTACGTCCCTGTAACGCGGTCCAAAAGCTCACAGCGAACCCCTCAGTAGAACGCTTTTCAACTTTTCATTCTGTTGTGACTTATGGTAAGAATCTTCATTGGGTTTTTACTAAGTAGCAAGGAAAAATACTATTCACCAGCTGCGAATTTCTGGTCAAAGTCAATATTTTGAATCAAATTGTCAAAAGATCCCATTCCATGCGGGGCCTGAGCGAACACAAAAAGCGTATTTAGAATCTGATTCGAAACATTATTATTGTACCAGAATAGCTCTCATTTCTTTGCACGTCGAGCCTCTTCCCAAGTGGAGCGGATCCCTGGATGGCTTTGTTCATCAAAGAACCAGATATATGGATGGTATTATCCTGAAGAAGACCTCAAGTCCTCTTCACTTGTTTTCATTCGTTAGGTCATCTAGTTTACCATCTCTTATTCTCTCTTGCTTGCGCTCGCGTTCTCTTTTCTCTTTCTTATTCTCTCTCTCTCTGTCTCTCCCCCTCTCTCTCTTTATATTTCTCTCTGTCAATAACCTCTCTCTCTCTCTCTCTCTTTTCTTTCAATCCCTCTCTCTCTCTCTCTTTCTCTCTGTCCCTCTGTCCCTCTCTCTATATGTTCTGCTTTAATAGGCTCTGTAAGTGTCGTGCCGCTGGTCTCGGCGTATCCTTTCATTCTGAACAATGCGCCGTGGATCCAGATATTACTTTTACTAAACACATGGAGGAATATTCCCCGAGGGGGAGGAAGGGATAGCGCATGTATTTTAATGTCAAGAGTTGCGGTACAGAGAGTTGCGGTCGTGATCTCTACCTGTTTCTGTTCTCATCCTATCCTTAGGAAAACTGTAGATCAGGGTGAAAATGATGATTGTGATGGGGAGAATCATAAAATCGATGAAGACGTTTTCTTAGAAACCTGTTTTTGAAAAAATAACTCTCCCCTGTCTCTCTTTATACATACCAGATACTTCATGATCCCTTTTTTCAGCTGCTTTCTTTTCTCTTTCTCCCTACAATAAATAAGTGTAAATGTATCAAGTAACAAGTACATGTATCTCTCTGTTTCTCTCCCTATCTCTCTCTCTATTTCTCTTTATGACCCACAATGTGAGGCGGGGCTTTGAAAAGCACAAGGCCTCTCTCGGTAAACTGTTACTGCGTCTTTGACCGACATACCGTCACTCCCAGTTTAATTCTCATCCTCTCATCCTGGGTTTCAACAAAGACGCTGGTCAAGATGTTGCGGGAGTATTTTACCGTCAGGATTCTTGTTTGTGTTTGTTCGGTTGTGTTGCTGGTATCCCTAGACGGGGCCTCTGAGGCTCCAACAACTCTATCAATAATGGATTGGATATTTGAAATCCTGAACGTCCCAGTTAAGTTTGTGTCGGTTAAAACCATGAATAATTTCTATCT
>JAPMUY010002966.1:85000-122500 GCA_026901105.3 Galaxias olidus | reverse complement strand
AAAAGCAAAATGGTTTGCTTTTGTTTAACAGACTGAAAAGCCTTTGGGGGTGCCTGTCTGTGTTCCTTGATATCTACCTCTGCCTCTCTTTTGTGTGTGTACGTGTGTGTGTGTGTGTGTGTGTGTGTGTGTGTGTGTGTGTGTGTGTGTGTGTGTGTGTGTGTGTGTGTGTGTCTGTGCGTTTACGCACTGCAGTGTGTGTGTGTGTGTGTGTGTGTGTGTGTGTGTGTGTGTGTGCGTTTACTCACTACTGTGTGTGTATGTGTGTGTGTGTGTGTGTGTGTGTGTGTGTGTGTGTGTGTGTGTGTGTGTGGCCGCCACCATGTGTGTGTGCGTCTCCAGGGAGCAGACGTGAGAGGCTTTGACAGAGCTCATGCCGCTCTCGCTCAGCCCGGCTCCGTCTTGAGTAATGTGGCCCTTTTATTCGTTCTAAAGGGGCCACCCGCCGAGAGGGGGCCTTGGCGCGTCGCTTTATTATGACCTAAAAAAGATGACAGACCTATCACCATGCTCCGTGACTTGTTAGTGGCCTCTGGGAAAGGAACACTTTGAGTGTGGTGGGTTGAGGTTGGCTCATATGAATGCCCTCGATAAAAACGTCAGATCTTATTTAGTACTGTATGGGTAGGGTTCTGTCAGGGCTGGCTGGCTGGCTGGCTGGAAGTTGGGCCTGGGACTCAGGGTAGAGTGTGTATTAATAGGATGACTTCAAGGTTTATGTCTTTGCTGTAGACGCAGTACAGGATCCATTCCACCATATTACTTAGCTTCCTATTGTCCATGTTTTTGCCGAGCTACTTGCTAATCTCGTCAGCTTTCTATCTACCCACTCACCCTCTTACCTACCTAATTAGAGATTACCTAGTGCCCTATCAATATACCACGTTAGATACTTTCCTAGTTCAAGTTCAGATTTGTTCCTCACATGTCAGCATACAAGTACAATGACAGTGAAACCTACCTACCTACCTACTTACCTACCTACCTACCTACCTATAAAGAATGACATAAAGCTCAGATAAATCATGTATGAACAGGCTTCATGGATTTTTTCCCGAGGTTTAGCATTTACATAGGAAATATATTCTCATATGAAATATTCAGAGAAACGAATAGGGAAACCAAGGGTCGGCCACTCCTGCATACCTCCCGAGCCTCACTGTGCGCTGTTCCCCCTGTGCAGTGCTAGCACAGGCCACGCACATTTACTTAGCTAGCCGCTCCATTTCACTAATGACAAAATGAATCTTAACTTCCGCTTGTAGCCTCCAGAGATCATTTGTCAGCTGGGACATGGGTGTCATGGAAACCATTATGATTAGTATCGATCTTAAATAATAAAAAACTTGTTGTGGTGTGCTCTATCCTGGTTATAGCCCTGGCTGGTACTGGTGTGGAAAACGGGCCCTGGCAGATTATGAGTGTGTTTTAGAGCAGAAAACGAGGCTGGTCTTTGTGAGTGTGTAGGCAAGCTTTCTCTTTTTTTGAGGGG
Organism: Galaxias olidus; assembly: GCA_026901105.3. Lineage (NCBI taxonomy): Eukaryota > Metazoa > Chordata > Actinopteri > Galaxiiformes > Galaxiidae > Galaxias > Galaxias olidus. The sequence goes on along the minus strand of JAPMUY010002966.1, from coordinate 121,008 downwards.
GGGAGTATTTAACCGACGTTCTCCTGAGTTAGATCTGTCCCGACAGGTTCAACATCTCTCACGTCTGCGAAGGTGAGCTAAAGTTGTCCTCCTAAGCAAAGCAAACACGCTGTGAATATGAAAGCTGTTTTGCACAGCGAGGGGCCTTTGGGCCTCGAGAAACTTAAAGAGCCAACTCCTTCAACGATAATGAGGTGAAGGAATAGCTCTACCCGAAGGAAAGACACACCAAGAAAAGAAGAAGAAGAAGAAGTGAACTCAGCATAAACCATGTGCTGGTTCAGCGTGGTTTGACAGCTCTGCAGGTTTCACAGGCATCTGGAGAGAGAGAGAGAGAGAGAGAGAGACAGAGAGAGACTCTTCTGAAGACAGAAGCACACTGTGATGCCTTGGTGGAGCAGCAGGTTGTTGGAAACATAAAAGGTTTCTGAAGAAAGAGACTAAAAAGAGCTCCCGTATGACTATGTATATCAACCCAACCATGTTTTACTGGAGTTTTCAGTCTTTTTAAGATGTTTTTTTTTTACTTCTCTCTTTCTCTCTCTCTTTCTCTCTTTCTCCCACAGTCTGTTCTATTCCTGACATTTTTGTTGTTGAAATGACACTCCAAACAACTTACATATTTTAAGGGAGCTGGGATCGTCTCATTGTACAACATTATGCATCTATCACGCTCCCCTCGGCAGACGAGCCAGTCAGCTGTGAGGATCCAATGGTTTTCGATTCAATGAAGATACTTGGCAAGTCTTTTAAAAAGGCATTATACAGCAGAAGGCAGTGTTGACAGTGTCCCTGGCAGAGGAGGCGATAGCGGACTGTTCGAAAGCTGGACTCAGAGGATTGGAGTAGAAAATGGTGAGCAGGAGAAAGAGGGGGTGAGAAGGTTTGATGCTGGCTGATGGCTTCCATTTTAGACTTTTTCTTTAACAGTGTTTGATTCAGGGAGTTCCAAGCAGGGAGACAGAACGAAAAATGTAGAGATGCGCACGAGTCCAGTCCTCATGGTCTCTCGTCTTTCCTAGCACGTTCTCGATCAAAAGCCAAACTGACTTTTCGTTTTGGCCACACAAACCTTTGTTTGCATAGAGAGCAGTGTGTTACTGGAATCCTCAATCCTCATTGTTTCCCTTTCTGTTTCATATGAGTACATACACCAGTCGATTGAGTCTTAGTTTTATAGCTTTAAGCACTATGCAGAGATGAATATATGATTTGATGGATGGAAATCAAGCAGCTGTTAAATCTATCCTATTAAACTATCAATGTGATTTCTGACTAGTAAGCTTTGTGGGTGATTTCCACATTGGCAGGCACGCTGACTAGTAAACAGACAGCAGGATGGCAGACAGGTTGACTAGTAGTCAGAGAGGCAGGCAGGCAGGCAGGCAGGCAGGTGACTAGTAGTCAGGCAGGCAGGCTAACTAGTAGACAGTGAGGCAGGATGGCCATGTTTTTAAATTCACGTTCTCATCTCACATGAAGCGTGTGAATACACAGCCGTTGAGTGACAGATTGATAGCCTTTTTCTTAATATCCTTTCTGCAAATACTTTTTTATAAATTACAGTCTACCTCATACTTTTTTGCAGTGATTCTTGTCCTCGTTTGCTTTGCCATTTTGAATTTCATGTAAAAAAAAAATCTAACTTTTGAAATATAAAATCACAGATTATATCTCCTTTAAACCCCCCAAACACATTTTGAGGCTTGTCCATCTGTATGCAGTTTATGACAGCACTTACTCTTTCTCCACCACATTCAATCTGTCTGTCAGCCAGTCAACGTGCCTGTCAGCCAAGCAACCAGCCAGTCAGTCAGCCAGCTAGCATGCCAGGCAACAAGTCAGTCAGCCACACAATCATGTATGTTAGCCATTCAGTCAGGAAGTCATTCATCTGTGAAGAATCCATTTACATAAATAGTATTGACACATCGTACTATGCATACGTTTTTATTCACGCATACATACATGCACACAAACACATGCACAGGTCATACAATTTTATGTTCCATAGGTCTGTGTACGTATATCTAACTAACAACACACACACAGACACACACACATGCACGCATACACACACACACACACACACACACACACACACACACACACACGTAGACACACACACACACACACACATGCACACACACACACACACACAGACACACAGACACACACACACTTCCCTTAGCTGTTTACCTATTATGGTTTACTCCATACGGAGAGTGGAAGAGATGCTCCACTGCCTCCACTGCCTCCTGCATTTATCTACCTTTGCAGACCCCCTCATACTCCCTCACCTTCTACCCCTCCTTAGATTGCTTCCTCTCTTTCTCTCTTCTTCTGTCTTCTTCGCTCCGGCCTTTACTTTGGTTTGTATCTCTCTTTCCAACATGTAACCCCTCTCTTTCTGCTTTTCTCCTCTGTTTTTTACTTTGCTTCCTGTCTTCCATACATATTACCCCCCCTCTCTCTCTCTTCTCTTTCGCATTCTTATCGCTATTTCTGCTTTTCGCTTTTTCTCTCCGTCTATCCAATTCATTGAAATTCTCATTTTCACTCTCCTTGACACGGTACAAGCCGCACACACACACTCTCTCTCTCACACACACACACACACACTTACTCACACACACACACACACACACACACACACACACACTCACTCACACACACACACACACTTACTCAGACACACACACACACACTCACACACACACACACACACACACACACACACACACAGGCTGTCTGTGGCAGATGGTGTGGTATTGGTAGCCTCTGGCACGGCTCTCATTGGAAGTGTGGGGCTAACTAAATGAACAGGTGAATGTGTGTGGGAGCAGAAAGGCAAACCGAATGGGACTCCAATGAAGATCCATTCTTGTATCCAGGCCCAGGATGACTGTTCTGCTGGTAGTATTAGTAAGCACTGGGAAAATATCCAAACTAAGCCACACACACACACACACACACACACACACACACACACACACACACACACACACACACACACACACACACACACACACACACACACACACACACAAACACACACACACACAGATTAATCTAATTCACACTTTAGACACATTAGCCACACATGCGCTACTGTAAATACACTCACACACACACTCACATGCTTACACACGAGACATACAGTACAAACGCGGATACACAAAACTCAGAGGAACACACACAGAAGCTTCAGCAGGCATCAGGGCTGTCTTCATCCCTCATGGAGGGAGACACACCACTGACAATACACCCTTAATCCAATACTACCCAATGCAGAACAGAACAGAACAGCCTGCGTTTCAGTGACATTTGTCTCTCTCTGTGAAGGGGGGATTCCAGAGGGGCTTATTTACATTCACCGCTTACTGTTTCCTAAATCATCCCCACGAGGGAATTGGAACACACGCAAACTGTTTAAAATGCTGGGGAACAGAGCCGTCCCCCACCCCCACTCCCCCAGGGGAAGCAAGAGAAGAGGTGACCTTTTAAAATTGAAAGTGTTGATGGAAATAGATGATCTTTATTTGTGTTTGAAAAGGCCAGCCAAATGACGAGGGCCAGAATTCAGGATTCTGTCTCGGTATACTGACGTAATGTCCGAGTTGCAACTGCAGAGCGATGGCTGTTTGAAGATGTTTTGAAAAAAGAGGTTGTCCTGTTCCGTTTGACTTCAGGGATTTGCTTAAACTCACACAGTCTTTTCACGGATCTGCGACTTTGACTAACTTCCAAACCAAAACCCAAATAAATGTGGCACTGTCTTGTTGAATGTTTCCTAGGGTTGCTGAGCAACCACAAAAGTCATGTCCAACGATCATTTGGAATCTGCCAATTACCTAGTCGGAAAAAATAAACACCTCTGCTGAATACAGTCGCCAAGAGCATTTATAGGCCTACTGCTTTATCTCCTGTACATTTTCCATCCTAATATTGCACTGTAGCTTATCTGGCCTACCAATTTACATTGATCCATAAATGCTTAAGGGTAGTGTTTAACGTCTTTGCGTTTGTACGTATATATTTGGTTAACATGGACTATCAGCCCCCTTGTTTCCCCCTTTGGTCATTTTATTTCAGCAAGTTTTAGGAAATGTAAAATTCTCTATTCCCAGAGAAAGTGTGCTGAGGTAAGCTATTTTTAGTTGGTCCACTTGGCATGCACATGAAAGTCAAAGTCTTCTAGATGTATGCAACCTCCAGTTCAGAGAGTTTTGGGGCATTAGCAATGCTGTTGGAAGGATGGTGAGCCAAGTTCCCCAGCGAGGACGCTGTTAATCTTCTTGTTTTGTTTTCACATGGCTTTACCATGGTGTTAAAATACAGCGGCAAAGTTTAAGTTTAATTTGTCACAAGTCATGTCACTTGCCTGTACAAGTACAATGACCGTGAAATGTATTCGCCATTATTACTTTCGATTTTCATAAGCTCGTTTTCCTTTTCTTATTGGTTTGTTACTTTTTGATGTTTAAAATGGCTAAGTTAAACCAGTTCCTTCAAAACCCTGCTCTTCTCTCCTCAAACTTCACATCTCTTTCAAAATTAAAACTGTTTGCGGCACTTACACTTTTTCTTCTTTCTTTGTCTTTCCCTCCCCAAAACTGTAAGCAACCACGTTGCACATGCTGTGGGTCTTTAGTGGACGTGTTGGATTGACAGCCAGCTGTGGCAGCACTGCAGTGTTGAGCAGCATAATGCCAGACGCCGAGCGACTGCACCATGAAGCAGTGACACCAAATCAAACACAGAGGCTGCGGCTTTTTTCTCTTCCGTTCACTGTCAGCTTGTCAGCCTCTCTTTTAACTCTTTCAACTCAAAGACTTTAAACTGTTTTTCTGCTCGTGTTTGATGCTTAACTGTACTTATTGTACTCTGTAGTCGACCGTAAAGTTTCCTGTGTCAAGAATGATTAGTAATTTTAGTTTGATTCCAAATATTTGATTGGTGGATTTATCAATGGAATTGATTATCAATGGATCTGGTGGCTACTCTTTTTTTCTATTCTATATAACCTATATGTATTTTATTTAATTTCCATCCCATGGAAGACATAGATACATATTTTCTATTCTATTCTATTTTATTAACGTCATTTGAATACAGTCATTGCTTTTCAACTTCAGATATGAATGCTGTTATTCTGTTATTTAAGGTTAATATGTAAGCAAAGTCTAAATTTGACTATCTTACATTTTAGGCTGGTTTGCTGGTTGAATCTGACTGGTCGATTTAATGGTTTCGTCTTCAAAATGTCATCTGTCCATCGATATGAAGACATATTAGAACTGAAGCTGTGGACTAAAGTGATTAGATGGCTCTGTCAAACATATCACATTTAGTTCCCAAGAGACTGATTCTGGAACATCAACTAATTTATCTTAATAGAGTCAGTAATTTCATTATTTGTTTATTTTTGCTTTGATAAATGGAACAGACTGAGGTTGTTCTTGAGATAATTAGAAATTGAAAAGGCAGCCAGTTAGTTGAAGCAATTAATTCACAGATTCTACTTGTGAATGGAATTTTAAAAAGCAAAGCAAGACAATCGATATGTGGTTTATTCTCGTACATTTCTCCCAACCAGTATCCTTCTATGAGAGGTATTTAATTAGTCTGTTACAAGACATTTCAAATTTAACGGGTTAACAGTATTTTTTTATTCATGCTGAAAATAAACAGTGGTCTTTCTTGCCTTCATGGCTGTTGCAGCAGTGCTTACTATAATTGATTTTGCTAAAGGGTTCGGATTTATAGAAAAGCCTTTAGTTTTTATGTGCACTGAGGCTTTTAGCCCCGAAGATTACTAATCAGGGGAAACTAATTACACTCTATCAGGTGAGAGAGTCAAACAAGTCGGATCACAGTACATGTGACATATTTGATGGTATTGTTAGGTCATTAATTCTTTGAAATATAGAATAATTGCTGGAGCTGATGAATTGAGTCAACAGTAAGCTATATCCTGTCTTCCATTGTAACATTTACATTAGTGGGAAAGAGACATAACGTCAAAGGAGCAATGGCCTTGAGGAAAAACACAGTAAGAACATCATTCAAAACGCAAGAACAATTCTAAACTGACAAATATATGGACTCCTATTTTCCACTTATTTGCACACGCAAAATCTTTGTTTTTTCTCTGTTTTGTCTATGACCTCGAGGTCAGAGTATGTACTTTTTTTGTAAATGCTCCTAATTGACAACAATGGCATTGCTGTTGCTTCAACAGAGCCAGCTGAATCAGAGGCCTATAGTAGCTGCGTTGTGACAGACTATAGTGAAGAGATGATTGCTGGTTAAGCTGCGGAATTAGATGCAATAATGACTATATTACAAAGGAATTGATGGTGCGTTCACGCAGGATAATGGCAGTGTTAATAAATCATTACCTTAAGTTGGTTAGATATAGTCGTGTGTGATACAAAAATGTAATGTGCTACAATTAACATTTGACCAGTTACTGTAGAATTATAACGTACAGCCATTCAAAAGGAAATGACAAAGGTATTTATTTGGGTACAATTTAAACTTTAGTATTTCAGTAATTTAATAGTAAGGTTGTGATTGACTACATACAGTATGTTATATGGGAATGTTTAGACTGATCTAGACATGCTCCAATCACATTAGGCTAGTGATTACAGCAGCGGCTGTCAATCACATCGTCGCTCTAATGGATAGCTACTTACACACATCCTGTTATTAAGTTACGGGATCATATTCATTTCCATGATGCCGCCTGGAAAATGTCCAATTAGCATCATCTGTCAGCTTGGCAAAAACACTTGATTATATAATCGTTACATGTCCTCCTCCTTCCTGTTACAGCTTGCTTTTCTTCCACTCTATAGTGGCAAACGTGTGACCGTTAATAATCAGGTTAGACATTTGAAATAACAATTTGCGTTGACAAGTTTTGACGTACGGTATTCTAGACTATCAACTTCGGATGCTGGCAGTTTTTTGTTGTTGTTGCTTATAATTAATTAAAATTATAATTGATTGCATTTAATATAGCACCTATCTAGACACCCAGAGAGCTTATACACAACGCAGAAGGAATTCCATCTTATATCTTCTTCATCAACTTGTGTACCTTGCGCTAGCAATGCCACGGTTACCCGTAACTTGAACACGATTAACTGTGGCCTTAACCACAAGGCACAAGACCTTAACCTTAGCCACTCGGCTATGGGGAAAAGGTCCCCCACTCCCAAATCCCAAGAAATCATTCTAGTGGCTGATTTTTCAGTTTGTGCAGGCTAAATACCCATAAACCCCTGGACGGTTGACGAAAGGTTAATTTGGTGTCAAGTTGCTCAGAGTCAATGATTTCTCAATGAGAGGTATTTGCAATGAATACAGTTAATGCCAATTTGAATTTAACCTGCAGCAGGTAGTGTTACAGCACATGACTAGCATTTTGTTCTCGTAAGCTCTCCCTCTTTTCTACTTTCCGTTCCCTAGAGCTGTAGTTTTGATTTGGATGTTTTTATTTCATCCCCCATTGAAAAAAAATAACCTTTATCACAGAACTCCTTTTCTTTCCTCCCAGAGTAATTACATCTCTTGCTCGCCTCATTATCTTAGAAGTCTTCATTATGGAGAAATATCCAAACGCCACCGCCTGCCTGCCTGCTGAGAGATTAAAGCAATATTTGTCCTGCTTCTCATTAGAAGAAGTTGAGCTCTGCGGTGCAATAAGAAACGACAGCTTGGGTAACACACAATTAAAACCATGGGCCATTGAAATCCATTTATTTCTGCCTCTAAATTTAGATACTCCACACACACACACACTCACTAACACATACAGACATTTCTCTCGGGCTATAAGGAGACTACTGAAATGTTTTTGTGTGTGTGTGTGTGTGTGTGTGTGTGTGTGTGTGTGTGTGTGTGTGTGTGTGTGTGTGTGTGTGTGTGTGTGTGTGTGTTTTTTGTGTCTGCAGTAAAGCAACCCAGAAGAGGTTCGTTTAAAGTAATTGTGATTCCATAGAGACGAGGGTGTAGGGTCGGGGGGGCTGTGATGGTGGTTTCGATCGATGGAGAGGATGAGGCACAAAGGTCAAAGAGTCGTCCTTCTCCCTTAATAACGATCCTAACCTTCCGGCCCTCTGTGAATCTGACCACCTCACAGTTTTCCTGTGCTCGCCACCGGCTAGGGAGATATTACTCCACCCAGGTCAGTCCACCAGCTAGGCAGATATTGCTCCACCCAGGTCAGTTACCAGCCAGGGAGATATTACTGCACCCAGGTCAGTTTCCAGCCAGGGAGATATTTCTCCACCCAGGTCAGTTTCCAGCCAGGGAGATATTTCTCCACCCAGGTCAGTATGGACCAAGGCCTTCTGGAGAATAGAGAGGGCTGGAAATAAACTCTCCAGAATCCTGTAATGTGAGGGGAAATACTGGAGGAACATGCTGCATTAGTGCAGGTGGATGTGTCCGTAAAACACGGTTCTGGTTTTGTTGCGTTCTGTTGGTGTATCTTGTTGTGGTTGGTTGATCTTCGATTGACATTCTTTTTGGTACACTCGTTTTCATCAATACCCCTCTGTATAATGTATAGGTAGAGAGATAATTTTAACCTTTACGTTTCCAACTGAAATTCGCTTTGGCATTTCATTTACATGTGCATTCAGTAAGTCAATACCGCCTCCTCCACCTGCGTGTCAGAGAGAGATGTGTAACGACAAACGCACATTTCATCTTTCATCTCCTGTTCTGTTCTCCCTTTTCGATTTATTCTCATCCCTCCCTCTTCTCTCTGGTGTTGTTGTTTTTCCGGCTGGTGTTCTTCTCTCCTGAATTACTGCAACTCCCTGAAGAAATGGTGCCATTGGGCGTCGTTTTCTCCTTATTGTCCACCCGCTTGAAAATGTCGGTCCTCCCTTTTAATGAGCTCACCGTCTGCCTACCTCACAGCCTTAGGCTGCCCAGCACTGACCCACTGGCTTCAGCCTCCCTCTCTATCTCCCTCTCTCCCTCTCTCTCTCGCACTCTCTCTCTCTCTCTCTCTCTCTCTCTCTCTCTCTCTCTCTCTCTCTCTCTCTCTCTCTCTCTCTCTCTCTCTCTCTCTCTCTCTCTCTAGCTCTCCGTCTTTCTCTCACTCTATCTCTCCATTTCTTTCTCTCTCTCTCTCTCTCCATTTCTTCTCTCGTCTCTCTCCCTTCCCTCGCTGCCCCTCCCCTTCCACTCTAGCGGCCCGCCCCACACTTTGTTTCTTTCAGCGTGGAGAGTAAAAGGGCGAACGAGGAGACTTAATGAAAGAAGAGCAGCTAGGGGTTAGCAGCTGAAGAATTTACGGAGGGAGCAATTATTCTGCTGTCTCCTTTAATGGACTTGCCGGGAGTAGACTTAAACATATGAAGAAAATGAAGAGACTCAGATGGTAGTTATCATTATTATGTAATAATTTAAAATGATAATTTAAAGAGTGAGTGTGTGTGTTCATTTGTACTTTTGGAAGCAAAAGTAACTAGGTACTCTACCTGGGAGAGGATAGTGTTTTAAAATATCAGCACGCATCCTCTGGAACTCCCACCAGTCCAAACCACCATTAGAATTCTGAATCAGATATTTTCCTTTTTACTGTCATGTTGCTATTGCTTGTTTAAGTATAAATTGTGCATACATACATTTTGGAGATGGACATTTATTACCCAGGGGCAAATAGCATACCAATGTTTACATACCGTACTCGTCTCTCCAAACAACGATAGAAAATCCGTGGAGGCTTTTGTTAGTGTTGGAAAATCTCGCCTCATTAAATGGTCATCCATTCGGTGCACACTGCGTGCCGCGTGTATGTGTCCTTTGTGTGCGTGATTGCCTTGTCGAGCACGGCTGCACGCTCCACGGGTTGATAGAGTGCTGTAACACTGGACCGTGCCCTTTCTGTAACAATGACGGGGTAAAGCGCGTGAGGCCAGACTCCAGTCTAACAGAATGTGTTTAGGATATCTTTGTGGAGCCAAACTTCATAGAATCAGACTGATTAGAATGGGGCCGAGGGTCTGGCGGCACGGTTGGCACACACGTAAACATTTACATTTACGTAATTTAATAATGATAACAATTCATTTTATTTCGTTTTTAGCGCTTTTCTCAAGGCTCAAAGCGCTTCACACAAAGTGGTCGCCAATTAATTACACAGAACGAACAACGAATGGACCGACAGCTATCAAACACAACACTCAGTCTGAGTGATACCACGGCAGCCAATTTGCGCCAGACTTGCCCACCCAAGATATTACGACAGACTTGCTTAGGACATAGGACACACAGACCGACTCCAGGTGAATTGGCAGTGACTGGTCAGGGCACTGGAAGGAGAATGGAGCATGTTTTTTGATGGTGGGAGGAAACCGGAGTACCCGGAGGAAACCCACACAAACACGGGGAGAACATGCAAACTCCACACAGAAAGGTCCTTGGCTGAGGTGGGGTTTGAACCCAGGACCTTCTGAATGTGAGGCACCAGTGCTAACCACTGAGCCACCATGCTACCAAATTAACCAATTTAGCAGACTTTTCTTTCCAAAGCGACTTACAGTGATATTACAGGAACAGTCCACCCTGGAGAAATGTAGGTTTAAGTGTCATGCTCAAGGGCGCACTGGTGGTGGTGGTGGTGCCCAGGTGGGATTTGAACCCAGCAGGAAGCTGTCCTACCCACACTGCCCAAGACGGCTGGTCCGTGGTAAACTAGCCCGGTGTCAAGGGTCAGTGTGAACCGCTCGAGGCCACGTCTGCTGCAGAGCTGTGCAGTAACAACATGCTTTAACTTAGAGGACCACGTGGGGACTGTTGGATTGAACGGGCAGGTCACATCTAGACACCGTGTTACCCTGGTGAAGCGAGACGCCACTATGTCCCCCATAGCTCCATATGAACAAGAGTGTTTTGTTTTCCTCTACTGGATCACATAATGATATATCATGCTGGGGGGGGGGGGTTACTGCCGTTTTATCATGTGCGAATCAGCCAGTTATTTTTCAGAAAAACCAAAGTCATATTTCAATTTCAATTTCATTTTGCGTCTGAAACTGTCTAACTTGTTTGCATTACGGAGGTGCGATGGAGAAATGACAGTAACAGCGTGTTGTGGGTGTGCAACCTGGGGCTCGCTTTCTCCACTGGCAACTCCTATAGTGAATGGGATAACCTTTACAAAAGACCGATCTGCCTCTCTGGCCTTTCAATCGTGGCCTGATAGGGCCTAGAGATACTGTCAGATTAGCCAGAGGAGAAAGCTGGAAACGGCTGGAACACTTCTGTTCCACACAGCATGTCCGCAAGAGTCTTCCATTAATGCTTTTTATTTCAGAAACCCCCAATATCCAAGCCACATGGTGTCTAGAAAAGCGCTATGTCTAATGCAATCAATTATTGTAATTATTATATAGAAAAAAAGCATTTGTATAATTACCATTATTTGTTATTATCACATGGTGGGCTGGTGTGAAGAAGGCATCTCTGTATGCTCCCCATTGAATGTTATGCAACTAAGGAAACATTCATTTCATGTCACAGTACATCTCTGGGACTACACCATGGATCTGTGTATCTCCTGATACTCATGTCTAAAGTCGATGTGAGCCTTTGATCCAGCACTAAAGGAGGAGGAGAAAGATGTTATCGACTGTTAACTGTTGTTTTTTCCCTTGTCTTGATGCCAGGGCGGGAAAGCGGCGTGTGTGTGTGTGTGTGTGTGTGTGTGTGTTTGTCGACTCCCACCTGTGACTGTGTGTGAGGCTCTGTCAGTACCTCTGTTCAGCTCAAAGGCACGTAGAAATCATTCACCGTCACTCAGACACCTGCTCTCTCCTTCTGTCTCTCTCATCTCACGTCGCACCATCTCGTCTGCTCCGAGATAACACTCACACGCGCGCGCACACACACACACACACACACACACACACACACACACTATCTTTTGTCTCCATCCTCCTCTCTTTCACTACACACACACACACGTACACACACACACACACACACAAACACACGCTATCTTTTGTCTCCCTCCTCCTCTCTTTCACACACACACACACACACACACACACACACACACACACACACACACACACACACACACACACACACACACACACACACAGTAGAGCCTCTTTCGAGCTCCCCCACTAAGCTTTGGCCTGCTTTGATTTATAGGGCAGTCCAGGCCAGTCTAAATTGCGGATCCATTTCCGTTGTTCTGACCTACCCTACCACGTCCCAACGACCACTGTGAGGGGAGAACGAGGGAAAGTTAAGAGGAGAAAGAAAAGAAGGAAAAAAATAGGAGTAGCAACCTGTTCCCAGCAGGAGTTGATGGGGAGGTGGGTGTTGAAAAATGATGAAAGCATAGCTTTACCTGTAATTGTCTGACGGTCTTGACAGTTCCACCTCGTGTATGAATGACACCCCAGTGGCTGGTGCTACGACTACTCAGAAAATGGAGGTACACACTCACAAAGCTCACAACGGATACAAAATGTGCACCAAGTAACATATGATTGTTGCCTCTGCGTGAAAAAGTTGCCACCATTATCCCTCTGTCACATCACCACACTTTGTGTGTGAAACCTACCAAATCCTTTCCTCTCTCTCTTTCTATCTTTCTCTCTCTGTCACTCTTATCTCTCTCTCTCTTTCTGGGGTAATTGTATCTTTGCTCACTAAATTTTTTCCTAAACACCCCGAGGCTCTCTCGAATAACAACACTGATGCGGCGGCGCGTGCTCAAATGAGTACTGAAGCTGTTTTTAACCAGACATGACTGCGTCGGTAATGAATTTGCTCCCGCAGCGGCGGTTGAGATGATGCCTCTGCCGTGGTGGCGTCTGCATAACCTGTGCTCTCAAGACAGGTTGGTAAGCCCATTTCACGCTCAGAGTGCAGCTGCCCGAATGGGAGTGGTGAGGACCGTTTTAAAGCAGAGCAAGGACGGAATCATTTTGGGGTGGGGTGGGTGGGGGCGAGTCGGGTGGGGGTGGGGGGGCAGTGCAAAGAGTTATTGGCGACACTTCAAATCATACACATTTTTTTTTGAAGTGTTTCACCTTCTACATATTTGTGAGGTTTGTCTTATCTTGGCAAACACGCATATGTTGATCGGTTACAGTATGTCTGCCACATCATTTAATGAGTCTTTTCCTCTTCATTTCTCCTGCATTTTTCACTTCTCTTCCCTTCTCTTCTCTTCACTCACGCACACACAAAAGCCACCAGCTCTCCCCCAGCCACCCCTCTTCCATCTCTCTCTCTTTCATCATCCCTGCTCCCTGCTGTGTCATCTAACCTGTACATCCTGGTACCCACGCTGGATCAGCTTACTGTAAACTCTTTTTTTTCTCTCTCCATGTAAAGAGATGAGTTTCTCTGTTGGAGACGTCCCAGGCACTGAGTGGAGTTTCTGTGGCCCTTTATCGTGAGGGACAGCTGGTGGCCAACAGCTCTCTGTCTCTGCAGCTCTTAGGGCCAGCGGTGCCGTTCTGTGTGCTGCCAGGGGAGCATTTCTATCCCTTACTCCTCTAATTGGTCTTTTCGCTTTCTTTTCACCAACTTTTTTGTGTTCACACAGCATTTCATCCAGCCTCACTAAAGCCTATGCTGACACATTTAAAAATAAAACCACATTGTTTTCGGGGTTATTTTAGTTTATTTTTTTACCTTGGACATTGTAATGTTTTTAGTTCAGGTTGGAGTCCTGCACGTCCCCGAATGTGCAGTTAAGATGTGGATTTCCAATTATGTGCAATTTAAAATCTCCCCACAGCACAATGTGACTTGAGTGCCTTTGATTTCACCGGATGTGCTGAGCTGTGCTAAGCTGGGCTGGGCAGGGCTGGGCTGGGCTGGGCAGGGCTGGACTGTGCTGTGCTGTGCTGGGCTGTGTTGTACTGGGCTGTGCTAAGCCGGGCTGGGCTCTGCTGTGCTGTGCTAAACTGGGCCGGGCTAAACTGGGTTGTGCTAAGCTGGGCTGGGCTGGGCTGGGCTGGGCTGTGCTGTGCTAAACTGTGCTGGGCTGGGCTAAACTGGGCTGTGCTAAGCTGGGCTGGTCTGGGCTGGGATGAGGTGGGCATGATTGTGTGCAACTGAAGAGTAATGGTAATTGTCTTCCTCCAGAGAAAGCATGAATACAACACCACAGGTATCAGAAATAGGTTACTCTGTCTCAGGCACCCAGCTATTTATAGCTGCTATTCACTGTTAACACATATTCAGTGGTATAAACAGCACACAGACACACACACACACACACGCACACACACACACACACACACACACACACACTCTCTCCTCCGTCTAGCTCTCACTAACATAGAGACACTGAGTCTCTCTCTTTCTCTTATTCTCTCTCTCTTTCTCTCTCTCGCTCTCTCTCTCATCTCTCTCTTTATCTTGTTTACCCTCTCTCTCTTACTCTCTCTCTCTTTCTCTCTCTCTTGTTCTCTCTCTCTCTCTATCTGCAATAGGATACCTGTCTGGGATCAGAGCCTCACATCAAAGCGGTCCTGAATAAGGCAGCAGCAGCAGCAGGGACGGCACACGGGGGCCTTGTATCCCCGCTGCACCACGGCCCGTCTTGTCGAACACCCTTTGGATCAGAACCGTCTCCCGCCGATGCTAATGGCGTCCTCAGAAACCGCACACTCCAGGGTGCTGTACGGAGACAGCGGAGGAGTCGGTGGCCGTGTTTTGGCTTGGGTTTGTAGATGTGAGGTTCAGCCTGCTGGTTCTGTAGACTCATTAAGATAATTCAATCACGCTTGGTTGCAGACTAGTACTTAGGGCATGGTTTCCTGGGAAATGTCAATTTATTTGACATTTGTATTCTTTGCCGGATTCTGCTATGCCTAACTCCCGCGGTGGTTGCTTTTGTGGCCAATGAGCAACAGTGTGTGTGAATGACTTCTTTTCTGAATGTGTTTGTGTGTGTGTGTGTGTGTGTGTGTGTGTGTGTGTGTGTGTGTGTGTGTGTGTGTGTGTGTGTGTGTGTGTGTGTGTGTGTGTGTGTGTGCGTGCGCGCGTGCGTGTGTGCGTGCGCACGTGCGTGTTTGTGCATGCGTGTGCGCCAGTACCTGTGCGTCGTGGTGATAAGAGAGAGTGGAGCCGTGAGGCTGCAGGTGAGCGAGAGAGAGAGAGAGAGAGAGAGAGAGAGAGAGAGAGAGAGAGAGAGAGAGAGAGAGAGAGAGAGAGAGAGAGAGAGAGAGAGAGAGAGAGAGAGAGAGAGAGAGAGAGAGAGAGAGAGAGAGAGAGAGAGAGAGAGACAGGAAATGGCTAAATGGAGACTTATGGTATATTTCTGCTGCTGCTGTTCCTGTGTTCCTCAGGATAGCTAATGAGGCAGTTTAGCCCCGGGGCTCTTTCTATTAAAAACAACAACCGCAAGACAAAGGTGAGGTGAAAAAAAAGAAGAAGAAAAAAAAAGCTCAATCTAATCAGAGAGTGGCAGCGAGCAGGTGGAGCAGCAGCGGAAAATGACTGGCTTTCAATCAGACCCGGCTTCTATGTCCCCAGAGGCAGGGGGGAGGGGGGGGGGGCATACTGAGGGGTGTGAGAGGGAGGGGAGGGGAGGGGAGGGGGGGTAACTTGAAGCAGTGAGGGCCATAGAAAGAGAGATGGGAGATGAAAGAGTGGAGTGAAATAGAGAAAGAAAGAGTGAGAGGCAGAAGGAGCATTAGATGTGGAGAGAAAGCCACCTGTAGCTTCTCATTACCTCTCCCCAGCCTTCACAAAGATCCTCTATCGATCATTAGATAAAAAAAGGAGAAAGAGAGAGACCGAGAGGATGAATGAAATTGTTTTGTTTTGAGTTCAAGCTTAATTTCCTTTCAAACTCATAACATAGAAAATTGGCCAAAAAAAGGGCAAATATAAAAATATGTTTGTGCACTCTACCAGAACAGAGTGGGAGGTTCTATTATTTCACATTCTTTATTGATTTTTTTAAGTATTATTTGTGTAATATCCACCTTGTCTGGAATTGTGTATCTCTCCTTGTATTTGTGTCAATGTCAAACAGATTGTGGGTCAATGTCTTCATGAAGGCTGACGTGTCAAATATTTTCATTTTTGCGGAAGCAGATTTTTCTTCCAATTCATAATCACTTTCTTTTCAGGCAATTAATTTGGTTGAACTTATTTACATCTACTGTAAGACTGATTAATACAATGACTACATGTAATAGAAATGCTTCCTATCCAATCCGATTGCGGGTCCCTCTCCCTACTCCATCTTCTTGCTGCCAGTAATGAGTAATAGGCCGAGTTTGTTGACCCTTACCCAGTGTGGGTCACCACAGTGTCAAGATGGCCATTAACTTCATTGATCTCCAAAGACCAATCCCTTGGATTTATTCGGTGTCGGTCAATTGATTGCCCTTTGGAACATTTAAACAGCTCCTACAGTAGGAGCAAACTTAGAACTAATTATAATGAAAAGGAATGGAATAGAATGGAATGGAACAGAATGAAACAGAAGATAATGGAATAGAATAGAACACAGTGGAATAGAATAGAAGATAATTCAATAGAACCTGACACAGGACCTATCTGCGGCTAGGTTTTCTCACAAGATCGTCCCTTCGGGAGTATTAGGGAACCATCTGTACTCAAAGGGATTTAACTAAACACGTTATAGTGGTTGTTCCTTTTAAACCCTGGAACAACCAATGTCTCTAAGTGCCAGAGGTTCTCCCCTGTGAGGGCTGCGGCGAGACCCATCACAACAAATGAAAAGGTGTGGCCATCAGAAGTCCAGACGTTCAGGCTTGAACGAAAACGAAGTTGGCTAGCTAACGTGATATTTTTATAACGAGTACAAAACGTCACTCTTTTCCAATGAGCTGGTCAGCACTGGAGGCAGATTCTGTAGTGTAACCTCGGCCCTGCAGAGCGTGCAGAGGGGATGTAAGATGCTTTGCCCCCCCCCCCCCCCCTCCTCCTCCTTTCCTCCCCCTGCTCTCCCTCCGCCTTCGTTCAGCCTCCCCCTCACAGCAGTGCCTGATTAATTTTCCCCGCTGCAGTCCCAATATCCTGTGATTTATATGTTTATGGCCATTACGGACGTCGACTAATCCATTTTCTTTTCCTCTTTTCTTTCCTTCCTCTCTCCCTCTGCTCTCCGTCTCTCCGTGGTCCAAGCCGTACGGGCGCCGGGGGAATATCAATGACCCGTTACTGTTTGATCACACGTTAACACTTCTCATCAACGCCGAGTGTGTTTCCAACTTGCAGCCCTTTTTTTTTCTCATTGAGGCATCCGTTGTTCTTTTTTTTCATATCGCTCTCTTGTTCTCTCTCTCTCTCTGTGTCTCTCGCTATTTTCACACCATAACATATCAGAAAAGTGATCGACTTTCAAGCAGTAGCCATTTCAGACCAGGCAGAATTGAAGCAATTCTCACACCAAGGGCCAATTGTCTCTGTATTTAACCATGAATGCCTCAGTTCTTTATGGGAGCGTTTTGAAGTGGGTGTTTTTTTTGGGGTGGGGGACAGAGCAATAAAATGTTCCCTCACCTGCCCAGGAAAAGCAGTGGGTGACCAGAACACTTTGGTTCACGTCGCTGACAGAAAAACATGCTTGGCTTTTCATTTTGGGACCTACATCGCGAGAGATAAATCTGCGGTTTGCTTCTCTTTTATCAAATCCCCGCTCTCTCAGCACGGGCTGACTAATGAACCGGCGAGCGTGCCGCAGCACACACGCTGAGCAAACTCCACCTCCCATGAACTTGTCCAGGTAGTGCATTTGTCAAAGAATATGTTTCACTGTGTTATATCTTGAGTGAAGGGTGTTTGATGAAAAGTCGCCACCACAAGAAACTGCGTCATCAACTTACCTCCCCCCTGTGCCTGCTGGTCTCTGTGAGAAAGTATAATCCTGGGTTGCAGTTTTATTTTTCGAAAATAAAAAAAATATATCTACAAAAGTAGTGTATCAATACAACATTCTGGTGGATAGGGCATGGAGTGAAAAGGTTTCCAGTGTGAGAATAACACCAATTGCTTTGTGTTTGTATATCCATTTACAGCAGTCTATGGAAAACACATAAGAAGCTTATTTTAGATGCAGGGGGACGGGGAAGAATAACACTCACTAGATGATAGAGGGGGTTTCAGAGAGAGATAGAGAGAGAGAGAGAGAGAGAGAGAGAGAGAGAGAGAAAGCCGTCTTTATCAGTGTGATTATAGAGCTGCTTTCCTTCCTCCCTAAGCTGTGTTTCCACCAAAGCTGGAGGCTCAGCCTCTGTTGGAATATCATCTGGCTTGTAAATTGTCTATGGGGGTATAATAGGGAGCTACTTGAAGCTGTCACCGCACCTCCCCAGGACATTGTTTAATGACTGTCTGTTGTTGATGTGAAATGGAGGCAAGCTTTTTTACTTTGCATCTATTTCCATCACGGGATTTGATTATATATATATAACCCACCACTTTTTCACAAACACACACACACACACACACGCTGTCTCGTTTTGTCTTTCAAAATCTCTATATCGCTCACCCACATAAATAAACAAGGAGCACACACACACATACTAATTCTCTGTAGCTCTATTGCTCTCACACGTTCACTCACTCAAGCACTAGTTAAGTAAGTTCTTAAGAAAGTTTGATCTCTTGGGGGTGTGCAAGTAGTGTTTCCATAAATTTGTAACACTCAATAATGTATTTGTTCTCATTGCGAGGAAAAGTGTCACCTTCCTTCAAATTAATTTAGAGATTTACATCATGGTCTCATCATACACCTGTGGATAGACTGGAGAGAGAGAGAGAGAGAGAGAGAGAGAGAGAGAGAGAGAGAGAGAGAGAGAGAGAGAGAGAGAGAGAGAGAGAGAGAGAGAGAGAGAGAGAGAGAGAGAGAGAGAGAGAGAGAGAGAGAGAGAGAGAGAGAGAGAGAGAGAGAGAGAGAGAGAGATGGCTCTGGCAAACAATAAGAGACACTGCTGTACATAACTAGTCTAAATCTAGAGAGAGAGAAAGAGAGAGATTACAATGAATAATGAGTGTACCAAATTCCTTCTCCATCTTCCTTTCTCTCTCTTGTTATTCTCTTTCCTGCGCTGAATTATCTCTTGCCGTCATTCTCACCAATCTGATGGGAAAGAATTGCATTCCAGAGCACATGGCTGTACACTGAACAACGCAATACTATATGCAATACTACAACGCATTGCGGCACATTGCACTACATCACACAAATTAAACATTTGACAGCGCTATGTTACCTAATTCTACGCTACACAGCACAGCGCTGTGTCACAATATATATATATATATATATATATATATATATATATATATATATATATATATATACTATATAAAGCACAACATTACACAACACACCACCAGAATTTATAATAGTTTGAAAAAAAGCACCACACTACACAAAACGCATGTACAGCAGGAAAGAAGGCTACACTACACAACTCAAGAATACACAACCCTTGTACACAGCAGGACAAACCGCTACACTACACTAAACTACACTACACAACACTACACAATGGTACACTACACAATACTACACTACACTACACTACACTACACTATACTACGCAACACTACACTATGCTACACAACACTACACAACACTACGTTACACTACACCACACTGCACTACGCTACTCTGCACTACGCTACACTACACAGCGCTACACTACACTACACAACTCTACACTACACTACACTACACCACACTACAATACGCTACACTACACCACACTACAATACGCTACACTGCACCACACTACAATACGCTACACTACATTACACAACGCTACACTACACAACATAACGCTACGCTACACTACACAACACTAAACAGCGCTACACTACACAACACAACGCTATACTACAGCACATAACACTACACTACACTACACTACACTACCCTACACTACACTACACTACACTACACAACACTACACAACGCTACGCTACACTACACTACACAACACTCCACAACTCTATACGACACTACATAAAGCTACGCTACACTACACTACACTACGCTACACAGCACTACGCCACACTACCCTACACTGCATTACACTACGCTACACAGCACTACGCCACACTACCCTACACTGCATTATACTACGCTACACAGCACTACGCCACACTACCCTACACTACACTACACTACGCTACACAGCACTACGCCACGCTACACTACACTACACTATGCTACACAGCACTACGCCACGCTACACTACACTACGCTACACTACACTACACAACACTACGCTACACAGCATTACGCCACACTACCCTACACTGCATTACACTACGCTACACAGCACTACGCCACACTGACCTACATTACACTACACTACGCTACACAGCACTACGCCACGCTACACTACACTACACTACGCTACACAGCACTACGCCACACCACACTACGGTGTGCCACACTAAACTCAACAACGATCTACTCGGCTTTACTCTCATGTTTATGCATCGCTCTGAAGGTGGAGAGAGGAGCGCTAAATCATTGACCCTGTTTTAGAGAGGTTTCCTCCAGCCTCCCTCTCTAACACCGGCCCTGTGAAACGGCAGGTCTATCGATTCAGCTCCTCCTTTCATCGTCAGCCAAACCCCTCGTTTGCGATGGGTGGGGGTTACTAAATCTCGTGTAGTGTCTCCTTGTCAGGCCTGTCCGTATCCTAATCTAGGCCTCTTGACGAGCCTCTAATCTTCAGACCATCGGCTCATTAAAGGAAAAGAAATTGTGGGGGATGTAAATAAACCTCGCCACTCGTCTTCCCGGATATTTCAAGTTAGTTAACCTTCCCTCCTAGAAAGAAAAAATAAAGTTTGTATATTTCGGGCTTTCTTTCTCGTTGACAGACTTCAGTCCCACTGACCGACCCATTAGAATAAGTAAGAACAATTTGAAAGCTGTTGCTGGGAAAATATGGATGCTACAAGGCGACCTCATAAAGTGCCATTATCTATAGAGTGTCAGTGGCTTCTGTAAACGTCTCGTCTGAACTATTAGCAATGATAACAGGCTGTTGGTGGAGAGAGGCGGACGATAATCAGCTTGCCGGAATGGCTGAGTGCTGAGGTGTGAATTACCGCCTGCTTCGCCCAGCACGATGGGAAATTGATTTTGGTTTCAGGGTGGGAAAGAGGTAGATCTAACTCACGGTGTCACCGCGCAGACCTAATGGTGAGACAACCCAGACCCTGACAGACACAAATGGGAACGGATTGGGGAAGGGATGGATGGATTGACAGCTGGAATAAGGGAGGGATGGATGGGTGTACGGGCTGAGCGGATGGTCTTAACAAGGCTAGCGTGAGGAGAAAGCACCCGTTTGACTTGTATTTATGGTTTCCCTGAGCCACACTAGTTGAATGGACCATTGTAGCTGCTTGTGTTTTAAAAGCACTTGCTAAATGACAAATGTAATCTAATGAGTCAATAGATATAGGTACAAGTGGAGGCGTGGAAAGCAGAGATTACAAATATGTACATAGAAGGATACAAGGATACAATTTTATGAATTAGGAGGGGAGGGGGGTAAAGAAATACGTGACGTTGTTTTTTTTCTTCCTATTTCAACATCAAACACTCCTGTTTGTTTTCTGCTTCAGTTTTTTTTACAGCTTAGCTTCAGGGAGGGTGAGAAGCTAAGTAGCTAACGTCAGGGGGATGGGAGGAGGGGGGGAGTTGACGGGGGGAGGGGGGGGGGGGTAGTCAAATCGATGACTAATGCCTCTTCTCATATCTAAACGCTCCCCGCCCTCTCTGTTGCCGTGAAGGCCTGAAGAAATCCGGTTAGCACCCCAAAGAGCAGTCTAATTTGACGGGTAAAGAAGTGGGGAACACATCCCCCCTCCAGTCCTCCCCGTCAGCTTTTACCTTGGCAAATAAATCGTGCCGCTCTCCATAATCTGGTTATATGATCTTCCTCGGAGCGCTAGTCATATTATCTGACGTGACAAATAGATATGGGAGTGCAACGGGAATATGCTCTTCCTCGTTCTACCTCTGTCGCCCCTCTTTTCATCCTTCGCTCCTTTATTTGGCCTATTCGTCTTTATCTCCTTATCACTCCCTGTCTGTGCCTTTTGCTCTCCTCCTCTTTCCCCCTCTTGTCTTTCTCCTTTCTTTCCCTCCATCGTCTCATTTGACTCTCCTCCTCATTCCGTCCCCCTTCCCTCACTGTTTCCTCCTCTCGTTTGCTTTCCTCCGACCTTCCATTTCTCCTTCCCTTACCCCTTCCTTCCTCACACTGTCCTTTCTTAATTTCTCTCTTCGTTTCCTCCCCCTATATCGCCCTTCTTTCCCTTTCTCTTTTTCACACTTTCTTACTCACTCATTCACCCCTCCCTCCTTCACTCTGTTCTTCCCCCTCCATCCCTCCCCTCCTTCGCTCCCTCTGTTCTTCCCACTCCATCCCTCCCCTCCTTCGCTCCCTCTGTTCTTCCCACTCCCCCCCCTCCCTCCTTCCCCCGTCCCTCTGGGGAACAGCACCAGGTGCTTGCGTTCAGTTCCTGGGCCTCTGATTGGTCATGATATGGCTGCTGTGTTTAGTCACCCACTATGAGTGTTTCCCCCTCCTGACCTACAGAGCGGCAGCATGCCGGGCTAGGCTCCTCTGTGCTCCTGACCTACAGAGTGGCAGCATGCCGGGCTAGGCTCCTCTGTGTTACTGACCTACAGAGCGGCAGCATGCCGGGCTAGGCTCCTCTGTGCTCCTGACCTACAGAGTGGCAGCATGCCGGGCTAGGCTCCTCTGTGTTACTGACCTACAGAGCGGCAGCATGCCGGGCTAGGCTCCTCTGTGCTCCTGACCTACAGAGCGGCAGCATGCTGGGCTAGGCTCCTCTGTGTTACTGACCTACAGAGCGGCAGCATGCCGGGCTAGGCTCCTCTGTGTTACTGACCTACAGAGCGGCAGCATGCCGGGCTAGGCTCCTCTGTGCTCCTGACCTGCAGAGTGGCAGCATGCTGGGCTAGGCTCCTCTGTGTTACTGACCTACAGAGCGGCAGCATGCTGGGCTAGGCTCCTCTGTGTTACTGACCTACAGAGCGGCAGCATGCCGGGCTAGGCTCCTCTGTGTTACTGACCTACAGAGCGGCAGCATGCCGGGCTAGGCTCCTCTGTGTTACTGACCTACAGAGCGGCAGCATGCTGGGCTAGGCTCCTCTGTGTTACTGACCTACAGAGCGGCAGCATGCCGGGCTAGGCTCCTCTGTGCTCCTGACCTGCAGAGTGGCAGCATGCTGGGCTAGGCTCCTCTGTGCTCCTGACCTGCAGAGTGGCAGCATGCTGGGCTAGGCTCCTCTGTGTTCCTGACCTACAGAGTGGCAGCATGCTGGGCTAGGCTCCTCTGTGTTACTGACCTACAGAGTGGCAGCATGCTGGGCTAGGCTCCTCTGTGTTACTGACCTACAGAGCGGCAGCATGCCGGGCTAGGCTCCTCTGTGCTCCTGACCTGCAGAGTGGCAGCATGCTGGGCTAGGCTCCTCTGTGCTCCTGACCTGCAGAGTGGCAGCATGCTGGGCTAGGCTCCTCCGTGTTACTGACCTACAGCGCGGCAGCATGCTGGGCTAGGCTCCTCTGGGCTCCTGACCTGCTGAGTTTCATTGTGTCTGGCTGGATTCCTCTGGGCTACTGACCTGCAGAATGGCTGCGTGTTGGCCTTTTCTCCTCTGGGCTACTGGGAATAGGGAGCCAACGTGTGTATTGCCTGGGTCTTATGTGGGTGTGTGTGTGTTTTAATCTTTCAAGTCTCTCTTTCAGTATGTGTGTATCTGAATCTGAAATATGTGTATGTGTATATTTGTGTGTGTGTGTGTGTGTGTGTGTGTGTGTGTGTGTGGATGTGTGAGAGAGAGAGAACGTTCACACATACGCGTGTGTATCTTTATGTTGACATGCACCATGGGATCTCTTAATATTCTGCCGTTTTATTGTCACAGTCTGCTGTCTCACTGAAAGGACATGTGGGTGTCACATTAGAGCCTGACCGTGTCCTGTACAACTGACTGACTGACTGACTGATTGAAGGTCTGTCTGTCTGTCTGTCTGTCTGTGAGACTGACTGACTGACTGACTGACTGCCTTAGTGACTGACTGACTGAAGGTCTGTCTGTCTGTCTGTCACTGCCTGCCTGCCTGCCTGCCTGCCTGGCTGACTATCTGACTGACTCACTGACTGACTGCCTGACTGACTGATGACCTTACTGTAACCTAAGTGTTTGGTTGGATGCAATTCACTAGTTTACAGCGGTATTACTTAAACACCTGAGTGGTTGGCTGCCTTGCTGGTTGACTGACTGATTGTCGAGCTGCTTGGGTGCTTGACCGTTTGACTGATTAGCAGTTTGGCTTGTTGGCTGACTAGCTGATTCTGTGGTTAGTTTATGGGCTGATTGGATTGACTGACTGATTTGTGGTTTGTTTAGCTGGTTGGCTGACTGACTTATTGAGTAGTTGTTTGCCTGACTGGTCGATTATCCGGATGGTTTATGGCCTGACTGACTTTCCAGCTGGCAGGCTGACTGACTGATTGATTAGCTGTATCACTAGTTAACTGACCGACTAATTGACTGACCGGTTGGCTGACTGGCCGATTGTCTGGCTAGTTAATTTACTAGCTGGTTTGGTTTGGAATCATGCTTCACATGGATTTGGGCGGCTGGCTGGATCCCACTCATATTTGTAAGATTATTGGTTTTAATTGGCATACTTTCACATTTAGAGTAATAAGTATTTAATCACCGTGATTGCATTTTCCATATTTCATAGATCACTAATAGGAAGAATCATGTAAATATCCAGATCAGTTTAGTCTCGCTCAACAAGTCAAGTGAACAGTGAAGATATTTCCCTGCAGATAGTTTTTTTTATTGGAGGCCATCATGTAACAGAGACCTTTTCAGCTCTTTCTGGTGGCACCCACCCATCATTTCAACATCACAGTGTTCACCAGACTGTGAGGCAGGGATCAGGCCTGAATTGGCTTTATGAAAACGTTATGGGGTGGCACATTGGAAGCCATTTGACGTGATAACAGTGTTCCTCTCCACTGCGTTTTTGTGAATGCCTACCAACGTTACAGAGAGAAAGTGAAAAAGATAGATAGCGGGAGATATATATACAGTATATCGCTATCTATCTTTTAATATATTTATGTATATATATATATATTTATATTGAGAGAGAGAGAGAGAGAGAGAGAGAAATAAGGAAAGAGAGATGAAGATAGATAGAGAGAGAGAGAGAGAGAGAGAGAGAGAGAGAGAGAGAGAGAGAGAGAGAGAGAGAGAGAGAGAGAGAGAGAGAGAGAGACATTTGTAGGAAGGAGCGATGGCTGTAGAGTAGAAGGGAGAGACCATGTGAAGGACACAAAAAGGAGAGCAGAACAGAAACTCGGAGACAGAGGGTAGCTGACTGCTGTGTAATGGAGTGCGTTAAGCGATAACCACATTCTGTGAGTCAGCCCGCGGGGCCTAATGCGGCAGGACGAAGCAACGATCACAGAGCATCCATCAGTGCCCTCCGACCCCGGCTACGCGGCTCGCCAGCCCGAAAGAAACCTCTTACCATTTGTGTGTGGACCTAACCTGCCTTGGTTTCCATGGATCCCGGTGATTCCAGAAGCATCCGTCTGAAGCCTCCAGTGATTCCAGAAAGAACTGGATAGGCTGTTTCTATGGATTCCATCCGGCTTTCACATTTTATCCAAGGGAAATCTTTTCAGCACTCCAAACTCATGAACCCCAATTAACTCGGTAACCATGTTTTGGCTTCCACTGCCCCTCTCCTCAGTTTCTCTCTCTCTTTCTCTGAGTTTAGACGTGACGCAAACCCACTCGTGTCAAGGCTGATGGAGTGACGGCGTGGGGGTCAGCTAAGTCGGGGGAAGGGGCCTATTCATTACCTTACTCACTCAGCACAGCGTGGGTTAATGTGACTGCCTGTCAGAACTGTCAACACCTCGTCACACACGTTCAGCATTTAGCGCCCGTGCAGGTTCACGCCTCAGCTGTTTTACATGAGCTCCCCACTGTATACAGGTAGCTCATGTTATTGTCGTATATCAATCACTAGGCCGGTGTGAGCTGGTGTACAATGTGTAATCACGTGGCATTGGAGCTGTGGCATTGGCGCTGGCTCATAGGATATTTTTATCTGACGCTGGATATGCAACTCAGAGAACTATAATTATGTTTGTGTTGGTGTAAATGTAATTTGACATATGAGCTTGAATTATATATAAAGCTGCCCGAGTTACAGTACAGTACAAAAAAATCTAGAATTCTGTCTCAGATGTATGTAACGTTCGACTACTTCTTGTTTGAGTTTATTCTCTCTGCTACATGCAGCATTTGAGCCCGAGAAAGACATCTGCATGTACTGTAGCACTTAGGAGAGACTTCCCCTTCAAATGCCAACAAGCTTTTCATTGAGGCTGTAAGGAAGGGCCTGCTGTGTGTTCTTTGGTCAGTATTGACCTTGTAGCGCGCTACAAACTGTCTTTAAATGGCGCGCTTCAAACTGTCTTTAAATGGACGCCCTGCTGTCACAGTGTGTAGCCTTGTCATCTCTCCCGTTCGCACCTCACATCACCCTCTTCCCCCTCCTCTTCTTCTCTGCCATGTTAACCCCCTCCCCCCTCTCTCTCTTTTGTTCTTCCCCGTGGTTCAATGTCTGATCTCTTACTCAGCGTTTGTCTGCTGGTCAGTGATTCTGGCCTCCGACCGCAGCTCCGTAGAGCGACTACCATGACGATGACGATGATGATGATGATGGTGTAAGCAGCGGCTGCGCTCAGTGATTTACCTCTGCTTGGTTCCTGAGTCATCACACTTTGTCACATTTGTTGCGCTGCCGATGAAGAGTGCCCAGCCTGGTCATGCCGAGGAGCGGGGAGGGGAGGGGAGGGGAGGGGAGGGGAGGGGAGGGGAGGGGAGGAAGGCTGGCGGTGGGATACATTTGGAAAATGTAATTATTCTCTAATGGCCTTTATATGTCTTTTAAATGCACACAGAGAAAGGATATGTTACAAAAGGGTCTCTATTTATTTTTACAATTGGAGGGGCGAAACAGACAAGATTGACCATGGTACTACAACAGGCGGTTGCGATGGAGTAAATTTTACAGGATGTCTATTAGTGCCTGTGCAGTGCTTAGGTACGAAATTGTTTGCAAACCTCTCACCATCACATATTTTTTCCATATGTTTTATTATAAAATATCTATTGAGTATCTACTAAGACCTAAACTAATTTACTGAGATTCTGGGTCATCTTCTGGGTCATAAAAAACTTCCTCATGGCGAATACTCAAAATTTTGTAACTGACTTCAGTCTCAATAGGCTTGACCCCTACACCCAACCATGTCACCCTGTCGCCATAGCTACCCCTTAACCAATCACCAGAGATCATGGGTTCATCCACCAGAAAGAAGGAGAAGCTGTAATGACTCTGCAACCTCACGGCTCCGCCTTAGATGAGAAACGTGTTCCATGGCAAAAACAACTCACTTAACTATTGTTCTCTGCCAAATACATTTCTTTTTTTTCTCTCTCTCCGTGTGTTCTTTGTTTGATACGGCGGCCTTTTGTGTTCAAAGGTGAAGATGAGAGTATAGTGTTGCTTTCTCGTTACGTCCTCCGCCCACATCCTAAGCTGAGCTCTGTGGCAATGCACCACTAGATCTACAGTACGTTCAACCCCTCGATGATTTCAGCATTCAGAGACGCTGTATCTGTATCTTTGTTTTGATTGGCATTGGTATTGGGCAATGTCATACCAAACTAGAGTTCAGTTTATCTCTTGGAATCGATTCAAAAGTTTGAAACATGTGGTATTATTACTACTACTTCTACTGTGATGACACCTGGTTCGTACTTATTATGTGTTTCAGTCATCCTGCCACGTTATTTTTTACGTGTTTTGTGTGTGTATAGGGTTGTGTGTGTGTGTGTTAGTGTGTTAGTGTTTGTGTGTGTTTATGTGTGTATATGTATGTGTAGAATTTCAAATGTACGTTGTTCTTAGTAATGGGGTTGGTGCATCTTTCCACGGATGGCCTGGCGGTATCCATAGCAACGACAGGTCTGTCCTAGCCATCAGGCAGGGCTTGAAAGAGCGACTTAAAAGGAAGCTTAATGCTCTTCCCTCGCCTCCTCCTTCTCCTCTTCCCCACTATCCCTGACAATGTCTGTGTATTTCTTATCAAATTACAGCACTTTGGAGATAGCCAGGACATTGGCCTATGATAGAGTTACACTGCCACCTAGTGGCTGAAAACATATCATCACAGCGTGACACACAACACATGTATGATTTTCATTGTTAAAAACAAAACAAAATCTATATAATTGTTAGCGTCCAGCTTCGGTCTGTGCTTCAACGTTGTTAATAACTTGGTTTTACTTCTCAGATATAAGGAGGTATGATTGAGTGGCCCTCTCATTGCTCGGTAAGGCAGCTACTCAACCGTCAACTGCTACTGCCCTCTGCTGCATAGACTCACTGTAACCCCGTCAAGTGAATCATGTAGGTATATTACTCTGTTTAAAAAAAAGAAATCAAATAGCACAGAACAAATAAAGTACATGTTTGTTTTACAGGATTACTAAGCTCTTAAAAGAAGTGCATGTGTTTTTTTTCTTTTCAGGTATATAACTGAAGCCAAGTACGGTATTTATCTGCAGGTTGTTAGTTCAGGTTCAAAGGGTTACTCCGTCCTGTTGAAGCTTTTTTTTTGGGGGGGGGGGGTGCATTCTTTTTCCATTCTTTTACCTCGCGATCTTTGGCAAGCTGTCCGATATCAAACCCTCGTTGGTAGACCCAGCTGAATACATATTGACCCAGTCTGTCGCTGTTCACAGTGCCTGCCACTAGATACCCGCTAGATGTATTTGTTGTCAAAGTTTCAAAAAAACTGACTTTTGTCCCGAAGAAGTTCACTGTACCAAAACATTTTAAATTTAGCGGTCAGCATGTCAGCAACTAAGCTTTTTAGCAGCAAACACATGTGGACACCGTGGACAAACCCATTTGGGACCCATAACAGAGCCCATCTGGAAGACATTTTGGCCCCACATGTAAATGTTCACTGGGAAGGGGGCAAACAACTTTTCATTTAATCCTGTGTTTGTTTGAAAGCTCAGACAGTGATTCAGTTAGGCTTAATGTGTTTTCAATTGACTTCACATTTGGTTTTATGTTCCTGTGTGTTTTTTTTTGTTGCTCTTTCGTGGCGTAGAAGCATTAAGAGGAGATTTCATTGTGTCGAGTGTTTCTAAGTGTGTAAGTGGATGTACGGTTTCATCTTGTGGCACCGTTCGGTTCCTGAAAACAATCTCTATCCTGCCTAATGCTCCTGGATCAATACGCGCAGATCAGATTCCCCTCATTTCCTTTTCATATCGCAGCCAACGTCACCACCACCGCCATACTTCTCTCCAATGAAATAACGATGCATTAAAGATGTTTACAGTTTTTCCTTTTTCTATTACTTTAAGTAGCTTGCCGATGCGAGTCTGCCATTTGAGGGGAAACGAGTGGCTAGATTGAGAAACAACTCTGCAAATGAAGCCCTTTATTAGATTTATGTGTTTGTTGTCTTAATGGCCACGCTGTTAGCGCTTATCTTGAATCTTAAATGAGGCTCTACTGGATGTACTGAAGGAAGCTTACACTTTATATCTCAGAATCCTTTGAAAGTATAGTTTTTAGGATTTAGTGGGATCCCTTTAGTTTAACTACTTTTTCAAGTGATATCCAAAACATCCCACTAGATATTAATACAAATCAAATTACTTTTGAAAGTTGTTGTTTGTCTTCTTGGATCTACTCTGTGGGGTAGATTTTAGGAGAAATACCATGACTTCAGCAAACAAAAAAGCACATCTGGTGGAATTGTACTGACAGCCAAGTTGCTGATCTTTTGTTTTTTTCTGTTTGTGTGTCTCTCTGTGTGTGTGTGTGTGTATGTGTGTTTGTGTGTGTCTGTGTGTCTGTCTGTCTGTCTGTCTGTCTGTCTGTGTGTGTGTGTGTGTCTCGTGTGTGTGTGTGTGTCTCGGTGTGTGTGTGTGTGTGTGTGTGTGTGTGTGTGTGTGTGTGTGTGTGTGTGTGTGTGTGTGTGTGTGTGTGTGTGCGCTTCCTGTAAGTGGTGAAACTCTGCCCCCACACAGTGACCTGCAGTGGGGCTCTGAGGGAGTATAGAGTGTAATGCACTCCTCATGGCCTCATCAACCCTCTCCTCTCCTCATCCCCCTGATCCTCCTCCCCCGTCTCCTCTCCTCCTCATCCCCCTGATCCTCCTCCCCCGTCTCCTCTCCTCCTCATCCTCCTGATCCACCTCCCCTTATCCTCCACCTCCTCCTAGCCAGTGCATAGAGAGGGACTTGTCGGTACTAAGAGTACACTCAGACTAGAAATCTGGACCGCATTGAGGCTAGCCACAGATTTGGTTGACAGGAGAAGATGCAACAGCAGGTTCTTATTTTGTCAGGCAGAAAGTCATAGGCATTGCTTTCTCTTTACCTCAAACTCAACTTTAAACCGTACAAACTTTAACCGCACAGCTTTATATATTACGCATTGCGGCATAGTGCAAAATTTGTTAACTTTGTCCTACAACCAACAACATTGTCTTCTACCTTTTTGAAGATACACTTGGCTGATTTTGCTACATAGCTGTGAGTGACATTTTGAAGCACTCCTCCTCAGACCGGTGCTTCCCTAGTAGTCGAAACCTCGTCCGGCTTTAGTAATATCTGACTAAAGCTTTCGGTAGCTGCCGCTCCGGCCTATAGACCAACCGTCCCTCTTAGCCGCTCCGACTGAAAATCCATCATGCCCGTCCGGATCACCTGCACCATCTCCTTCTCTGACGAAGAGCCCTCGGGAAAAGACGGCTTCGGAGACCACTACAGGCGGGTCGCCAAGGGAGACCGCGGCGGCGAGAGCTGCGACGCGCTGGACGTCTACGACGAAGAGGAGGAGGAGGAAGGCGGCGGCGTGGACAGCCTGGCGGAGTTCTTCGACGGCTGCTCGCTGCACGGAGCCAACCACGTGTTTGTGGAGGGCAAGCGGTTCGGGCCGCGTCAGGGCCTGTGGGGGGTGGTGTTCCTGCTGGCCCTCTCCATGTTCCTCCTCCAGGTGGTGGACCGAGTCCTCTACTACCTCTCCTACGACCACGTCACCATGCTGGACGAGAAGTCGGCCCCCAACATCACCTTCCCCGCCATCACCGTGTGCAACTACAACACCTTCCGGAAGTCCCAGATCAGCTACAGTGACCTGATATTCATGGCTCCGTTGCTGGGCTACGAGGACAACATGGCTCCCGGGATCCCGCTGGCCCCGGAGCCAGACCGGCCTCCCGGGTGGCGCTTCAGCCTGGACGAGTTTTTCAACCGCACGCGACACCGCATCGAGGACATCCTGCTGGAGTGCTCCTTCAGGGGGAAGGAGTGTGGTCCTGACAGCTTCAGGGAGGTAGGACAGGACAATGACTAGATCCTAACAGAACATAACCTGCTTTAATTATAGTAGTATACATTAGAAATAGATAAGTTAGTAGATAAGTCCCTAATATTGCAGCGGGGAATACTGAGGGAGAGGCCGGTTTCTCACCTATCACCTAAAAGCTTTTTAAGCTTTAAAACACATCTAATTACAATATATTTTAATAGTACTGTATGTTATATATATAGTATATACATTATAAAATATTATCACTTTATTAGTTTAAATACTCACTTTAAGATATTCATTCTGCACTTAAAACACAATTGGAAGCTTTTTTTATTATTTTATTATAGCATTTATTTGTTACATTAATAAGTTTGCTATTTGTGTTGGTAACCATGGCAATATTTATTTTAAGTAGCGAGTACAAATTATTTTAAATGTGCAGTGTGTGGCAAAAAGGCAATTAAAATTGTATTCACCTTATCACCGTTGCCATGGTATTCTCGCTGTCATTGTACAGAACGTGCATGAGAATGTCACAGAAATGATGCCAACGATGTCAGCTTGTCCATGCCAAACACTTGCTCTTTGGGAGTCAGTCAACCATTTTATAAAATCTTTCAATTAAACGCTCATTAAATACTTCAAACTGAATCCATGCTTATAGAAATTTTGAATTACATTTTATTTAAACTTTCTGCTTTAGGAATTAAATACAGTATAACATGTCTTAGTCTGATAATCCCAATCCATACTCTCTTAAAGATGAAAAGGTGACGTACTAGGATTGCAGTATATTTCACAACATTTGACTTGAATCATAATTTAAAAAGCTCTCTTTTCGAAACAAAATGTATTGGAGTTATTTCAAAATGTTGCCTATTCAGTGTCTAGCACGATGCTATTTCTTGTCTCTCCTGGCGGTCCAAGTGCTGCCTTCTATTGGTGTGTGTGTGTGTGTGTGGGTGTGTGTGTGTGTGTGTGTCCTCTACCAAGTCCCCAAACAGGACCTGATTGGCATACTGATACACTCAGTGCTGGTGTGTGTTTGTAAGTGTGTGTGTGTGTGTGTGTGTGTGTGTGTATGTGTGTATGTCTGCCTGTCTGTCTATTCAGCGGTTCGTGTGTGTGTTTTTTCTGTCTGTCTGCACTCTTTTTCTTTGTTATGTGTGTACGTATGTAACCCTCAGTCTGTCTGTCTGTGGGGTCTGTGTATGTGGAAGGGTCTAAATGTGTGTGTGTGTGTGTGTGTGTGTGTGTGTGTGTACGTGTGTGTGTGTGTGTGTGTGTGTGTGTGTGTGTGTGTGTGTGTGTGTGGACCATAGCCATCTATTCCTCTATTGATTTCCTTGACCTTTACTCAGACAGGGACAGGTCTGCATCGGACTGCTAATTAATGAATTGGATCTTAGATGTTGTGTTTATGCCAACAGAAATAAAAACATGCTGTTCTCTCCCTCCCTCCCTCTCTCTCTCTCTCTCTCTCTCTCTCTCTCTCTATCTCTCTCTCTCTCTCTCTCTCTCTCTCACTCTCCATCTCTCTCTCTCTCTCTCTCTCTCTGTCTCTTCCTCCCTCCCTCTCTATCTCTCTGTCTCTCTCTCTTTTTCTCTCGCTCTCTTACTTCGTCTTGTATCTTTGCTTGACTAGGCACTGATGATGTCTCCGTTATCAAACCCTGATGCCGCTCGCACGTTGCTCTTGGAAGAGCTTCCTCCTTAAGATCCACTTGATCTTCCCCACTGTTCTTGATAAGCTGTGTTGGCAGATGCCGTTGTTTTTAGACTGATGCGTTGTCCTACATCCTACTTAGTGGGCGCCACTTGTCCTTAGTAAGATAAACATTGGCCTAACTCCAGAACCAGGCTCTTATGATTAGACACTCTAATCATTGCAACTGAAGGTTATGAAATTACAATTTAGGCCTGTACATTTTTTACATCGCCGGCAGATATGGATTGTTATCCGTGGATTAGTTTTTTTTTATTGTAATTTACTAAATTGTCTTTGACTCTGTCTTGGAGCTTATCTTCAGGCGGTAGCACTCGATATCATATTTGTGTGCGTGCCAGTCGATAATCGTGTCGTTTATTATGCAACATACATAAGCAATTTAACATGAAGAAAAGCGACCCTGTGTAACTAGTGTTATGGTTATTGTTGCTTAATCTGGTTGCTTCATGTTCTATATCACTGGTTGGGGAAGAAAAATGGCAATTGGAATGAAATGAGAATGAGATCTACTTTACTTTAATGAATTCCCCCCTGTATGTCCATTGTAGCATTACCTTTGGCACAGCTAGACAAAATAATTGTTGACAATATGATTGCAAAAGAGCGCATTGCGCCAATTCTATTAATTTGATCTGTTTATCTTAGTGAGGGACAGTAGGTGGATGTATGTTTCCGTGTGTAGCCAGAGGATCTGCGTATTTGAGCATGAGTGTGTGCTCTTGAAGTGTGTGTTTGTGTTTGTTTCCCTACGTGTGTGTGTGTGTGTGTTTGTGTTAGTGTTTGTGTATCTTTACGTCTGTGTGTGTGTGTGTGTGTGTGTGTGTGTGTGTGTGTGTGTGTGTGTGTGTGTGTGTGTGTGTGTGTGTGTGTGTGTGTGTGTGTGTGTGTGTGTGTGTGTGTGTGTGTGTGTGTGTGTGTTGGGCTTTTACTAGCGCTTGTTCCAGACTCCTTAAGTTGTATTAGTTAATGAACTGGGCATTGTTACTCACAGGCTGCTCGTTAGCACAAAACACAGTTGTGCTACAGATGTCTGTAACAAACATTCAGTCTTTTTTTTTTACTCTTTTATTTCGTGAACCGGTTGTAAAATAAATAAATAAAATCTTTGTCCCAGTCATTTCGAGAGTCTAGATTCGAACAGCGTTTCCCAACCTTTTCCCACCCACAGCACAATCGCATCAAGTTGTTTTTTTTTGCTGCATGCCCGAGATGTAAAACTGAATCAAGCTCAATATAAAACGTTTTACACCTGATGATGTCTGGCGACCCACCGGCTAGGAAACGCTGCACTATAATGTCAGCCTTAATTGAGTCTGAACAGAATGGCTTTAGTCAGCACAGTTCATAAACATTTATGGAGTTATTGTTTATTTTCAAATCACATATATTATGTAACATCCACCTATAGATTCAATGTACTTAATTCTGTGAATCTAAACCTCTAACACAATGTACTGCAAGCATAATGTACTATCCATTTAAACATAATGTACTATCCATTTAAATATAGTGTAGTATCCGTTTAAGCATAGTGTACTATCCATTTAAACATTGTGTACTATCCATCTAAACATAGTGTATTATCCATTTAAACATGTGTACTATCCATTTAAGCATAGTGTACTATGCATTTAAACATAGTGTACTATCCATTTAAACATATCGTACTATCCATCTAAACATAGTGTACTATCCATTTAAACATGTGTACTATCCAATTAAACATGTGTACTATCCATTTAAACATGTGTACTATCCATTTAAACATGTGCACTATCCATTTAAACATGTGTACTATCCATTTAAACATAGTATACTATCTATCTAAACATGGTATACGAATCATTAAAACATGTGCACTATCCATTTAAGCATAGTGCACTATCCATTTAAGCATAGTGTACTATGCATTTAAACATAGTGTACTATCCATCTAAACATGGTATACTATCCACTTAAACATGGTGCATTTTTCCATTTTAAAAATAATGTACTATCCCTTTAAACTTACTGCGTTGCCAGGTGGGTCTCTGGAGGAAATCTTATGTATTTTCCTTGTTCACTCTCCTAACAGGTAATCGATAGAGTGTATTTATTTAGGGTAATGTGGTCATTGGCAACAAAACAGAGGGTGATGAACACAAAGCAACCCCCCTCCCCACTCCCCACCCCGCTCATTTTCCTCTCGGCAACGACTGGCCTCTTCATTATATCAGCTCAGGGTCGACTAATGACGCCAGAGGCTCTAACTGCAGCCAGATCATCAGGGGGAAGGGAGACCTTTATGCTGCTGTGTGTGTGTGTGTGTGTGTGTGTTTGTGTGTGTGTGTGTGTGTGTGTGTGTGTGTGTGTGTGTGTGTGTGTGTGTGTGTGTGTGTTTAGGTGCAGCAGCCAAAGTGTGTGTGTGTGTGTGTCTTTGTGTCTTTGTGTGTGTGTGTGTGTGTGTGTGTGTGTGTGTGTGTGTCTCTATGTCTTTGTGTCTGTGTGTGTGTGTGTGTGTGTGTGTGTGTGTGTGTGTGTGTGTGTGTGTGTGTGTGTGTGTGTGTGTGTGTGTGTGTGTGTGTGTGTGTGTGTGTGTGTGTGTGTGTGTGTGTGTGCGCGCGCGCGCGCGTGTGTGTGTGAGTGTGTGTGTGTGTGAGTGTCTTTTGTGTCTGTGTTTGTGTGTCCTTATTGCACTGTGTGAGCGGTAAGCGGTGGCTGGATCGATGACAGGTCTTGGCTGGTGGACCCATACAGAGAGAGAGAGAGAGAGAGATAGAGGGGGTCAGGTTGCTGTGTTTTTCTCT